>CM063515.1:49768515-50368515 GCA_032199755.1 Ambrosia artemisiifolia | reverse complement strand
TTATCAACAAGAGACATACCAAAACTGCCTATGAAATTCTTCATGGCATAAAGCCCCTTATCTCCTTCTTCAGGGCTTTTGGATGTCAATGTTTTATCCTCAACATCAAAGACTCTATCTCTAAGTTTGCTGCAAAAGTTGATACAGGTTATTTTCTTGGTTATTCTCCTTTGAGAAAAGCTTACAAAGTTTTCAATTCAAGAACCAAGATAGTAGAAGAAACACTGAATGTCAAGTTCAATGAATCAAAACACACTCTTATTCCAGCAAATCCTGCTGAATTATTTGATCTTGACAACTTTCATTTCGGACCTGAAAAGACTGTTGAATCATCCAAACCTCCTCAAAATGGTTTTCAAGGATTTGAAGATGATAGTCCTGCACCATGGACTCCAAACACAGTCAGAGGATCAACTATTAAACCTTCAGAAGTTTCAACAGCTTCAACTTCAGGAACTACTGATGAACATTTTGAAACTACTGATTCAGCTGAACCTAAAACTCCTGAAGTTCAAATAACAGCTGAACCAGATATTATCAATCTCAGTGGTTTATTTGAAGAACCTGTAGAGCCATCATCCAGTACAGGTTTACAACAACTGATTGAACACAAGGATCATCCACTGGATCAAATCATGGGTGATATTGCATCAGGGGTACTCACAAGAAACCAGCTTTCCAACTTTTGCTTCTTCTCAGCATTCATTTCTCAGTTGGAACCAAAGAAGTATCAAGAAGCCCTCAAAGACAACAATTGGGTGCAAGCAATGCAAGAAGAGTTGCTTCAATTCAAGAAACAACAGGTTTGGGAAATTTGTCCCTTACCTGAAAACAAGCAACCAATTGGAACAAGATGGGTCTTCAGAAACAAATCAGATGAAGCTGGTATGATCATCAAGAACAAAGCAAGACTAGTGGTACAAGGTTATTCCCAAGAGGAAGGAATTGATTATGATGAAACCTTTGCACCAGTTGCAAGACTTGAAGCTATCAGGTTATTTTTAGCTTATGCAATTTCCAACAACATTAAAGTTTATCAAATGGATGTCAAAAGTGCATTTTTTGTATGGAAAAATAAAAGAGGAAGTGTATGTCTGTCAACCTCCAGGGTTTGAGGATCCTTCTCATCCTGATTGGGTTTACAAACTTGACAAAGCTCTTTATGGGCTAAAACAGGCTCCAAGAGCCTGGTATGAAACACTTTCAAACTTTTTACTGAAGAATCACTTCTCAAGGGGATCCATTGATAAAACTCTTTTTATAAAACATGTTGGAAATCATGTCTTACTTGTTCAAATCTATGTTGATGATATCATATTTGGTTCAACAAACTCAAAACTGTGTGAAGAATTTAAGAAACTCATGCAATCAAAATTTGAAATGAGTACAATGGGAGAATTGCAGTACTTTTTGGGACTGCAAATCAAGCAACAGTCAAATGGAACATTTATACATCAATCAAAATATGTTAAAGAATTATTGAACAAATTTTCTTTACAAGACTGTAAAACATGTTCCACTCCCATGACACCAATCACACAAGTTGAACCGGATGATCAAGGGAAACATATTGATCAAACCATGTATAGATGTATGATAGGTTCTCTTTTGTATTTAACTGCTTCTAGACCAGATATCATGTTTTCAACTTGTGTCTGTGCTAGATACCAATCTGCACCAAGAGAATCACACCTAATTGCAGTCAAAAGAATCTTCAGATATCTGAAAGGAACTCCTACTTTAGGAATTTGGTATCCTGCTTCAAGCAATACCAAGTTAACTACTTTTTCAGATAGTGACTATGCAGGCTGCAAGATGTCAAGAAAATCAACATCTGGTGGTTGTCAATTCTTAGGAAACTGTCTGGTGTCCTGGCAATCAAAGAAACAAACATCTGTGGCAACTTCAACAGCTGAAGCTGAATACATTGCTGCTGCAAGCTGTACTTCACAGATACAATGGCTCCAATATCAACTGCTTGATTATGGAATCAAAGAGACCAAGACCCCACTTTTAGTAGACAGCAAATCTGCCATTAGCATCATTCAAAATCCTGTTCAGTTTTCAAAGACTAAACACATTGAAATCAGGTATCATTTCATAAGAGATTGCTATGAAAAAGGCAAGATTGAGGTGAAGCATGTCACAACAGCTAATCAAATAGCTGACATTTTCACCAAACCCCTTGATTCAACAACTTTTCAGAGGTTAGTATCCATGCTTGGGATGTTAAACTTAGAAGAAAGTCTGTAAGTGTTTCACTTTTTAGTTCTGCACATATTTTATTTTTCACTTACATACTTATCTGTCACAAACCTCTGAAGACCAAAAATTTGAGAAAGAGAAAGTACTGATGAACAATTTTTGAAAACTACTGATAAACATCAAAAATGGGATATTTTCAAAGTGGATATAACTACTGATAAAAACCAGAAATTAGTAAAGTGTTTTAAAAGTCATTTGCATCAGCAGTTGAAACTGCTGAAGAGATGACTAAAACCACTGATGAAGAAACCTTCTTCATCAGCAGTTTGACTAAAAAGGGTAAAATAGTCTTTTCACTCATCAGAAGTTTGACCTAGTCGGTTAAAAACTTCTGATAAATACCCTTTTCAACACTTATCCATTCAAAAAGCAAAATTCCCTCTCTCTCTCTCAAATTCAAAGCAAAACCCCTTCTCTAAACCTAAAAATTACTGTTCGGTCAAAAACAACCATGGCTCTCGTGTTAAAACAGGGACACAACCAAAGAGGCTACTTTGTTAAAGATGAAGCCTGGTCCCAGTATGATGAGATGATTGATCTCATCATGAAATCCAAATATCATGACGCTTTCACCATCGATCCACCCATTCATGAAGAAACTCTTAATGAGTTCTGGGCTAACTCAGAGACGGTGAAGGTGAATAATGAAGTGATCTCCCTCAAATCTTCCATAAAAGGGAAACTAATGGCCATCTCACCAGAAACACTAAGCATCAGGCTTGGTTTGAAGGATTCTGAGGCACCGGAGCATATTCCAAACTCAGACATCCATCTAACCATGACAGAGTGTGGTTATCAAGGTACTTTGGCACAAGCAACAGTTTATAAGAAATATTTTGACCCACAATATAAACTGTTATTTCACTATATTATTATGTGTCTAAGTCCAAAAACTGGGTCAATAGATCCGATGCCTTCTACTTTACAACCTATTTTTCATTCCATCATAAATGAAACACCTTTTAAGACATCAAAATTATTTTTCAATGAACTAGTTTTACATCATGAAAATGATAAAAAGAAATTTTTGTTGTATCCAAGATTTGTTATGCAATGCATAATAAAGGAGCTTGGAGAGGGAGTACTTAAGGGTGAAGCAACAACTTTAAACCCTTTAACCTCTCAAGTATTCTCTAGGCACAACAAACCAGCACTTGTGCTAGAAGATGACCAAGGGGAAGAATAACCCATCCCCAAGGAACCCACATCTTCCAAACCCAAAAAGAAAACTACAAAGCCTAAACAACAAAAACCAAAACAAACCAAATCACTGAAAAAGACAGTTCAGGAAGTGGAGAAACCTGAAACTGCTGATGTGCAATCTGCACTTGATAGGGAAGTGGCTGAAACATCCTCTTAGCACACTCTTTCTCCACCCACCAAAAGAAAACCAGTCACAGTTATTTTTCAAAGAAAGAAATTTAAGAAACCAATAACTGTTGACCCTGCCTTTGAAACTACTGAAACCAACCCTGAACCCATCCAAACTCCTGAACACCAACCCTCACAACTACTGAACCTGAACCTTCCCACACAACAATAGAAATTGCCCAACTTCTCTCAGGACTAAAAGGAACCCATTCACCACATGTCACTCCCCCAGCAACACATCAAATTGGGGAGATGCCTTCAGAAGTTGACATGAATGTGGATCCTATTAGCCCAACCCAGAGAGATGAGGATGAACAAGAGTTTATAAGCCCAAACTTACAAACTTTTGATACTTTTGAGGCTGCTACTACTCACTTATCACCCAGTGGTGAACCTGAGGACAGTAGTAACATAGCTAAGACCTCAAACTTGGCAACTACTGATGAAGGCCTAAGGCCAGAAGTAGGAAAACCTCAGTACCAAGACAAAGAGGTTCATGAGACTACTAGTTTGGGTCTAGCTCATGATATAACTGATCATGCCCTCTCTGAGGACAATATCAGGGATTCAGATGATTCCATTAACTTGGTTGATGAATCAAACATTCCACAAACTGAATTGACGGTTGACATTGAAGGTCCTGAATCTAAGGTATCCAAGCTCAAGAAGCTGGTCACCAAAGATCAGGTTAAAGACCACTTAACCCAAAGTTCCCCAAAAGTGGCATCTTCAGAGCAATCTGAGGATCACCCAAAAAGCACCCCTTCACCAAAACAACCTACCCAATTCCCTGGGCTCACAAGCATAGACTTGAACCAACTATGCAGCCCAGATGGTCCCCTGTATCAGGCACTCAAACAAATCATAACTGATCAACTCAAACCCTTCACAACTGCTTGGGAGTTAAAAGCTAACAATCAGTTTGGGTTGATCAACTCGAGACTTGCTGAGTTGAACAAGAAAATGGACCAAACACAAGATCAACTGGCAAGGTTATCTGCTGCAACTTCTCACTCTGTTAGGCTTCCAGAAGTGGATGAAGCCAAAAAGGGGGAGAAGATTAAGGAACCAGAAACAGAAGTTGCTACACAAAGACAAACTCCTGATCCTGAAGCTGATATGCCAAAACAAAGACCAGGAAAAGAAGTAGCACAAGAGTTCAGATTGTCTAAGGCACAAGAGAAAACTGCTGAAGAGACTTATCAAACTACTGAAGACAATCCTTCAGAAGTTGTGAAGACTGACAAACCATCAGCAGTTTCATCTCCTAAAACAACATCAGAAGTTTCTAAGGCACCAGAAAGAGAACCTGCTCCCATTCCTTTGCCTACAACAACTTCCACAACTGTTTTGAACCCTACTCCCATCAGCATGTCTAAAGATCTATTGGAGAAAAGTTTGAAAGAGGCTGCAAAGAAGGCAAAAGAAGACAGAGTATGGAACAGCCTAGAGGCTAGAGATGATCTGAACTATCAACAAAAGTTAGTTATGTATCAAGAAAAACTTGATGAGCTTGAGGCTGAAGAGAGAGCACTTGAAGCTACTGCAGAAGAAGATAAAAGAGCACAGCTTATAATATTCATCACAAAGAACTCCAATTCAAAACAAGTGGCCCTCAAAAGACTCTCAACACAAGAACTGACCAGAAGAGCTCAAATGCTATCTGATAGAATAGCAACAGAAGATGAGAGGAAAGCCAAAAGAGCTGAAGTGATAGAAGAATTAGTGGCAAATGGCTATGGTTCAAAGGCCTCAGTCTCCAAATGGAAAGAACAAACCCTTTATGAGGCTTACAAGAAATTCAAGGCCAAGAAAGCTGCAGAGCCAGAGAGATTTGAAACTCCAGAAGTCCAAACAACTTCTATTGTAAGGAGATCATCTGGTGCACTAAGGAAGCCAGCCACCAAGAGAAAAGCAGAGGGTGAACCCATTGTCAAGACTGACTTCAAGATGATACTCTTAGAAGGAGATCAGTTAGTACATGGTGATTTTGATGTTGAAGAGAAGCCCCTCTTAACACAATTCAGAGACAAGGCTACTTATGCTTATCAGTTACAACAATCCATCCAAGAGAAGACACATACAAGGGTTGTTACAGAGCATCACCTACCTAACATGCCTATTCAAGGTAGTGCTGAACTTCAAGGTAGTCAAGAATCTCACCTGAGAGTCACTGAAATAGAAGACATTCCTCAATCAGGTCAACTTAAGGAAACAGGCTTGGTTTCCTATGCCTCTGACTTTGACAGGTCAAAGGTAAATATTATCAAGTGGTCCTTTACTGAATCCAACTCAGTACTTGTGACCAGGAGAGACCGTTCAAGTAAGGTCTACAGAAACTCAAAGGAGTTGAGTGTGTTATCGTCCAAAGACCTTCTTACCATTCAGCATCTAACACCTGAACTTGGTCCTCTCACTGAGCAACAAAGATGTACTCTTACTACCCGGATGACAGCAGAGATCTGGAGGATACTAGAAGAGAGAAAAGGACAACAATAAAGATTGGATAAGGTTTTGGCTTCATCAATCCAGGGGAGATTGTTGGGACAAAAAGGATTGAAGAAACCACCTTTTGATTGCCTTAGTCTAACTCATATCTGCCTAAGTATAGAACTGCTGAAGAACAAAAGAAGAAGTGCTGAAGAACAAACACCAAAGTACTGAAGAGTAAATCATCAGAAGTTCTGAAGTCTAACCAGACATTTCACTGAAGAACTGCTGAAGACAAACTGCTGATGAGCAGTTTGTCACTCATCAGCACTTTGCATCAGAAGCTTCTAACCGACTGAAGATCAGCAGTTTCCTTATTATATTGTTTTGTTAAAGTCTTAATTTCAAGTTTCGATGTACAGACTGTTCTAACCTTCTCTTAGCATAATATCTTTGTTAAATATCTTAGATAACTTCAGACAACAGTTTAGTACCTTAGTCTATAAATAGATGAGTTTGTTCATCTATTTTATGTATGTGATT
The DNA here is from genome assembly GCA_032199755.1 of Ambrosia artemisiifolia. Taxonomy (NCBI): domain Eukaryota; kingdom Viridiplantae; phylum Streptophyta; class Magnoliopsida; order Asterales; family Asteraceae; genus Ambrosia; species Ambrosia artemisiifolia. Next base: position 50,361,906 of record CM063515.1, on the reverse strand, counting down.
TTGTGTAAAATCTTTGATCTAAATTGAAATCCTTCGGGCTTTAAACTTATAATTCCATTTCACATCTGAGAAACATAAATTGCTTTACTGCTTTACACTTAACTGTATTTATTGTTTCTCATTTATTATTCAGTCAAGGGGGAGTAATAACTCCTCATCAAAGTGATCTTTTAGACCTTTGAACACTTGTCTTTCCGCTGCTTAATAACTCATATATAAATCTGATAACACATAAGTGTTCATAAACTAAGCCACTGATCCAACAGTTACAACTTTGGATGAATGATGGACGAGTGTTCTAAGATTACAATGATTGTGCTATGTGTGTGAGAGTATCAAGTGTTCTATAACGAGCAACATAGTGTAAGTGTTGATCACGATAGTCTAATGTGTCCTATACTCATCAATCATTCCCTTTTTATAGTTTACATGAAAGTAAATGGGAGATCCTGTGTAATCCGCTATTTAGTTAAGCTCCTTGAAAGCTTCAGGTGACCGTTGTAAAAATATTCAAAATATTCTGAAGATAGGTAAAAGAGCAACTAGAGCTTCTGGGAGTGTAGGAGTCCAAAAGACTTCACACCCAAAAACCTGTTGAGCTATCCTGGTCAGGAAGTCCGTTCCTTTGACGACAGGGACTTCCAGGATCTAAAGGACTCAGGGGCTTTCACAAGTTCTGCTGAGTTTCGTCCCAACGACCTAAGTGCAAAATCTGATTTTTCATCTTCCACATGGGTTTGTTTCCTGTACCTGCCTTTTTCCCTGTGTTTAAGGTATCCCTTCCCTTCGTTCATCAAATATTTCTTTGATGTGACAGGGATGGCTTATGCTCAGGCCATGCCTGAAATTTGGAGAATCCTGATGGTTTGTAACAGGATCATTGAAAACCACGGCATCCATCTTCAGATAGGAGACCTGTCTCACATATATAAGCTGAAAACACATGGTTCAAATCGCTATGTTCTTCAACTTATAAACAAAGAGCCTCCTTTTCTGTTTAATGTTATCAAGTCAGAAAAATCTTGGAAATCGAAAATTTTCTTTGTAAAGAAGAATTCCATTCCTTTTGGGGATGAGATTCCTATTTCATGGTTACAGAGTGGTAAAGTTTTTTTTTAGGATGTTTATAAAAAAAATTTTAGTTACATCCTGAGGATTTTACTAATATTCTGAAATTTTTTGTCAAACAGGTGTTTCATTTGCAAAGCTTGCTTCTCCTCTGAACGACGCTTACTTGAGGTGTAAAAGCAGTATTTGACTTACCTGTTTGTGCCAGAACCTTTGAAGTGGAAGAAAGTCATACTGCTAATCAAGCTACCGAGATGTCTGGATAGTATTGTTTGTCATATCCCGAGGATGTCTTCTATGTTAAACATTGACTAACCCTGTGTTTGCCTTTTTACAGCAAAGAAGGCTGCCTCTTTTGATCTGGATGACATTAATAGTTTGGATGTGAAGGCAACCAAGATCACCTCACCATCAAGTTCCAAGATGGTCAGTCCTCCTTCCAGTCTTCCAAATTATAGGGCTACTGCTTCTTCCACAAAGAGGAAGACTGCTACTACTTCTACTATAGCCCAGGAAGTCACCACTTTCGAAGGACTTAGCTTTGAGGATGTCTTGAACAAGATTTCTCAGTTCACTCCTCAGGTATAATGCTATCTTAAGGGTGGCATTGAAATATTCATATTAATTGGAAATTTTTAAGGTAAAATACTTACATTTTTCCTTTCTTTGGCAGGGACATGAGTATCTATTGAAATTCTTGGACGGAGTTGCCAAAGAGCTTCATGATGCCCAGTCCAAACTTGAGGACGTACAAAAGATTGCTCGTGACAAGAGCAAATATCTCGAGAAGAAGTTGGACCAGGTGGAGGCTGAACTAAAGCAGGTAAAATCTGAGCATGCTCAAATGGTGCTGAATCATGAGAAGGAAGTGGAGGAATACAGGGATGGGCTTGTGAAATCTGCCACCATTTCTGTCTTACAGGCTAGAGTAAAATGGCTCTCCAAGCTAAGGATCCTGGTTTCAAGTAGGATGACTGGGATGTTGAAGCTTGGAAGGAAAAAATCAAGAGCCTTGGTGGAAAATAGGTGGTTTATGAGCCTTTCCCTGTTACACATCCTGAGGATGCACCAGAGAATCCTAAAGATGCTGAGGTGAAGGAGGCAGAAGCTAAGGTGGCCGAGGTGGTGAAGGATCTTCAAGTAGGCGACGAAAGATATAATGACTAGGCTAGAGCCCACTTTTTTAAATCTTTTGTGGTAGTGATTATGGTCATAGCTTGTGGTTGAACAATTTTGAACAATTTATTTTAGCATGTAGTAGTTTAAGACAATGTAAGGTTTGGGGTGGAGGGATCTTGGTTTCAAGACGAAGCGCCAAATCTTTTTTTGACCTGGACCATAGATGTTGACCCCTGGTGGATGGGTCCTGGTTTTGGATGAAGCCAGGGGTTGACATCACTTTTGACTATGATATAAATAGTATGGTAACTTCTTTCGACGCTACATCTTTGTGTTCCCTTCTTTGTTCTTTTGTTATCCTATAAACACTAACAAACGTTAAGTATAAAAGAATGAGACTTTGAGATGAATCTATTCAGAGCTGCTATCATGCCAGTTACTCTTTGTACATCCTTGACATTTGTTGGAGATTTGAGGTCAAGGATGGCTTTTATTTGTTCAGGACTGGCTTCTATCCCTCTTTTAGTTACTAGATATCCAAGAAACATTCCAGCACCAACTCCAAAATAATATTTGGGTGGATTTAACTTCATATTATAAGCATCGAGGATATCAAATGCTTCTTTGAGATCCTGATGATGGTTCTCTGACTTCTTGGATTTAACCACCATGTCATCGATGTAAACTTCCTTTGTGTCCCCAATCTTTTCTTTGAACATCATATTCACTAGCCCTTGCTATGTTGCACCTGCATTTTTTAGTCCAAATGGCATAGCTATATAACAATAAATACCTTATGGGATTGTGAATGCAGTATCCTCTTGGTCGTCTGGTTCCATTTGGATTTATTGAAATCCTGAGGATGCATCCATGAATGTTAACATCTCATGGCCTGTTGTAACATCCACCATTGAATCTATGTGTGGAAGTGGAAACGGGTCTTTAGGACAGGCCTTGTTGAGGTCCGTGTAGTCTACACACACTATCCATTTCCCATTTTTCTTCTGTACCACCACCACGTTTGCCAGCCATCTTGGGAATTTGACTTCCGTTATCATCTTGGACGTTAGTAATCTGTCCACCTCTTCTTGTATGATGGCATTCCTTTCTGGGGCAAACTTCCTTCGTTTGTGCTGGATAGCCTTGAAGCTTTTGTCAATTCCAAGCTTATGAGTGATGACTTCTTTGGAGATACCAGTCATATCTTCTTGCTTCCATGCAAATGTTGACATCCTGCATTTTAGAAATGAAATTAGAGATTGTTCAATATCATTAGGGATGTTCTTACCAATCTGTACAGTGATATCCTTGTTGTTTTCATCGAGGCAGACAACCTTTACATCCTGGTCAGGATGTGCTTTGACATCCTGAGGATAGCACTGCAAATCCTTCTGTAATTGCTATGCTTGTCTTGACGAAGCTTTTATCGATGTTGTGTAGCAATCTTTGGCTTCTTGTTTGTCACTGTTTACTTTGACGATTCCCCATTGAGTTGGTAGCTTCACATATTGGTGATATGTTGATGGAACCGCCTTCGTGTCATGTATCCAAGGTCTTCCAGGATGACATTATAGCAGGATAAAGAGTATATTACACAAAATCTTTGGATAGAGTTTACCCCCTCTACATATACAAGCAGTTTGATATCACCGACTGTGCTCTTGGTCTCTCGACTGAAGCCAACCAAGACTGATGATCTGGAAACTATTTCAGTTTCCTGGATGTTCATCCTCTTCAAAGCTTCTAGCTGGATTATGTTGACTGAGCTCCCACCATCTACAAGTATCCTGCGAAGAAAATGATTAGCAATATATAAAGTTATAACTAAACCATCATGGTGAGGGTCAAGGATATTCTCTCGATCTTCTTCTTCATAGCTGATCACTTTTGAAGTTGTCAGGATGGTAGTCTTTATGGGTCTTTCTCCTTTTTCTGATTTCGTCTCTCTTGCATGCCTTTTAGCAGCTGAGTAAGATGTTCCACAAATGTCTGAACCACTTGAAAGGAAGTTAATTATGCCAGCATCCTTGGTTGGTGATGCTGCTCTTTCTGGGATGCTAGTGCCATCCTGAATCTTTGGCTTCTTCTTGCCTAGGAGATCCTTAAGATGACCCTTGCTCAGAAGATATGCTATTTCCTTCCTCAAGGCAATGCAATCTTCAGTAATGTGACCAAAATCTTCGTGGAAGGCACACCATTTTGATTTATCCTACCATCCTGACTTGCCATCCTTCCTTGGCCATCTTTCTTTATCTCCTAGATCCTTCATGGCGTACATTAATCCTGTTACATCCACAGAAAATCAATAATTTGATAATTTAGGACAGTCCTCTTCATCGTCATCCTCAACCACATTGACCTTTTTGGTATCAGGTCTAGCATATAGTTTATGCTTATAAGGTTCATATGTGGGAGTGGATTTTCGATTAGGATGGTTGTATCTTGAGGATGCTTCTATCCTCTCTTGTATCTTCTTGTCATCCTCAAGTCGGATGAACCTTAAAGCTCTGTTTCTCATTTCATTCAAGTTCCTACAAAGATTCATCACCATTGTTGGTAGAAAGGTAAATCTCTTTGTAGTCCCATCTTTAATGCTTGTACTACCGTTGTGACATCCAGGTTAGGGATGTCAAGTGCTTCCTTTCCGAACCTATATATTCCCTTAGTGATTCACCCTGTGACTGAGTCACCCTGTATAAGTTACTTGTCAAACGTTCAAACGTTCGGCTACAAGAAAATTGGTTATTAAACATATTAATCAAATGTGCAAAAGAAGTAATAGAATAGGGAGGAACACTTAGGAGCCATTTTAAGGTTGGACCAGTGAGGGTGGAACCGAATCCGTTACACAAGCATGTTACCTTGAGATCAGTAGGAATTGGATTTATCTCCATCATTTCCCTGTATTGTGCTACATGCTCTTCAGGATCTGTGGATCTATCATATAGCTTCATGCTTGGAGTCTGGAATCTTTTTGGAATCTCTGCATCACATATTGGAGGTACAAAATGAGACACCCTGTGACATGCTGAGGATACTTCGGGGATAGGTTGTACTATCCCTGGTACACTTGATACCATATACTTGATCATTTGAAGCTCCCATTGCCAATTGTGGGCTTATACCTGTATCCTGCAAAGAAGCAACATCATTTGTAGCAAAAGTACTTGAACTTAAATTGTTACCGTTGTTATTATATCCTCGGGATGGCCCAGGTGTATATCCTGGATCCCTGGTTGTCGTTATCCTGGATGCTGTAACGGTTTTAGGAGCAGAGGATCTTGTATTCATGGGGATGAAATCTCCTTGATGGTTGTCCCCGGAGGCTATAGAGTTAAACTCTAAAACTCTGGGTTGTAATGGTGTCGTCACATCTTCAACTGGTCTTTTTGAAGATTTCTTGAGAGATTTAATCTCTCTTATCAGCATCTGATTTGTGTCCTATTGCCTCTTCATTTGATCCTTCATTTGTGTAAACATGGAGAGGATCTCTTCGTTTGATATCAGAATAGGAGGAGTGATTCCAGATGTCTCCAATGCTGGTCTTGGTGGAATTTGAGAAGTGGAACTTTTTGAAAATGCAGGTGGGGGTGGCAATGTTGCATTTCTGGTAGAGGTTAAAGATGACATGGATGAGGAAACAGATTTCTGGGAAGAAGTCATAATTGTCAAGATTTGTAAAATGAGTTAATTGAGAAAAAGTTTTAACAAAGTTTTTTTGTTAAAATAGCACTACTTGCCCACGGTGGGCGCCAAATTGTTTTGGTCAAAAATTATTTAATAAAAACAATCTTGTTTTCCAAATCAGAAAATGTGAGGTAGAGTGCTATATGTGTCAAATATGTTTGTAATCTAGTTTTATTCCAAAAATGGAGTGTCAAGATGTTAAAAAAATAAATATATGACAACTATGCTCAGGATGGCAAAGGTAAATTTGAGGATGGATAGTTATATCATGAGGATGTAACTGTAGGGTAGAATTGATAAACATGTAAAATAGGTATGAGTAGACAAAGAACAACACTCGATATACGAGGAAAGCCCTTGATCAGTTGTTGATCGCCGGCACAAAACCTCAGGAGGAGTCTAAGCCCCTGCCTTGTTTGTTAATATTAAAATGGGTAAAAAGGTTACAACTTTGGATGAATGATGTGTGAGAGTATCAACTGTTCTATAATGAGCAACAGAGTGTAAGTGTTGATCACGATAGTCTAATGTGTCCTATACTCGTCAATCATTCCCTTTTTATAGTTTACATGAAAGTAAATGGGAGATCCCGTGTAATCCGCTATTTAGTTAAGCTCCTTGAAAGCTTCAGGAGACCGTTGTAGTTGTTTCATCTCAGCTAGTAGTTGTTGTAGCTGGTTCTTCGCCTATATTTAATGCACGTCGGTTACAAGTTTGACTCCTTCTTCGAGTTTGGACTTTGGCTTGCAAGTATAACTCCATCATCCTTGACTTCTTTGACTGGATATGGCAATATAGACGTTGTTGAAGAGTTACGAGTCTATAATATTAGTTGATTGTACCTGCAATAATGTCATAGAAAGATAGTATGTTAGTCCATCCTCAGGATGTACACATGCTAAAATAATGTTACATCCTGAACCCTGTTTAGTCCTTCAGCATCCTCAGGATGTTACACTAAGAATAATAGGTAAAATCATCCTGAGGATTTTCACCACCAACAATAAGCAACATGTGTAACCGCGTTCAAACACTTATAATTCTATATTCGCTAGGTTATCGGTAGACATATTGTCTTCCACATTCGCGGTTTTTTTTTGTTTTACATAGTACACACTCTAAGGTGAGTTTCACCCCTCTTTTCTCAAAAGCATGCATATCGGATTTGAGACAACATACTTAACTTTTCTAGTCTGGTTTTGGACTACTATTTTATCCTGGGTTTTTGGGATACGCTGATTCCTTGTGTGAATTGGGTTTTATCAGTTTCGTAACTTTTTGTCCTTTGTACTAAACGGAAAAACTCTATCACTTTAAAGTCCTTACTGTATCGGGTTAATCGCTGGAGGCAAACGGGTGTTAGTTGATAGCGCTATTAGGTTATGTAGCAGCCTTATGCTTGATGTGCTTAGGTCACAGGTTTCACACCCTAAAATTCCAACTGCGACGTTTTACCACGAGGTGCGTGTTATACCAGGATCATTGTCAACAGTCGAATGAAAGACCTCTAAATACTTACAAAATTATACGTAATAAAACCCAAATGTTTTCAAAGTTTAAAGTTTAGTAGTTTAGCGGAAGCCTTAAGTAAAGTTCATGCAAACGTCTCACAAAAAAAGTATGAGTTTCCAAAACCAAACATAATAAAATATACGTTTAAAAAACCCAAAATAATGTTTGTAATGCAAGTGAGACTCCAAGTGCATCCTAGCAGCAATACCCTTAGCAACCTAAGAAAACATGCTAAAGTGTGTCAACAATTAAGTTGGTGAGTTCACAGGTTTTAATGTAAGTAAGTTCCGTTTGTCTGTTTGTTTGTTAGACTCACATCCATTTACTAATTATATCCCAATGCTAGCTAGACATTAAAAAAATTATTAAGCGTGCATAAACCATTGCAGACTGTTCGTAGTTGTTTGCCTCTCGCCACAGCTCATTCAACGGTGACGAATGTTTAGGACAATATGAACCTGCTCAACCTCCAGTTGACATAGGTGGGGCTTGTTGGACCCAATAGATCTATTCACATCTCCTCGCTATGTTACACATACTATGGTTTACAATGTAAGGAGTTAAGAATGAAAGTTACGCTATAGTAAACAAGTGATATAATAGTACATGTGATCTACAATGTTCGTGTGTTTCTGTAGCATGTTTCTCCCCCAATAGGAAAATAGTAAAAAGGGCTCGTGAAACTCACATTAGAGTGCTTGCTAAGTAAAACAGCAAAAACCGCAAATGTGGAAGACAACCCGTCTACCTATAACCTAGCAAATATAGAATTATAAGTGTTTGAGCGCGGTTACACGTGTTGCTTATCCTAACCCATTGTACTCTACAATAACCTAGGTAACATCTCATGAAAGTGGACTCGACACAAGTAAACCATGTATGACCCGTTAAACCGTTAGTGATTAATTCATAGGGTAACATGTAAAGACTTTTCAACATAACAAGTTCATATTGCACATGAAATATAATTAACCTATCACTCCATCTACGTCACATAAAATTTATATCATATACACAAGTCCACATATGCAATTTCACAACTTATAACTCAAGACCACATTAAAAGAATCAAATCATCCGTAAATATTCAAACCTGCATTTTCTGACAGATTTTAGGTTACAAAAACCAATTTTTATAAATACCAAACCAACTTGTTAAGCTCCCAAAATTTTACAGGAATTCTCCATAAGTTTACTTGTCACTCCACTATTTGTATTTCATGGAAAAATCACGCTGAGATTTTTATGAAAAATCATATAGTACAGCTCTTTCAAAAACACGAGTTGTTGACAGCAGTTTACAAAAAAAAGATCATTAAAAATCATTGATTCATCCAAACGAGATGAATCCATTTAGAAAATATTGGAATCTCATGTATGTAGCCACAATCCAAATTTCGAGGTAAACGGACTTGTAAAACTCAAGTTGAAGGCTTTTAAATCGACCCAATCTTTACATCTGAAAATCAGGTTTAACATCTAATCTAATAAAATCACAAATAAGTATGAAAACAGGTCAAAAACGTACAAATTTGGACTTTTGGAAAGACTAACATCATAAACAATGTTCTAGCATCAATAATCAAATTAAGCAACTTAAGATCAAGATAACAGCCCTACAAGTCACAATAACAATTCTGTCAAAAATCAAAAGCTTGCAAAACAAGTTATCTATTGATGTGTGTGGTTTTAGTAATTAAAAAGATATCATTTTCCTTGTGCCAAAAACTTGGTGTTTTAAACTCCAAAGTTGAGATAAATGACTGATTTTTACTAAACAGATTTTACAAAGTTTTAAATTTATAAAGTAAAAATATTTACTTTCGAAACTAAAACCAACACATAGGCAGAGAACCTGACGTGCATAGTATAGTTACTGGGTGAGTATTGAGTATCGTATCCCTAAGGATCACACTTTCCCCTACTCAACATTACATCAATTTACTGATCGGATTTTTAAAAAGAAAAACAAAACGGAGGGGTTCCTTAAATTAGTTTTTTTAAAATGGGTTTTGGTTTTTTAAAAGAAAAGATAAAAATAGTAGAGTAGTAACTATGCATATCTCGGGTTCCATTGATTTAATAGTTAAGTTTATTATTAGAATTAATAATTCAAGTTAGTTTGTTTTGTGAGGAATACGAGAGGGACTTGAAGTGTTGACTCCATGAAAGAGAAGCGGAGGCTACTACTGGCATAGAATGCTGAACCTTTCCAGCGTGCGTACACCTGGGGTCTCTGCCATGGCCACGCGTATAGCGGGCTCCTCAAACCGTGATCAAGTATCTGGTCTTCGGTCTCATTTACATCTTAAAGCGGAGGCTTCACTTCTGACCTGGAATACCATACACCTCGTCTTAGCTATTGTGTTTCGTACCTAAGGGTCTCGCCTTAGGGTCATTCCCGAGTAGACCAACAACAAATCCCCATTGGTTAACGAACTAGGTCGATGGATCTCTCTTACAGTTGGTATCAGGAGACCGTACCCCCATTGGTTAACGGCGTTGTACTAACGAGAACTAGACAAAGAATCCATTATTTATTTATCTTTATTGTAATACTTAACATTTAGTGATCAGTTAAATATTGAGTTGGTTGAATTAATGATAACTTAATTACCCAACCCTTAACCTCCCGAGCTGAATGAAATCCTTGACAAAGGTGGAAACATAATCCTAAAGGCATATGATACAAATGATCATTGGTGCGCCCGTAGGGAATCCTCCCAGTGCCAAGAAGATCACTCAGTCATCTGGTGAGTACCAGAAATGTGTCACTCAAATTTGGTCCACTTTAGAAGCCATTCCTTAGAACCCGGTTCGGATATCAGAAGCCCGAGGGATCTGTCTCACTACCGGTTTCCTCACGTTGGATCTAGTTCGGGACTAACAGAAGCTGATTAATCCTCTAGTTGTTGGTTAAGTTAATCAATTGTTATATTTTCGGATGAGCTCACAAGTGCTTGGGTTTTGACATACCATGGGTACACTCATGAGTTATACTAATGAGTTAATTATTGATTTTAGGTTCAAGTTACCATCAAAGCAACCTGTCATAAGGATAAACAAATAAGGATTAGAAGAAGAGGACACCACAAATAACCAAAAATAAACTACTAGTAATAATAATAAAAGTCTACACATCAAGTGGGTTCATGAATGATAGAAAGATACAACCATAAGACATGATCAACACAATAACATGGTTGCTCATAGACAAGCTATCCATCTTCAAGTGATATGTAGCTCTCTTGATACTCACGACCCTCGATATTATTGCATAATTACTCTACGATCCTCTTCTTGGCTAGACCGATCAAGGTAAGTCGAAGCCTAACCATTAAGGGATGTTAGGATGGCCAGAAGGCGTCTCACAAGACCCCAAGATCTCTAAAAGAAGCTTGGTGTTCGGCCCAAGAGATCACAAGAAGGGATGAACAAATGGTGAGGGTTGGCTAGCTATTTACAGACCTCCCAGGGGAAGCACGGGCGTGCCTGAGGGTGTCGAGGGCGTGCTTGCAGTTACATGTACGTACTGTTGCTGCATGGCAGAGTTTGTCTGTACTGTACTGTGCTGTCTGGAACGGCCGTGCACATGTGCTTAGCACAGGCATGCAATGCCTGCAGTCATCTGATTTCTTGCCCTCCAAGTTTCTTGTGTTGTTTTCTCGCGTGCAGGGCCTTTGTGCAGGTGAGCGTGGGCGTGCAAAGTCATTTCGGGACTGATTTTAGCATTGGTTAAGTCCCGGGGTTGTCTTCTGAACATACAGGGAACACGCTTGAAGTCTGGTATCTTCAGGAATCTCCAGTTTTTGCATGTTTTTCACCTGAAATCCTTTGTTTCTGTCTTGGAGCTCCAGTTTCCTTATATAATCAAATAGAAACGAATTAAGCGTCGATTATAACTAATGTAAGCCTAATTGTGACCTATTTTGGGACTGTTTATGTCTGTTTTATATGTTAATTCTGTGAGTTATCATCTGCAAAACAAGTTATCTACAAACCCTAATCATCATTAATCACATACACCATGTAACCATCACAAATAATCATGTTTGAATCAATATTTTTCACATTCTAAAACCCTAGTTATGATAACATCAATCAATTCTCGTAAACCTTCATACGAAAACATCCCAATAATCCATACACACACATATATGAGATTTTTTTATATGAGATTTCTAGGGTTTTTCAAAACATCATGAATCATTATAAAACTCATAAAAATTATACCTCACTATGCATGAAATCCCCAAGGTTTGAAGGTTTCACCCACACAACTTGGATCCACATAAGAAGCTTGATTGTTGATTAAAATTGAGAGAGGAAATGGGGTGGGGGTTCACGGCGCACACAATGGGGATTAGAGTTCCCCTATAATTTTTTTTATAGAAATTATATCTAGTGGTGGATATGTTGGGCCTTCGGCCAAAACTACGGGCTTGTGGGGACTTTTCTTGTTAAACAGACATGTTGACAAAACTTAGCCTTAGGAATAAGCCAAATAATATTATTCCCACTAAATTACCTAAAGACTATGATTCTAAAAATCCTGTAACATATTAAATACATCCCGATCACAAAGTGCACATAATTCGCAGGATTAACTTAACAGTTATTTATTAATCAAGAATTCACATAATCATCTTAATTCACATCTACTATCATTCAATTACACATATGACCATGTATGTTTGACACATCACCAAAGTTTGGGGTACAAGACTCGTGTGTGTGCGTTGTGATAACAACTTTCCTTATTATACTAAAACGTACGTTAATATGATATAATATATGTTACCCTACAATATATAGAAAGACCTTCATAACTAACCCTAGTCAAGTGTTTAGTTACGTATGAACATGCAAGTTAACTAGAGTTCAGTTAAAATGTTAACCTGAATTTGCCGGGTGTCACAACGGGCATGAACTTTTGACCACATTTCTTACTAGTGTTGATAGACACTAGCCACTAAGGCAAAACTAATTTATGTATGTTCACGATACTACTTTTGTTTAGTTACATTCTGTGGGTTGCCTAAACTTGGCAAGTATTGAAACTGATGGGTGGTTTGTAACTTTGGAAACTTTACTTTTGCTTACTTAAACTGTGAACTCCCCGACTTTATATTGACACATGTTAGCATGCTTTTGCAGGTTGATGGGTACGGAGCACTCTAGGACATGCATCATTGTGTCATGGGCATTAATCATTATTAAACTATTGGTTTGCTTACATTTACATTGGTTTTTGGGCGCATTGTTTGCGCATGGTTTTAAACCGTTAACGTTTGGTTTATGCTTATGCATTACTTTAAACTTTTGAATTAAAATGTTAAACGATATTTTTATAAACAAACTAAATGGTTTTGGCATTTGGAGTCGTTCATATGACTTGTGGCTATGGGGATCCTGGTGTGTCATGTGCCTCGCGGTATAAATCCCGCATTGCAATTTGAGGGTGTGACAAATTCAAAAGCTAATGTACCTTCATTTCCAATTAGTTTCCAGTGTCAATATAGTTTTTTTTAAGCAGAAGCAAATAAAAAGTAAAGAAAAACTAACTAAAAACTTAAAAACTAAAAGCTTCAGCACTCATGCGAAAACAAAGATCATTCAGGGTTTCTCATCCCGTTAACTGCACTAACAGTTCAGACCGAGCTCTATCAAAAGCTTTGGTGAACCAATCATCTGAGTTATCTAAAGTATTAACCTTTTTCAAATAAAACATCTTTTTCTCAAAACATTCTCTTATAAAATGATGCCTTATAGCAATGTCTTTTGTTTTGGAAATGTTTTTGGGATTTTCTGTGATTGAAATGGTGGCTTGATTATCAATAAGTATAGCAGTATGAGTGAAATTCAAACCATAATCCCACATTTGTTGTTGTATCCACAAAACCTGTGAACAACAGCTACTAGTAGTAACGTATTATTCTTCACATGTGGAAATAGCCACCGAATCCCACATTTGTTGTTGTATCCATAATCCCACATTTGTTGTTGTATCAATAAGTATAGAAGTATGAGTGAAATTGACAACCGCCTGGTGTAGACTTCTGATTCTGGTTACATCCTCCGTAGTTTGAATCTATATAGGCAACAATATCCATGTAGCCATCATCTGGATACTGGATCTCTAATTTGGGTTTCCCCTTTAGGTATCTAAGAATCCGTTTCACAGCGATCATATGTGATTCTTTTGGATTAGCCTGAAACCTGCACAAAAACATACTTTAAACATAATATCATGTCTAGAATATATAAGATACATACGCGAACTTATTATGTCGCCATACTCAGTTGGATAAACATTTTTGTCGCTTTTAGCATCTGGATGAAGTCCATGATTCACTAGTAGAGGAGTAGCTTAAGTCGAATAATCAACCATTTTGAAACGAGTGAACATGTCATGTACATACTTAGTCTGATGTGTGAACATCTCATCTTCCTTCTGATCTACTTGTAAACCAAGAAAAAACTTCAACTCCCCTTAAGCGCTCATCTTGAACATCCTCTTCATAACCTTCTCAATTCAACACACTTGCCCTTGTTATGTGACCCGAAGATGATGTCATCAACATAAACCTGAACCAGTAAGAAATCTTCTCCATTTCTCTTGATGAAAAGTGTGTTGTCTATTTTACCTCTCTCAAAGCCATTTTCTAGATATGAGTTGACAGTGTCTGATATCATGCCATAGGTGCCTGATGTAACCCATACAATGCCTTATCAAGTTTGTAGACACGGTCTGGATAATCGGGATCAGTAAACCCTGGAGGTTGTGAGACATACACCAGAGTTCCCCATATAGAAAGGCGCTTTTGACGTCAAACTGATTAACTTTAAAGCCGTTGTAGGAAGCGAAGGCTAGAAAAAGTCAAATTGCTTCGAGCCTTTCCACCGGTGCAAACACTTCATCAAAACCAATCCCTTCGTGTTGGTTGAACCCTTTTACTACTAAGCGAGCCTTGTTTCTCACTACTATTCCATTATCATCAGTTTTATTTCTGAACACCTATTTGGTACCGATTTCTTGAGCACCCTTGGGTAAATCGACTAGCTCCCAAACTTTGAGCTTCCTAAATTGTGTCGGTTCCTCTTGCATAGCTTCCACCCACGCACTGTCATGAAGAGTTATTTGATGATTCCTTAGTTTGACTTGCGAGATGAAGCATTTTAGGCGTTTGTTGATGATGCCCGAATCTTTAATACTGACATATAAGCACCCTGATTTAAAATTACTACTTCTAGTCCTAACACCGCATTAGGATCTCTTTGGATATTCTCCACTTGATGATGTTTATTTGTGCATGTCTGGGCAATAACATCAACCGGCATCTCATCCTCCAAATTTGAACCTATCTCCCCCGAAGTGTCTCCAGTCTCGAATGGATAAATAAACTCTTCCTCTTCGGTTTCGTTAACAACAGAAGATTTGTACCTAGAACTTGATGTTCCTGATTTATCATCTTTCTTGTCCTTATTTGCGGACATTGGAATGATCGATCTTGGTGACACATCATTATCACTATCAGGCATTCCAATTATTAATTGTTCATCTGCCTCATTTGGATCTACATTAAGGGTATATGGAACATTAAATGATTTAAAAATAGAATCATAGTCAAAGAACCAGTTGGGATAAGTAGCCGATGTAGTATCTTGTGGTGTGTAACTTGTTATGTCAACATTAAAAACGACTTCTACACGACCCATTGTTTTATAAAAAAAACCCTTTTATTTGGTGTAGCGTGCACATAACCAAGGAAAAATCCTCCGTTCACCACTTCACCGAATTTTGGTTGGTTTTTATTCTTCAAAATAGTGCACAACATCCCAAATGGTTCAAAACCATGAACATTACACTTGTTGCCCTTTGATTTGCCTGGTTATGTGCACGGTGCCAAAAACTTGATGTGTTAATTTCAAAATATTGGTTTTTGGAAAAAGATTGATTTTTACAAAAACATTAAACAAGTTTTAAATTTATAAGTAAACGATAACTACTTAGAAACTAAAACCAACACATAGGCAGAGACCGGACGTGTATAGTACAGGTTTCTTGGGTAAATACCGAGTATCGTATTCCAGAGAACACACTTTCTCCTACTCAACCTTTCATTACATTAATTAATAAGGTTTGAAAAATAAAATAAAACGGAGGGGTTGTATAAGAAAAATGGTTTTTGAAAAAGGTTTTTGTTTTGAAAATAAAAAGATAAAAATAGTAGGGATAGTAAACATGCTCATTTCGGGGACCCTCCGTATAAGTAGTCAATTTTATTACAATAGTGCTATTAAGTTTAATTATTGGTGAGGAGGACAAAGGTGAACCGTCCCTTCAGAGTTGGGGATAAGAAAAGAAATATATAAGGAATAACGTTCTGGAAACTCTATGGGTCACGCACAGGGGAAGTGTACGAGTCCCCTTAAAGGTGTCTTAGGACTACTGGGCTGTAAGCCGTCGTTCTCCTGTTGACAATGCGATCTTGGTCCAACTCAAACTGTCGTGTAGCTTTTTGGAAAGCTTGTGTGATCAAGTTTGTTATCACAGTCTCTTTTAGAATAGTTTAATCTAAGTAAATATGCAGGGGATTATTAATTGTTCTAAGTTAACAGTTCACTTTTAAGATCAGTAAATGCTCCCCCTCAAATGATTAGCTAAAGTACAATAAGTGTATATGAGAATCAAAACAGTAAATGATAAAACAGTTGTATATATTTAGATGATTCTCATATATTATACAATGGATTTTTGATTCAAAGTCTGTATATTCCAAGTTAATAAATAGAAGGTATATGAACCCTTCTATTTATAGACAACAAAACATACATAAGAAGTATAAGATCAATAGTATAATACTACAATAGGCTGTAGCATTGGTACTTATAAAAAATATCTGTTATAAACAAATATAATATAAAATGCTGAAGATTGAAGAACTGCTGATGAGTAATTCTTCAGAGGTTGCTCTTCACTAGTTTTTCTTCAAATGTTTGTCTAGTTCAAGTTCAGAACTTTACTCTTCAGCACTTTCGTCTTAGCTTCAGCTCTTCATCAGTACTTGTCTTTTCTTCTTCAGTACTTCTTAAACTTTACCAAAAGTCGCAGAGAGGATATTAGACTAAGGTTAAAATGCTTATCAATCCTCTTTGACCTAACAACTTGGGTCCTGCTTTATAGGAACTTCCCAAACCACCACCAAGCCACTCGTTAAAACGCCGAGTCCTATAATTTATCTCCTTAACTTACTGTGGAGGCTTGGTGCACCTCACTTAGCTCTCACTTTCCATACCAAAGGATCTCTCTAATAGTCAACCCTAGCGACAACGTACCCCTTAAGTAGGAAATGGCTTTTGACACCAAAGAGTCACTCTTATAGTCAGCATGAGGGACAACGTATCCTCTATGTAGATTAACGGCTTTGTACTAACGAGAACTAGATAAAGTATTTATGTTTTATTTATCTTAAATGTAACAACTTAATAATTTATTGCGTCCAACATAGATAAGTTTGGTTTAGTGATTATGTGACTTAATAAACCCAAACCATAACCTCCCGAGATGAATGAAGTCCTTAACAAAGGTGGGACATAATCCTAAGGGTGTGCAATCCGAAGATCACTGGTGCACCCATAAGGAGTCCTCCCTTTGCCAAGAAAATCACTCATACATCTGATAAGAACAAGAAATGTGTCACTCGGATCTGGTCCATTTCAGAAGCCATTGCTTAGAACCCGGTTTGGATATCAGAAACCTAAAGGATCTGTCTCACTACCGGTTTCATTTGATTATTTAAGTTTAGGTTGATTTTAAAGGTTTATCAAGTTAATTACTAATTGAACCTATCAGAAAGATAAACAAACAAGAATTAGTTAAGAAGATAAACACACCGAATAACAAAAAATAATCTACTACTAATAATAAAAGTCTACAAATTGAAATGGGTTCGGAGATAGTAGAAAGATATAACCATAAAGAATGATCAACACAAGAACATGGTTGCTCATAGAGAAGCCTTCCATCTTCTTGATGCTATGTATCTAGTGTAATCATCATGACCCCTGATGTTTTATTGCATGCAACTACTCCTACGATTCCATTCTCGGCCAAGATAATCAAGGTAGGATAAGGCCTAACCTTGGTGGGATGTTAGGATGGCCCTAAGGCCTCCCATAAGACCCCAAGATCTCTGGAAGAAGCTTGGAAGTCAGCCCAAGAAGGCAAAAGAAGGAATACTAAATGATTGAGGTGAGCTTGCTATTTATAGTGCTTCTAGGGGGTGCACGGGCGTGCACAGGGAGGTGGCATGGGCATGCACCTGCCCAACGTACGTTCTGTTGCTGCAGATATGTCTTGTCTGTACTTTCTGTCTTGCATAGGCGTGCCAGCTGTCAAACTCAATTTTCTTGTCTTCCAAGTTGGCTGCGTTGTTTTCTAGCATGCGTGACCTCTGTGCAAGTGAGGATGCGCGTGTTTGGTCAACTCTGGATCAGTTTTATCATCATTTAAGCCCTAAAAGGTCTTTACACATACGAGAAACGTATTGCGAGTCTCGTATCCTAAGGATTCTCCGGTTTTCGCTGTTTTTACCCAAAATTCACTTGTTTTTGGGATGGAGCTCCAATTTCCCGAAGAACACAAATAAGTACGATTAAGCAGCTATAATGTAGATGAAGAAATTTAGCTTTAAACATGAAATCTGATCATACAAGGCATTATTCCATGTGCGGAAACCCTAGAACAGAACAAAATGATAATACACGAATCACAACACACGAATTATACTTTTCAAAGACATTTTCATAGATAACTTGCTAAATATGATTACATAAACTGATTACAAGTTAATCTACTGACTTTCACATACACTCAATCTAGAGAGCAACAACCTGACTCAAACACACACAATAACCAACAACTCTAACTTACAAAACAGGAAAAACCTATTTATAGCTGCCGCACATTCGCCCCTTACATGAGTACGAATGTGGACTTTGTCCACATTCGACCTATACAAAGGTACGAATATACAATATCTTCATAGTCCTTTCCACATTCGCCCTTCTGTTCTACCTTCGACCCTTCTACAACTTCTAACATATGTTAATATTACAATCCGAAGCATTAGTCGCATAAAGTGCACCTACAAACTCCCCCTCGACTTGCATCTCAGGCTCAAGTTTTCTCTTTGTCGATTGCTTCGGTACTTCAGCTACCTTCACCTGCTTGCCCAACTTTTGTTCAAGTTTGCTACCGGATTTGATATCATACGCAAAGCATACTCCGACAACCTGTTGATACTTCTTCGCTTGTGATGCATCATTGGGATCACTGTAAATCGGGTTGTAGTATAGCATGATGATGTCCTCAAAGGTACAGTTAATGAGCCACATCGGGTCAAAAACATGTATTTTCTTATACGCATCCTTCCCATCTCTCAGCACTATGACAACTTCAGTGTTCCTCCAATCGTAATACCAGAAAATGAAATCTTCACTGAAGTGTTGTTGAATTGGCATTAAAGGAATCTTTCTCATAACTTCAGGAGCTTTGTATATCAACGTCACTCGCTTCTTACCCGTATTCGGATCACCATCCCTATGGACCTTCCTCCTTGGGTATTGTGGTTTAAACATACTCCACTTCGTCCTACTCTCCCAAATCAATTTATCAGCAAACCATCCTACTGCCGTATTGTTCACAGATGCACCAGTCATTCTGAATCTGCAGATATCTCTAACCGCCCAGTACGGTAGAGTTAGTAATTAGTCATAGAATCTGTAGAAGTACAGAATTCCTGTTTCCCACTTGACTGCAATGCATTTTAGATTTCTAAGATATTTCCAACCAAGAGCTCTGCCTTTAAACTTTTGGTTGTGATATCTGTAGAATCCGCCCTGTGCTTCCGGTTTAGGCCTTTTATCATCCTTTTCCTTCAGCTTCTGCAACAAGGTCTTCAAATCATCACTTTATTCAGATGGTTTCTGTTTTTCATCACCAAACACTTTCTTCACAAACTCTTCGCTTTTCTTTTCAGCTTTCTTCTTTGGATCCCTCTGATGTGTTTCAGTGAAATCTGGGAATACTTCATTTTCATCATTCGTTCTGAAGTATTGAGGATACTTTTCATGAGTAATATCTTCTATCTCAGTTTCCTCCATCTCTGGCGTTTGCTTGTCATCAGAATGATTTCTAATATCCTTTTCAGGAATATCTGGAATCATCTGATCTGACATTATCTCCTCCAGTGTCTTCCCTACTCGCTGTGCAATACCTTCTAGAATCTCTTTGGTCACAGCAGCAGACACCTCACCATCTTCCAAATCAGGATCATTATACTCTAACTCGTATCTCATATCCTCTATTTGGAATATCTCAGCAAACTTTCCAGTGAACTCTATAGTCCATTCTCTCTTTTCCAACATCTCCCGATATACATCTTTTGCTTCATCTGATAAAGCTCTAACCTTTTGATTCCAGAAAATGCTTTCATCAGAATCAACGTTCTCTCCTGATATCTTCGATCCAGACTGACCCACACTTCCCTTTTTGGTCTGTCTCTGTTCAAATGTAAACTTACTCGTATCATCATCACCATCATCATCATCATCACTGCTACTACTATCATCATCATTACTTTTATTTCCCGATCCACCCTCAGCATCATCATCCTTATCATCATCATCGTCAGATTCATCATCTGATTCATCCTCTTCTTCCTCTTCATCTGAGGGCTCAAAGTCTACTTGCTCCTCTTCTTTCTTTTTATCCTTTTCTCCCTCTTTCAACTTGGGAGCTTCACCGTAGAGTTTACCAAGTAGATCACTTATTCTTTGATTCTCCTTTTTCAATTCTTTGTTTTCTTTTCTAATACTTTTGATCATCCTCCTGTTTCCACTACATCTTTCATCAATCTCATTCTTCTCTTCCTCAAGTTGCTTTAATTTCTTCTCAAGTTCGTCTTGATTTGTCTTTGAAGCAATAACAATCTGTAACATCTTCTCTTCATTCTTTTTAAACTTCTCTATCTCAGCTTGTTGAGCAACTAACATCTTCATCATTTCTTCCATTTTCTTGTTCACCTGTTTCATCACATCGTCTGAAACAGTGTCCTTTGATTTTGAAGATTCAGCAACAGAAGTCTTTTCTTTCTCAGGCTTGAACATATTAAGAACTTTTTCTAAAGTAGATTCCAGATCAGGAACTACTTCAGGTTCTTTAGCCTTCTTTTGTTTCTTCGCAGCAGGTGAGGAAACTTTAGATGAAGTACCAGCTTCAGGCACTTTCTTACCTTTCAGCAACTTCTCAATCTCTTTCTCTCTCAACTTCTTCGTACTCACCTTCTTCGCCATCGACTTGTGCTTGGGCTTTTTCAAGTTTACTACAACTGTAGAACCATCAAAGTCTCCAGTATCCAGCCCTAAGTCACCTTCTAGATCAATTGGCTCTTTCTATAACACTTCTTCTACAGATTTGCTGAGTGAATCAGACTCTCCAACTGCAGTGGCCTTGCGTTTGGAGTTCTTTTTCACCAACTCTGAATCAGAATCCCATTGTTCGTCTTCCTCAGTCTCTTCAGAATCCACTGAGTCTTCATCCACCAAACTAGTACCCTTCTTTGCAGTACTCTTCTTCCTTGCCCTCTGTTTCTTTTCAGATTCATCAACTTTTGCTTTGCCCTTCCCTTTGGCTCCAACATTTTTCACTTGTCTCTTCCTCTTGGTATTTGCATCTGCGTGTACCAAGGGATCATCATTATCCAAATCACTTTTATCGTGTCTCGCCTTGTTCAATCCTGGGTCAGTGTAACCCAGATTAACTAAACATCCAAACAAACGTTTATGTGTGGCTTCTCATCATCAGGCACACCCTTATATCCTTTCATTCTTACAAGCGTTCTGATATTCATGTGATCTTGTCCCAACACCATCGTCGGATCCTTTCTCAAGTTAGGATATTTATTATCAAAGATCCTCATCAGGAATATGGGATACATCAAGAACTTCTTAGACTTTAGTCCCTTCAACATCTCCAGCATGTGATCCAATATCATTCCAGCAATGTTAAATGGTTTGTTAAGTGTTAACGCAACCATTAACGAACTTATACTCTTTCCCATCACGTCGTATCCACCACTAACTGTCCCGAAGACATGGATAATCACATATGCGAAGTATTTGAATTTCACACTGAGCTTCCCCTTGTGTAAAGCTCCATCTGTGATCGGACCGTTGTATTTCATCCTTAGAAAACATACTCTCTGCTCAATCCAAGATAACACTCTCGGATCAGTACATTCTTCAAACTTAATCTTCAGTGTCTCTCTAATATCTTCTTTAGTGATCAGCATCTCCATTTCTTGAATCTTGCTTCTGATGGCAGTTTTTCCTTCCCAGAAGTCGTATCGTGCATTCTTCCAGAAATCCTCAACGATGTCTTTATAGATGATTGCTGGTGTAGCAATAGCATGGATAATCCTGCTCCTCCTGAGAAAATCAACTATACAAGAAAACTCTGTGTTCTTTAGCACATCTCCCACGTACGCACAACAGTTATGTGCGGGTTTAAACGACCACACTTTCGGTATGTTTTCTTCTTGAGCTTCCTGCACAGGTTCTTGAACAACTATTTCCTCTACAGGAATCTCCACGTTCTCAGGTTGTTCTGCCATCTGTAACACAGAAACATAAAAATACGCCAGAATAATAAAAAAAACGACAAACTTTGAAATTTTTAAGTTTTTCCATTTCCACATTCGCCCCTTTTATAGGTACGAATGTGAGAAAAGTAGGTTCGAAAGTAAGAAAAATAGTATGAATGTAAAATTTTCAGTTTGAATGTATAATAAATTCCACATTCGTCCCAAACATTCCACTTTCGTCCATCTTAAAACACTTTCGTCCTTTTTACTATCTGATGTGTTTAACCCTCTGTTTTTTATTCAATCATGGTCTAAAACGACCGACTAAGCCTATACAATCATCAATTTCGTTTATTATTCAATTTTTATTGGTTTTAAAAAGAAACTAGGTTCGAAAGTTTCAATCCATCAATTAACGATCGTTTTTAATGTATTAACCCTATTTCTATCTATACTCTCCCCCTAAAACCAATAAGGATTGAATCCTTAACAAAGAATTGGAATAAAACAGTCCAAATAGTTCCAGATTGCACATTCTAGGGTTCGAACAAAAAATTCCCAATTCTAACTTTATTTCCAAGCCATTACCTGTGAAATTAGAATCAAACTGATGAGAAATGAATAGGGAACAATATTCTGGATTGAAAATAAACAGGGCAACAAGGTTTGGCACTTTTGAAAAATTTTGAAAAAATTACGAATGAGGGTTCGAACCTGCTGAATGGTTTATATAGAAAGCCACTTTCGCCCGTTACCTTTGGACTAATGTGAAATCATAACACGAAAGTGAAAACTTTATTTGATAAACCACCTTCGTCCAATAATAAAGGTTCGAAAGTGAAAAATTGTCCACATTCGACCCAATTAAGGGGCGAATGTGAGTTAGAAAATTTTTAAATTTTTACCAAATCACGAAATCGAATCCCATTCAAACATTTTCAACACATTTAGTCTCAAACATGCATTATTTCTGTTTAGAATGATACAAAGCTCAGATTGTTTCATCAAATCTCAGAAAATGACCATCAAACACCGTCGGTTATCTAAAAATAACACAAAAATGTAAAACTTTTGGTTTTTCTGAAATTTATATTAAAACACACCTAAAATCTTTTTGAGATTTGTATCTTTTTGTAAAATCAAAATAAAATGCACAAAAGTAAAGTAAAGTAGTAAATGTTTCGTGATATCCGGTAAGAGGATCATATCAGTTGTGTTGAGAAATCTGACCATAGCGTTGATCTAAACTTTTATATTATCATTAGAAACAGTGTGTGACCCGGCAACTACTGATATTGTTGTCCACATAAGCTCACATGCAGACTGTTATGCAGTGATTTAAAATGATACGATTTAGGTGTATTATACTAACACGTTGTGGTTCCCACACACACGACATACTCCCATATCAAGAAATTGCATAAAGCTTCCTCGTAACGCGTGATTATGCCAGAGTTATCCGTTTAGTTACAAGATATATTGCACAGAGGTGTACAGGTCAGCAAACGAATGTAGCAAAGTAACATGTGCATATATACTAGGTTGAGGCTGATATCAACTACTGATTTGCATCAGTAAATTGACACGATGTAGTTATGATCTTTGATCAATAATAACATGAAGTTTCTCAATTCGGTAACATTTGGTTTTGGCATTTAAGCTTTTTAAGCAAATATTCTGATTAAACTAGGTCCGTAAATTAATACGACAAAAGTTCAATCAGAATATCCCGAATAACAATAACATAACGACCCGAAACCTTAGATTTTGGCAACTCTATCAAACGAAATTACAGTACTAAGACCATATGCCCATGAGGTGTTCAGCCACGAACGAGTAGTTCGTTATGTTTGTATCACTAATGCACGCAGTTATTAGTCTACGAAGCCTATCAGCACATCACACGTAATCAACACACGCCTCATATTGCATTACATATTTTTAGCCTGCGTCAGATCCCTACTGATGTACAATCATTTCCTCCTTTTATCCTGGAAATCATTTTGGATTTTTCTATTTTTATGGCTTTTTGAATTTTTCAATGTTTTTGGTTTTTCAGATAAAAGACTCCCCCTAAAATGTAAAACATATTTTTGGGTTTTTGAATTTTTCTGAAAAACTGAAAAAACTTTTAAAAGAAAATTTTAAAACTAAAAAGCGATAAACCGAGGTGATGATCAGTCTTGTTTTTCTTTTATATTGTTTACTTTTAAAAGATATCCGAATCTGGATCTGTCAAAAGCTTTTGTGAACAAGTCTGCTCGCTGATAGTCATTGTGGATTTTGACCATATCGATCAACTCTTTGGCATAACAATCGCGGATAAAGTGATACTTAATCCGGATATGTTTAGCTTTAGAGTGATTACCCGTATCTTTAGTTAATGCGATTGCGGCTTCATTATCACAGTGTATAGGGGTTTTAAGAAATTGCAAACCGTAATCCACCATCTACTGCTGAATCCAGAGAACCTGTGAGCAACAACTCGAGGCTGCTATGTACTCTGCTTCGCAAGTAGACAATGCGACCGAAGTCTGCTTCTTACATTGCCAGGTGACTAACCTGCTCCATAAAAACTGGCATCCAGCTGTCGTGGATTTGCTGTCTTTGTCACAGCCGCCCCAATCTGCATCACTAAAGGCGATAAAGTCAAAATTATCGTCATTAGGGTACCATAGTCCTCTCGACGGACAACCCTTTAGATATCTAAGGATACGATTGACCGCTGTCAGATGACTTTGTTTCTGCTTCGACTGGAAACGTGTGCAGAGGCATGTAGCAAACATTATGTCTGGCCGAGATGCGGTTAGATACATCTGAGATCCGATGATTGCTTTTTATGTAAACGGGTCCGTCAGCTCCCCCTTAGCGTCAACTCCAATCCCGTGATTAGGTTGAATCGGGGTGTCCATCGGCTTGGAATCCTCCATCTGGAACCGGCTCAAGACTTCGGATACGTATTTGGTTTGGTGAGTAAAGATCCCCGTTGGTCTTTGATCCACCTGCAAGCCGAGGAAAAACTGCATCTCCCCCATCGCACTCATTTAGAACTTTTCCTGCATAACACGTTCAAATTCCCTGCAAAGAAGTTCGTTAGTTGAGCCAAAAATAATATCGTCTACATATATCTGGACGAGAAGCAAATCATCTCCTGTTTTCTTCGTGAACAGAGTACAGTCGACCAATCCGCGTTTGAATCCTTTCGTCATGAGGTACGTGCTCAGCTCCTCGTACAATTTGCGTGGAGCCTGGTGCAACCCGTACAGTGCTTTGTTTAAGACATAAACCTTATCCCGGTGGATAGGATCTTCAAAGCCCGGTGGTTGACCGACGTAGACCTCTTCTTTGACCACACCGTAAAGAAAAGCACTCTTGACATCCATTTGATACACCTTAAATTTCTTGTAGGAGGCAAACGCTAGAAACATTCGGATTGCTTCTATGCGTGCCACAGGTGTATATAGTTCATTGTAGTCAATTCCCTCGATCTGATGAAAACCTTAAACTACCAATCTGGCTTTGTTCCTTACGATTACTCCTCGATCATCTTTCTTACACTTAAACACCCACTTGGTACCAATCTTCTTCCTTCCTGGAGGTAAATCCGTGAGTGTCCAGACGCCCAACTTCTAAAATTGCAACAAATCCTCTTGCATCGCTTCAACCCAGGCATCATCAAAAAGAGCTTCTTTATATGTCCGCGGGTCGACCTGCGAAACATAACATGCAAACGACCAATCATTCTGACAACCAGACTTTTGTATTTTTGCATATAAAGCTAAAGAACCAAAACTTTCAGGTGAATTGACACTTCTTAGCTGTCCTCTTGTCATAACACTACTGCCAGGGTCACCGATAACTTGCTCTAGCGGGTGAAAACGACGAATCCGATATTCCGGATGTTCAGGTACAGTAAATTCCGTCTGAGTAGTCAAATTCTCTACTGCATCCAGATCATGACCCGTGTTAGACGATGAAGCAACATCTGGATTTGGGTTCACTGGCGGTGCCTCTGTTGCATGTTCAAGAATAACTTCTTTGAATTCTCCATCATCTTCCGATTCTGAAGTATCCAATGTAGTTGAAGCCTCTTGAAACACTTCTTCCTCAGGTGCGCATTGGTATCATTAGAAGCTGTTGGAGGAGTTACGGTGATCGGACGCACATATGGTGAAGTTGCTGCATTTTCACACTCTTAAAGTAATCGGATAACAGCCTCTTCAACCAAGCTATCTAGATTGAATGATTCAAAGAAATCTTTGTAATCAAACATCCAATCAAGACCATTTCCTTGCACATTCCGAGTATATCGTTAAACGTCAACATTTGCCCAATCCTCCACCTGTCGAGTTCTTTTGTTGAATACCCGTTTAAGCGGGGTACATTGCATATCCAACAAAGTATCCCTCTTCAGCTTTTGGACTAAACTTTTCGCTTGGATTCAACATCGTGCACGGAGACCCAAAAGGTTCTAGATACTCCAAGTTCGGCTTTCTTCAGTGTAACAGCACATAAGAAGTTTTGCCAAACTTCTTCACTGGTAAAACCCAATTAAGTGTATAGTTTGCTGCATAAATCGCCTCGTTCCAGAACATTACCGGAAGATTCGAGTCTGCTAGCATTGTTCTTGCCGCTTCTATGAGAGTCCTGTTTTTCCGTTCAGCAACACCATTCTGTTGAGGGGTATACAGAGCAGAATATTCATGATGAATTCCTTTGTTTTCACAAAGATCTTCCATCTTTGCATTTTTGAACTCCGTCCCATTATCACTCCGAATTCGCTTGATCTTGAGACCATAGACATTCTCCAATCGAGTGAACAGAACTTTCAGATTATTAAAGGTGTCACTTTTCTGATGCAAACACATTACCCATGAAAATCTTGAATAGTCATCAGTGACAACTAAACAATAAAGCTCTCCAAGATGACTTTTACGTTTGACAGGTCCAAATAGGTCCATGTGTAATCGCTCAAGTGGCATCTCAACAGAGTTTACTATCTTCACTCTATGGGATTGTTTGTGTTGCTTTCCTTTCTTACAGTTTACACACTTGTCATTCAAATGGAAATGTTTGACATTTACGCCTTTGACAAGCCCATTTTTCACTAAGTGGTTCATCTTTCTCAAATGAATATGTCCCATCCTTCTATGCCACATGATTGATTCTTTCTCAGTAGCCTTCGATAGGAAACATGTCACTTGCCCCTGGGTTGTCATTGCCTTGGACATATCAAGAATATAAAGATTGTTGACTCGATGTGCCTTCAACATAACCCACTCTTGTGGAATTTTGAAGCCCGGTTTGAGAATATAGCAAGATTTGTCATCAAAATATACAGAAAATTGTTTGTCGCATATCTGACTGACACTCAACAGATTATAATCGATCTGCTTCACATACGATATCCTCTCGAAACTTACAATCCCATTACTCACGCTTCCTTCCATCGTGATATAACCTCCTTTGTTTCCAGCAAATGCAACATACCCTCCATTGATATTCTTCACGTCGAACAGCAATGCTAAATCCCCTGTCATGTGGCCTGAAGCTCCACTATCAACAATCCAAAGACTGTAATAGGGCCAACTGAAGCTCCCTGCACACATCAAGTAAACAAGTTAGTTCTTTCGAGGGACCCAAGCCTGTGTGGTCTTGGATCTTTGAATATCATCCTTCAAAGATTCACTAACATCAACACTTGGTTTTGAAACAATCTTTTTAGGATCATTCAAAACTTTTTCAACCTTTTCATTTGATTTTGAAGTAGAGGCTCCCGGAGTACCATTTGGTGTCCAAGACTGTTCCGAACTTTTTAGAATACGAATGTGAGATTTTGGAATCTCAGTCGATTTCTTAACATTGTTCTCAAATGAAACTTTCTTGGTTACCTTCTCGGATTTAACCGAATTAGGTCCAACATTTGATTTGACAGCAGGTTTTTGTGAAACCCTTTGTCTATCAACTGTTGTGTTCACCATTGGTCTCTTCCACGGTTTTTCCATCGCTATCCGGTTACGACGATCATAATGAAATTGACGATCATTCCTCTTTTGATAAAAATTGTTTTGGTTATAAAATGGTGCTGGTTGAGGAACAAATCGTCGTTGTGGATAATAATGATTGTCGACCGGTTTCCTCATGGATTGCCTTACTTCAACTTCGTGCCTTTTGTGCCTCACGTACGGGCAGTGAGCAAGTAAATGCCCTCTCTCCCCACACTTAAAGCATGCACGGTACTCTTCAAACACATTCGGAGCATTCGGCTTTGCATATGTATTGACGGGATATTGATCATCAATACATCGAAGCCTTAAACTCTCAGGAGTTGGGCCCCTAGAGTAAGCTGGCTCATGAAAACCGTTTGCTTTTTGTTTCGGTTTAATGAATTGGGTGACATGAACTTTTGGTTCTTTTGGAACATCCAAATACAGTTTCTTTAGAATTTCTGGTGGAATATCATTTGATCTTTCATGTTTTGGAAACCATATTGTGCTTTCTTGCCAAATTTTCTCGATTTTAGAATAGTTAGCAAACTTGATTGGATATTCCTCGTCAGAGATAATCTTATCGGATCCTTCCATCCGATAAAATACCTTGACTGGTTTTCACCTGAATCCTTTTTAATTTCTTTCTTTTTAGACTTTTTATCACGATGTGCGTTAGCCATCGGATGAACATGCTGAGACGGTGACACTGGTTCATTCGTGATAATGTGATTTTCTTTTGGAATATCACTCACATTATCAAATTTGTCACTCTCAGAGTCTGAATCATCATTTCAGCTGTAAATCCTTCATCATTCAAACCTAAAATCGGTCTCACATCAGAATTAGGATCTCCAACCCTAGAAGTATTGGATTCATCTTCCGATGCAGAGTCTGATTTTACTAAGCTCTCCGGTGTCACTTGATGACAGTTGTGATTTTCAAAAAGCACCGGAGAGGGCACAGACTTATAACTTGTGGTTTGAGATGGTTCATCAATGATGTGGTCAACGACATATGCAATATGCTTGTAGCTTTCAAGTTTCTTGTTGACCTTTTCAGCAAAACACTTGATGGTAGCCATTTCTAACTTAGTGTTTTCAAGTTCATCAATGTAGCTATTAATTGCTTATTGTTTTAATGAAAGAGTTTTCTTTAGGTCAGAAATGTCCTTTTTGTAACCATCAAGCACTTTGTTGAATGCAATCACTTCCTTGCGAGCAGATTGACAGTTAATCACAGCACTATCACGTTGTACGCGAAGTTGCTTGTTTTCTTCTGTCAATCTATGACAAGTGCCACAATATTTATCACTATGAATGTCAGTGGTAGATTCAGAACTTACCTGTTTTGGAGGATCTGTCATGGCCATTAGAGCGAAATGAGATTCCTTCCCAGCAAAGAACTTTGAATAATCAATTCTGTTAAAGGCATCATCCACTATGCACGACTTCCTCGTCTTCAAAAAATCAGCTTCAGCCAGTAATTGATCTATGTCATCATCCAGAGAAGTCACACTGGCCTCTGAGTCTGATTCACTTTCTGAATCTGAATATACCGACTCACTCTCCTCAGGAATGTTTGTGACTGAGTCAATCAGAACTCCCGAACTTTTCTCTTCAGTCTGAACTTCAACAGTTTCAGTCTCCACATTCATCTCTTCAACTGATTCCTCAATCTCAATCTCAATTTCTTCAACTTGATCAACTATCACCGACTCCTCAATATCAACCTGTTGTGCAATACATGCCACATTCCCAACAGTGCTTATCTCCTCAACACCAATTTGCATATCAGTCCAGTCAAATCTGTCATCATTCTGTATCACCAAAGCTTGATTTTGATTGTTATTCTATGGTTGCTCATTTGGTGTAGTGATAGGAATGACTGTTCTGTTTGGGTTATTTGGTGGTTGAGTATGACTTTGATTGGTTGGGTTTGGTTGTCTATTTTGGTTGTTTTGAGAGGTGTTTTGTCGGTTTTGATAATTGTTTTGGTTTTGATAGTTGTTGTATTGGAAAGAAACTTGATTTTGAGATTGGCGGTTTTGATAGTTTGAGTTGAATGGGTTTCGGTTACCTTGTTTAGGAGGTTGTGTACACTCTCTTTTGAAGTGACCTTTTCCACCACAATTAAAACATGTGACTTTCTTTTTCTTTGTTAAAGCCATAGGTGGTGTTTGGAGAGGTACCCAAATCAGTTCTCCCAGTCTTTTCTATGAATTTTGTTGCTCGCCTCATTATGCTTGCGAAAGCCCACTGAATGTCAATAAGCTCCATCTCTTCTTTATCGATTTGTGCATAGTCCTCATTGGTCAAGTTGTTATTACCAATTTTATTTGACTTGCCACTAAACCGTTATACGAGGCAACCATTGCTGAAACCAATGCAATGTGTTGTTGAGAAACTTCCACAGTAACGTTATTCATGTTGGATGTCTCCAACACTACTGGTTTCTGATTAGTTTGATTCATCTGAGTTATGTACTGTTGTTGTTGAGGTTGTTGTTGTGGTTGATTAGCAGAATAACATGCAGCTTGTTGCATTGGAGAAAATGGTGAAACAAAGAATTGGTGTAATGTTGTGGTGGTGGTGTGTATGATGGTTGTGTGTAAGATGAGGTTTGAGCTAGGTAGTTGATCGGTTGTTTGGGTGGTTCCATGACACTAGAAACACATGCTATATGAGGAGCCACTGTTCCTCCATGACTTGAGTTACCCACAGTTGATGAAGTACTAGCATGGTACAACATTGGGTTTTGAGGAATCTGAGATCTTTTTGCTTTCCTCTTCTCCTCAAGTTCTTTGTTTTCCAGCTTCTGAATAAACTCGTTGATGGTCCAATACTTATAAGCATCTTTCTCCTTAAGTACCTCGATGTGTTGATCCCGGTATGGTGGTAAAGCATCAGCAAATTTATCCACCAGATCAGACATAGGAATCTAAATGTCATAGCTTGACAATTCAGTTAATAAGTGACAATATCTGGGAGTCAACTCTTTCAATGTCTCATTCCCAACATAGCTGAAGTTCTCAAATTCTTTTCTCAGCTCTTCCATTCTCAACCTTCTCGTCTTCTCGTTACCATCATGACGATTCTTTAGCACATCCCATAACTGTTTAGAAGTAGTGCACGATCCAAACTGATGTAGCAAATCATTTGTGATCGCTTGGGTTAGCTGCGAATACGCCTTCTTTTCCACCGCAAATTTCTTCTTCTCGTCATCAATCAAAATCTCCAGAGGAATCTGCTCACCGGTATTCTCCAACACTGGTGGCACATATCATTTAGCTATCATCTGCCACGCCTCCGTTCCTTCCAACCCCATGCCTTCAAGATGAATCTTGAATTTCTTCTGCCACTGGTTGTACTCCTGCATCTCCATTAGCTTGGGTGGTCTGTTCCCGCTACCTGAAGATAAATCATTGATTAATGAAGAAATAGCATTAGTAGTTTGAGTGTTTACCACCGCAGCTGCTACTCCCTAATAATCTGCTGCAGGTTGTTGTGAAGATGATGCAACGCTTTGAGGCATGGAACTCGTCATCGCTAAGTAGTTAATTGGTTATGACGACTGAGTGTTCGATTTCTGAGTTGCTACTGTCAATGGGTCCATGGTCACTTGTTGTTGCTGTGTTGTCCCCAGTCTCGGTGTAGTTGGAAATCCCCACATGTTGTTCTCAAAGTTAGAAATTCAACACACTTGAAAAATTCACCAAAAATCTTCTACTTTCGTCCCTGAAGAATCTACTTTCGCCCAAAAAGTGAGACCCGAATGTAGAATATGTGTAACAATATCCAAGTTCGACCAAATAACTTCACTTTCGTCCCTCTGAATCCCACTTTCGTACCCCCGACAAACCGAAGGTGGAAAAACTAACCCGAAAGTGAAAACTTCAACACAGCAATCCTAGGTTCAACCTAAAAAATGCTACTTTCGTCCAGAAAAACTCCAGGTTCGACCTAAAAATCCCACGTTCGACCCATGCTCTCTAGATTCGACCCTCCCATGTTCAAAAAACGGTTACACTTTGAAAAACGGTTATTTTGATCTGAAATTTTCAAAAGTTAATGGATTTTGATGATCTTTATCAGGTTATGATTCGGAATTGATTTGGAACAACTTTAATTCTTGGAATTGTTGATTTTAACCACGAATTGTTATCCAAATCCTTCAAATTGTATCAAAAACCATTTTCAATGAAAAACAAAGAAAATTTGATCAAAATAGGGTCCAAATCAGTTCTGAGATTATCAATTTGTTGTTGTATGATCTCTATGGCTTTGATACCACTTTGTAGATGAAGAAATTTAGCTTTAAACAGGAAATCTGATCATACAAGGCACTATTCCAGGTGCGGAAATCCTAGAACAGAACAAAATGATAATACACGAATCACAACACACGAATTATACTTTTCGAAGACATTTTCATAGATAACTTGCTTAATATGATTACATAAACTGATTACAAGTTCATCTACTGACTTTCACATACACTCAATCTAGAGAGCAACAACCTGACTCAAACACACACAATAACCAACAACTCTAACTTACAAAACAAGCAAAACCTATTTATAGCTGCTGCACATTCACCCCTTACATGAGTACGAATGTGGACTTTGTCCACATTCGACCTATACAAAGGTACGAATATACAATATCTTCATAGTCCTTTCCACATTCGCCCTTCTATTCTACCTTCGACCCTTCTACAACTTCTAACATATGTTAATATTAAAATCCGAAGCATTAGTCGCATAAAGTGCACCTACATATAATCATCAATTTAAGCTCAGTTTTGCCATATTATGAGACTATGCATGTTTTATATTTAATTGATGGCACATCACCCTTCAAGAGTTCATAGCACGTTTTATTATGCTTCTTCACGATCAACACCCTACTCAAAACATAACACACTGTATTCACAGCTTCTGCCTAAAATATGACAGGTAGCTTAGAATCAGCAAGCATTGCCCTTGCTGTTTTAATCAGTGTCATGTTCTTCCTTTCAGCGACTCCATTTTGTTGTGGGTTATAAGCAGCACTGAATTGATGCTCTTTCCCTTTTCTTATGTAGGAAAATTAAAAAGCAACTATTCTTGAACTCAGAGCTATTGTCACTTCTGATTCTCCTTATTGATGTTCCATTAGAGGAAAAAAGGAGGAGGAGAGGGTGAGGCGAATGATAGGTGGTAGGCAAATGGCAGCTCATGGGTGAGGCGACTGTAGTGTTGGGGTCAATGGCAAGTCAGGGTTGGTGACTAGCTTATAGGGGTTTTTGAAAATCCTACCGTTAGGGTTGGGGTAGACGGGATGGTGGGTGTGGGGCAGAAGGTAGGGTGGGTGAGAGGAGAAAGGGAGGAGAAAGGGGTAGGAGGAAGGGGGAAGGTAGGTGGTGATGAGCGCTAGCGGGTCGGGGGCGAAGGTGGAGGAGGAGCGTCAGAGGTGGGTTGAACGTGGAGGAGGAGGAGGAGGATTAGAGGTGGGTTGACGGTTGATTTTTTTTTAAAACATTATGTGGTTCCATCGTATGACCATTATTAGCCATCTTCCCACCAGTGGGAGCCACCCCGTATAACCGATAATACCATTCAACGTCCCCATATTCATTAAAACAAGGAGGTGAGTGATAGATAACGCTATGATTCCCTGGATACTCCTCTTTCTCAAAGTTCTTATCCCAAATGAAAGCCTTTGAGTCGTTTTCCAGACCCTTTTAACCATCGTAGAATTTAGGATACACCTCTTTCCCAATGATCTCATCCTAGATGACATCCTTTGATTCAGTTTCCTGGAACTAACGATCTTGCGACTCGAACATGATTTTATGGTTGCCTCGGTCGGCGATTCGACGAGTAAAAGCAGAGTTCGCTTCAAACAAAGACATTTAAAAACCAAAGCTTTGATACCAACTGATGCAGTTTCGTATGCGATCAAATGGTTCAGGAAGAAGTAGTTAACCAAAGTCTTAAAATTTACCAAAAGATTCAAGAACAAAGATCTTATTAATCAACATTCAATCAAAAAACCAAGTTAAATGATTCTAGAGATCCTATTTATATGATAGGAATCATAATTCAAAAAACTAAAAAAGGTAAAATAGAAAAATTCAAATCCTCGAGTTTTGTCTTTGAACCAAAGCCACCTGAATCAAAAAGAACAACAACTCGATTTTGATTTACTATTATTATGACCCGCAAAAACATTCTAACTGCACGAATCGTATGTTGTATTCACTATTAACTTGAACCACTTAAAAAATTCAAATGGTCGAATGTTCTTGGATGCCAAACTTTACCATTATAAACGAGCTCCGATTTATATTTACCATCTCCATTAATATTCAAGCCTACTCCTACTCCATTTTTGCATAGTTCTTCAATGATTTTTTTTTTGATTAAATGGTGCCACAGTAAACATTTTTTTTTATGCATTTGGTGTGTGTCAGCCTCGACTTTGGACTTTTGGTGTACCCACAACTTCAAGTTGCAGGTTATGCACACGTGGCCAACATCAGTGGTGCAACGTTGATGACTAGGAGGGAAGGTTGTTGATGTGGCCATTAATTCGCAACTTGAAGTCGCGGATTATCTTTCTTGTTGATACTATGCAAGGCACACATTCTATTGTTTGCATAATAATAATAATTGAAAGTAAAACCACAAGTTGAACTTGCAGGTATATTACTATAAATGGAAGGAAACATGGCAGAATTTAAAATTTCCACACTGCCTCTTCCATTTCCGATTCAAATACAAGGCAGTTCACGATTCCAATTCATATTTCCACTTTCCTTCAAATTTCCACATTATCTATCTTTCCATTTCTACATTTCCACACTATCATTCCATATTTAATGATAAAATGTCGTGTCTTGTCTTTCGCCTCTTAAAAGTTTCCAACCTAAAACTGTTGTTTCTGAAAAACACAATCGTTTATCTATTTCATCGGCCATATAGTTGGAACAATATGTTTTTCGCAGCAGCTTGGATGGGTGTTACATCTGCAAGAAATTACCTAGATCGATGTTACATCTGCACGTAGTATAACACGTGTAGAATGTTAATTCGGTTAGGTAATTTCAAATATATTAATGTTGGAGTGCCCCAAGGTTGTAGAGAAGTCCTTCTAGCTTCTTTTTGGCATCCCTTGCTAGACTATTTCCTGGGCAGCAACAGTGGTGTCGGGATGATCGGACCTGTAGAGAATCCCATCCAGCCTCCTTTATCCATCCCGTAAACGACTGTTTCCCAGGTAGTAGTAGGGCTGGCACCATTGAGGAGGATGGATTGTGCTAAGTTTTTGATGGGGTGCTTCGACGTGCATGGCCTTGTTGAAGGAATTCAGGGCATCACACTCCTATGGAAGTTAGGCCAAAAAACTCTTTTTGGCGGGATGCATGATTCTACAACTTCAGTAACAATGATATTGCGGGTCGGCATCCTGTTATTTTGGATCGATGTTACATCTGCATGAAATAATGTCTGTTTAGAATACTCAGCCTACCATTTGAAATCGTGTCATTCGTGACTGTTGGAGCGGTGGTAGTTAACAATGGTGGAGTTTAATCCTAGGTTGTTGTTATGGCGAAGATGGTGGGTGAAGATGACCTTTATTGTATTTGGAGTGGCCAGTTCCAACCAAGTCATGTTTCTTCCGGCATCTCGTCGAGCACGCAGACTCTTCGGTTATCTTTTGGTTTAACTTTTTCTGCTCCAGATTTCTGAGACTGGATTTCCGGTGTTGGCTTTTTTGTCTACTCCTACTTTGGATCGATGTTAAATCTACAAGAAACTCCTATAATATGGAATTGGTTGTTGGCTCAAATCTTCAACTTCATGCCCATTTGGTTTCTTCTTATTGGTGCGCGTGACGACGTCCTGTTCTTTTGGATCTATGTTACATATGCTACTTACTTTCGTGTGTCGTCTTTTAGCTTATATTTTCAACGGCGTCGTCAGCGGCCTAGGGAAGACACTTCTTGATTTACATAGGCGCCAACGTTTTTTATCTTTGGAAAAAGCACAGTTTTGTGCTCATTTGTGGTTCACTTTGATCTTTTGGATCGATGTTACATCTGCTACTTAAACTCGCGTCGCCAGCACCCTAAGGAAGACACTTCTTGATTTACACGGCCTCATCAGTTGGATGTTATCGGGAAAACACACTTTTTGTGCTCATTGGATCAATGGTACATATGCATGGAGATTTAATAATATTGGAGCTGTGGTGTGCCTCCCGGATCTACATTATGGAGAGTTAACAAACTAATCCCGGAGATTCTTGATGAAGAAGCCCTTGATTTTATTTGATAGGGTAACTTCCATGAACAATGCGTTTGAAAATGATGCCATGATAACCATAGCTAGGGTGGTAACAATAGTTAGGGTTACCCTTATAAAGTTGGAACTGATGTTGTCAGAAAAAGCACACTTTGGTCCCCCATTGGATTGATGTTACATCTGCATGGAGAGTTGCGTATATTGGAGATGTGGTGGTTTCACCTGGAGAGAGTGCAGGTTTTATTAAAGTTGTTGGTGGTGTAAACACTGCATAATTTCTGATGATGTAAGACTCTTGGTTCATTTGATAGATTTATTCAAAGTACTTATGTTTGTTGTAAATTTATGGATAACATGCGTGTTTCGGTTTCATGTGTATATTTTTTAAATGTAAAATTGTCTACAATTTTTCATGTTTCAATTCCATGTTTTAGATTCATGTATGTATACAAAGATAATTAAAAACATTACATAAACCGAAAAAAATAAAAAAATACACCGAGTCCTGAACGTGCAATAAATACACTGCCAAAAAGTCACTTTTCAGGGCCATAAGGAGTGTAGCGAAGTGATTCTCCTAAGAGTGAAAGTGGAACGGGTAGAAGCCTTCGAAGCCAGTTGGGAAACTGAAGACGCATTATGGCAGTTCCGAGACGAGATCAGGAAGTACAATGAAGGCTCTCCCCCACCTTTCTCATGGCTAGTCTTGCGGTCTTTTTGCCAAAGAATTTTTTCAACGCCTAAACTTATAGGAACGTTAAAGTATCTCCTAAGAATTGTGCGTTTGCGCGGCGGGTGAACGGGAACCACCGGCCCGAAACAAAGAAACACACGCCTGAGAGAGGCCCCCGGGCCATTTTCGAATACACCAAATAAATTAAAAAATACGTCAATAAATTACAAAGAAAACAACCATAAATGACAGTTAAAAAAGTTATCAATAAATAACATACTATACAATTAAAAACACAATTTCATATATTACAATATCTAATTATTACAGTTACGACGATTACAACTAGGTTGATTGCAATATCGTCCTCCGATACCACATAGAGGTGGACGCCGTGGTTGCCCTAGATACCGATGGTCTTCAGGCAGAAAAGGTATTGGCATCAAGATATTATTGTAACCATTTGTTGTTCACTTTGCTTTTCTGCCCAATAGGAACGACGATAACTGTTGTGTATCAATCGGGTTATACGATGTCCAAAATGATGATGCCTGAGTGTTAGTGTAGGGCACTACAAAAAAATTGCCATTTAGCGGCACACATTTTTAATGACATTTAGCGTTTGTGACGCTAATTATGTTTTTAGTGACACTTTTTGTATGCCATACTTGCTTAACACGTACTTTTAGCGGCTTTTAACTGTTATGCCACTAATTTTGTTTTTTAGTATCACTTTAGGTGTGCCATAATTATTTGATACATACTTTAGTGGCATTTAATTTCTGCCACGAATATCAAATTTTTAATGGTACCAGTAATATCAAATAACTAAGTTAAAATCATTATTTAATTATATGTAAATTGTATCTATTGAATTGAAACCTAAAAAATTAAGAATTTTAACCTAAAAAAAATTGGTCCTATCCCTATCGATTAATTTCTCTCTCAATTGACCCTCTATATTATTCTCGATCTCAAAACCCTCCAAATGTTTAATCCTAAGACCCTCTTTTAGATAATACTCTCAATCAGGAAATTACATTATTAAACATAAAGACACAAAATATATAAAGTTAGAAATTTTCATTTTATTCATTTAGTAATTTTGTTTTCAAATTTTATATATTTCTTGTTGCGATTAGTTTAGGTAAGAATATATAATAAATGTGTCACTTTTGAAGTTTAAGAGCTTTATCATGTCCTATTAGGTACTAGGGTTAGATTGAGTTGTAACGGGTATTGATGAGATAGTGTTGAACCGGTAAACAATACCAACATTTGAAAATTGAAAAAAATAAATATCGGTACCGAAAATAATCAATAAGTTATATGTATTGAAAAGTAAATCTACCTAAATACCGTACCTTATTGAATCGGTACCACTAGCGGAAATACCGCATAAAAAAAAGGGAATAGTGGTACCAAAAAGGGTGACACATTAATTGCATCTTCCCACAAAATATATCCCTTTAAAATTTCACTTCCAGCCTTCCCGGTTATCCAATTTTCATTTTACCGCTCAGCCTTTTAAGTTTTAACTAAGAAAATCAAACTTTTCACTAACAAAATCTAATCTCTCCAACACCAATAGAAGTTTCGGTGGTAAAAAACCTAACTTAGCCCACCACCACCATTGAATCCCATTTGTTTCAATCTAAGTCGTAATCAAACACTATGGCATCGGAATCGCCTTCACTGAACATCCGTCGGCATCTTCAACCAAAAACACCATCAACCTCCGACTCCACACTCACCTCTTTGTAGAAAACCTGCGACTCAGGTTTTTTTTAGGGCTAATATGTGATTTAGCTAAATTTGTAGTGTTTTTTTTTTCTTAATGAGGTCTGTTTGTTAAATGATTTCGATTTGGTAGGTTTTTGTCTTTTTGAGTTAATAGGATGGAATGTTTCTAGTTTTAGGGTTAAATGATTTGGGGTTTGGCTTATTGTGTTTCAATATAACAGTAAGTTGTTAAAAAATGTTTTTATTGCTTTTGTAAACTACTAAAATGTTGATTATTTCTTAGTGAAATAAACTGTTTCAAGTAGTTTCAAGTGATACATATTTTGTTTATTCGTAAATTTTGTTTCTTACTATGTTCCTTAAGAGCAACGTGTTTACATATATTAGATTTCGCCATATAATTTGTCTCAAAAGTTTGTTAATATCCAAGTGTGTTATAATTGGATTGATGGGTTCGGATTTCTTGGGTTCATGGTGATATATAAAGGTTTCGACTTAGATTACCTCCATCTTACATGGAGCTTAAAACATTGCTATTATATCTATATGCTATGTGGAGTATGATCTTTAAACTTTAAAGAATGTAAATGGTATAAAATTGGTTTGTTAAGTGTGTTAAATAAATTTTTAAATGAACTTATTTCTGAAACACACCAGGTGTTAGATGAAATGACCAAGTGAAGAGTATTGTAAATTTTGCATGGAACTTGGTGACTTTAAGCTAAAAGCTTTTAAATAAATTTATCATTAGTTGATGAAACTTAATGAGATGTGTATCCGCAATTAAGATAAAATGGAGGTGCATTTTGTTGAAGTGATCCATGTATGTGGTAACCATAACTGTTATAATAAATTTGATTATGGATGCGTATGAATTTGACTTCAGGAAGCCAACGCGTCAATAGAAGGATTCAATATATGATAAATTCAACAAAGGCAATGGTGAGTGCTTCTTCACAAATTTTATTTAAAGAATTGTAATTGTGTGTGTGTATATGTATAATTGTTTGAAATTTTGATAGAGAAGTATATCAATGATTCATATATTTTAATGATAGCTAGATTTAAAGTAGTGTAAATAAGAAATGTTTGTGTATAATATATGATGAATAATTATAGAGATAGCTACTAGAAATATGATGACATGATACTTGACTACTGGGACATTGATGTGTTGATATAGATGGACATTTGGATTGTACTAATGAAGGGATTAAGTAATGTTGTTTAGTATTGAAGTCATATAACAAGGTATATATGAAAAGGACGAATGAAGTTGTCGTCTTTTATGCTATTATTGATTTATAATACTAGTAAATGGTTATTCATGAGTGTGTTACATAATGGTACTCTAATGAGTCTATCGTAGACTAGCAAGGATCAAAGCTGTCAAATGACGATATTATTTGTTTAGCCAGGGTAAACATGTGCATATTGATAGGTATTAAAGGATGAGGGGTTGTTATACAATAGTCTTAAGGCTGGAAAATGCAGCACTATAAGGCTAGAAACATAGCATTACAAGGCTGTAATGTGGCTGTTATGCAGCCATGAGGCTGGAAAATGCAGGCGTTATGGGGCTATATAATGTGGCCAGTATGCGTCCTTATAAAGCTGGAAAACATAACATTACGGGCTGTAAATGTTTCCATCATTTAAATTGGGTAGTAACATTACCTATTATGTTGAAATCAAAAGGTTTACTCAAACGTTAATGATTCGAGACTTATGAAAGTCCCTTTTAAGAAACTTTTATGATCCTTGCTGTGCCCACCCATTTCTGTATCATACATTATATCCTAGTATTAATATTCTTGCAACCTAGGTTATATACTTTTAATACAAACACCGACCACACCCTCTATTTTTTAGTAAAAATTAGACCTAATTGTATATCACTCCAATTGGCACTTAATGTACCTTTTAAAAACTTTTGGAATTACTAGGAACTGATGTGGAAATGGTTGATGCACCATCAACAAGAAATTTGTGTTGTTGCTTGTTATGTGTCGAACCTTCATTTGTTTCTTGGTACCATGGTTTAACAACACCGGCTAAGGCGTGCTCCTCGAGGCGCTCCTCAAGATGATTCAGCATGAAAATGAGCCTGAGGCGCCGCCTCAGGGGGTTATTTTGCACGTGCAACTCATAGGGATGCGGCGTTAAGGAAAGTTGCGCCTTAGGTGCGCGTCAAAGGGGTTTAGATGTTTGTTTTTGATGTTTTAGACTTCTTGTGCCAATTTCAAACATTTCATGCATTTTTAATAGGTATATTTGATGTTTTTTTAATGAATATGATAATGAAATTAGTTAGTATTTTATTTTTTTCATGAGATATATAGTTTTTATATATATATTTTTTAATTCTGCCTCGGGCTTACGCCTCACTTCGCCTTGTCAGGCGAGGGAAAACGCCTCAAGCATAGTTGTTAATAGCGACCATAGCACCCGCTATAGCGAATAGCGTAGCGTAGCGCTCATGTGTCGCTATATGCTTGATAGCGACAAATAGCGGGAAATAGGGAGATTTTTGTATTTATTATTTTATTTTTCATTTGTTGGTAAAATATACATAAAAATATTTCTAAAATTTTCTTCTAGTGTATCGCTAAACATGAAATAGCGCCCGCTATTTCATCACTATCCCTACATAGCGTATCGGTAGCTGGTCGCTATCATCCGCTATTCGCTCTTGACAACTATGGCCTCAAGGCTTGTTTTCGTTCTTTTAAACTTTGCGTGGTTTCATATTTACTGAATTGAATTGTTCTTGCATTAGTACAGGTAAAAGGTTTCAGTTTCAAACAGTTACTCCTCAAGCCACAAGATCCCAAGACATTGTTTATGGGTAACTTTAGCTTTTCAATTGAAGAAGATGACATTTATATGTTTCTGACACTAATCTTTTGCAAATTTATTGCGTATATATTATTTTTTGCAATTACCTGATGCTATAGGAACAAGTTCTTTAAAAAATAAAGTTAGGTTTGCCATTAACGATGGTTGACTGATTTGAAGGTTATGAGCATGTTGAATTTGCCACTTCAGAAGCAGCTCGGGAGGTATGAATGGTTATCATGGGTGTGTGTTAACTTTTTTATGATTACCTATTGTATTATGTGTTTAGCTTCATCAAAAGATATTGCAAATAATGATTTTACAAAAGATGACTACACAAGAGTTAATGCTTTGGAAAAAAGAGAATACGCTTGATTAGTTGGAAGGATGCTTGTCGCAAAAGTTAATGATGTTATTTCGACAATTCACTAACTATTGATCACCTAGACTTGTCTTCGGTTCTTAGAAATATGAACATACAGGTAATTACATGCACGAACCATTATTTGTTCTTTTACGATTACGTATTTATACACTAACATTTGTTTCATTTATATGTTTTAGGTCCCTAGTGTTGGTTCTTTGGTCCGTAACAACTCTTTACAAGTTATCGAAATTTAATCTTCAAGAAGTCATAATGATAATGGTAATTACTTTTAACTACTTTGTAATAATCAATGGATGTGTTATATTGTAATCTTTGTATGAAATTGACCACTCAAAACTTTCCATTTTACAAGGAAAAACAAGTTTGAATAACTTATTTTTAACTTTTTGGATGCTGGTTTTTTGTATAGCTATTAGGTTTCTGGCCAATAATAAATGGATGCATATTATATTATATGTTTTTTTTTTTTTTTTTTTTTTTGTAATTGTTAGGTGTTTGGGCTATTTTGGTATGCATGATTTTCTTTTGAATAAGAACAATTAGTTTCATAAATTAAAGGAATTTTAGATTTCATTTAATCAGTACTAATGCTTGTTTATATATGTGGTTGATTGCAGGGGAGATATTATGAGAAGCTTTGAAGCTAAGTTCTATGATAATAGAATTCTATCTAGAGAATGTTTAGACTCCTCTTGAAACATTTGCAATTTGAATTATGTTACTTTTACATAATATTTTGCTAACATTTGAAATGTGTTTCGGATCTAACTTATTATTGAAGTTATATTGTTATGATTTCTATATTTACAATTTTATTGACTTTTATTTTATATTGTAAATAATGTGACTTTGGTTGCAAAATTATATGCCACATAAAATAGTACATAGATTTAACCAGAAATTGTTTTTACCGACACAAAATAAGTGCCATAAAAGATTTCTTATATTGTGGCAAAAAAAAGTGTCACTAAAACTAGTATGGATATGTAACTAGAATTACTTTGTAATGGCAAAAAAAAGTGCCACTAAAAGCTCACAAACTTTGTGCGGCAGATTGAAAAAGTGTCACTAAAAGGTTTTAGTGTTAGCATTTCTAGTGACACTTTTTATGTGTGCCGCCCATTCCTACAAAGGTCTTTAGTGGCACTTTTTTGTGTTTTTGTAACACTTTTTGTATGTCACTACATGACATTTTTTTTGTAGTGGGGGGTATACGTAATGGACTCATGTTGGGTAGGTAGAACCCCCTAGAATGTTGTTGAGTGAACCCCCAGACTGTTTATGAACGGGGTTTAGTGAGGAAACCGCCCATGTAAAATTTACACTTCCCTCATCATGCAGCAATCCAACTAAATCAGAAACGTTTACATCCTCCTCCAGGAAAGTATTTGGAAAACTTGAAGGCCCAG
This sequence comes from Ambrosia artemisiifolia, assembly GCA_032199755.1. NCBI lineage: Eukaryota > Viridiplantae > Streptophyta > Magnoliopsida > Asterales > Asteraceae > Ambrosia > Ambrosia artemisiifolia. The sequence goes on along the minus strand of CM063515.1, from coordinate 50,318,544 downwards.
TATCGTCATTATCAGCACGTCTCTGCCTCCTGTGCCCTGACACCCTGTGATGTCGGCTTCTGTCAGCTACCAAACCAACCGGGTGAGCTTGAAAACGCGAAGGATAATTCAATCGATCTCCTTCACGAATTGAAGACAACACTGCGTTGGTAGTGTTTTAAATGTTTACAAAATTTTAATTATATGGTGCAGGTGCGCTTGCCTTAAACTGAGATGCTTGATCATGAATCCGACTATACCATTCCATCTGCATTAATTAAAATAAATATTTTGTATTTTATAATGTGAATATAAATTTATATATTAATTAAAAGTGATATACAAACCAGTTGTTGGGTTATCGCCCCAACATCTTGAAACCCGGTTTGTGGTTCTGGGTTATTCACCGAGTTAGTTACGTATCCAACCGTGTGTTCTAAATACTAAGTCATGTAATCTGGAGACAGAAGGAACTATGGTATGTCCCCCACCTGTAAGACTCTCAACATAAACACATATTTTATGTTAATATTTAGACACCATAAGTCGAGTTCATCCACATTAATCGCATATGTTTTACAAGACATCACGCCACATAAGCACGTTTAAAGGTTAGACTTGTTACATCAAACACGACTAATGATATTTAAACCCGAAGGCAAGAAATAAGTGCGGAAGCTTGATTGTAGTATGCGCTTGATTCGCCAAAAGTGAGCTTGATCAATCCCATGAAGCATTCCTTGAACAAACCTAAGATTTTGACACATGAAAAATCATTAAAAACAAGTCAATGATAAGCATGAAAAACACCCATGGGCGTATCCCCACTCCCATCAGCGTAGCCCTACTCTCACTCAAAATTGACTTTTGGGCGTATTTGGGGCGTATGGCAGAAGTACCTCACAAATTCAGAAAACTTGACAACATAGTGGCCGTAGCCCTACTCTCCTGGGCGTATCCCTACTCTGCACAGAAATGGCTGCACACTTGGTTTAAAAAAGCGCGCCACAGGCGCGCTTGAGGCGCCCGAGGCGCTAGGAAAGCGCTTTTTTTTGCTTGAGTCACTAAACTACATGAAGCGCTGTGAGGCGCGAGGCGCCGCCTCAGTCAAAATTAGGGTTTTTTTGGGCCAAAAATCCAAATCAGGGTTTTTTTAAAAGTTTTTTAAGTGTGTTTCGGCTTAAGTGTTTGTTTAATGAAGTGTTTAAGTGTGCTTATAATTATGTTATTGTTTTTAGGATTGATTAACAAGTAGAATATGTAGTATTGACTTGTATAAATATTTTTTTACTCTTTTTTACCTTGGGCACCTCACATACGTGAAGCTCTCGCCTCACGCTTTAAGACCCGTGCCTCGGATTTTGGAACCAAAACGCCTCAGAGCGCCTCACGCTTTTTTAAACCAAGGCTACACGTTTATACTTAGCATTTTTGCCCATTTTCCTTGCACCAAGCGGCACTTTTCATGCAACTTCAAAACCATTTTAGCGGCTACTTAGAACTCATTTATGGATCACAATGGATAGTATCTAAATGATTAAATCTTGAACACAATACCTTATTTGGTTTCTAACACTAAAACCATAATTTATCTATCCATCTTTAAGCTGACCCGTTAAGTTATGTACAAGTCAAAATCATAAGATTTTGTGATTTCCAAGTTCTAGTTGTGGTTTATACCCACATGCCAAGCCTCAACTCGACTAGGTGACTTTCCGCCCAAGTCATTTACGCCGTGTTTGCGATGCCTCGCGTCCATGGCTACATGTGCCATTTCTCTCGGCCTTTAAGACTTGCGACATGATTTTTTTTTCTTTTACCCAGTGTTTTCTATCCCTTGGAAATCACAAATTCTATTTCATCTAGATGATATACCCATAGTTACGCTCCATACTCATGCATCTATGTATTTAAATTACAAAGTCATAGATATGACATACCTTATTCCGGGTCCTTCAACTTCAAGTTAGAGCCACCCTTGCCTCCCAAGCTTTCTGACTTCACACCTATTCCATGTTTCACACACATAGGCGTTTAGTCATTAATTTATTGCGCGTCCATTTCATGGTTACACATAAGTCAAGTTTAACACATATATCAATTGTATCATTACCACCTATTCTCGTACAATTTCATTCATTGAAGCATTTCATCAAACACCTTGAGTGCACAATTTTAATATAATTGAGCTCATACAATTTCAAGCTCACTACCCCTTACCCTTGCCTTATTAGGCCTTATTATGATTCACAATTTCTATTTGTACCTGATTATTATAATTAACATGCTCTACTTTAGTAATTTCTCAAATGGATGTGGAACTCACTATTATGGCAAAACCCACAACATGCATAAGTTCAAGAATTGCTAATTCATCACATAGTTTCAATTTAATCATTTATGCAGATATCATAAGCATTTTTAAGGTTCCTAATCACTAGTGAATCCTTAATTATTAACAATTCTTGTGTCACATACAAGACCCAAAACCACCATCATCTTCTCAATTGAAGGGTTTTGAATTAAATCAATGGAAACCATAGTTACCTTAAGATGTTTTGCACTCTTGATGCTCAAGAAATTAATCATGCATTGAGGAAATCAAGTTGTAGGAGCTGATTTGTGTAAGATGAGAAGAATTTTTGGTGTTTGTGTGTGTTCTTGGGTGTATATGTCGATCAGCACTATGTGTGCTTGACATTTCCCCAAGTTCACATATACCCCTTTTACTTATGTTTACTAAATTGACAGAATCAGCCCCTCATGTGTTTAAATGCCATAATTATTATACACTAGATTTTGATCAAAACATGTTTTGTTTATATGTTCTAAACCCGTATTTACAAGTTTAGTTATTAAGCGTGCTTATGAGTTTTGGGGTGTTACAACTAGACCATCGTCATCACCACTACCAACATCATTTTCATGTGATCTTCCACCACGATGTTTTGGTCCATTGTGTCCTTTACCACGATAACATACGCGACTCCCTGAAGTATACCTTACTAGACCATCATCATCACCACTACCAACATCATTTTCATGTGATCACCTACCACAATGCTTAGCACCTTTCCTAGGAAAAGTGGCGCGTCCAAGAGTGTATGGTTTACAAAGAGTTCATAAAAATATCACAAAGTTCTACACTCATGTAACAATGATATACGTTAAATTACACATATAAAAGTCCCCGTTTAACTCCCATTTTAATACGTTTTTGACCTTATACACAGGAATTGGTACTTATTTGGGTATCTTTATGATTTCAGGTCTTAAACGATGTCCCGGACGCAAACCCGAAGAAAAACAAGGATTTCGGCCCTTTATCAGGAGAACTTTTGCGCAGCAGCTGTTCGGATCGTTTTTACCCCTTCTAAAACCCAAAATCCGACTTCGACTTTCAAATAAGAATTGTTCTACGCTCCGAGAGCTTTCCAGGCATATAAAGAACACCTCCTAACGATTTTTCTACGATTTTATATGCAATTTTAATGATCATGCTGTCGTGCTGTTCTCTGTGAGTGGCCGCTCACTCCCTGTGAGCGGCCCGCTCGCTCATCCAGATATTTCCAGAAACCTTCCAGAAGCCCTACGTCAGCTCTGCCACTTGCCTATAAAGTGAGCGGCCCGCTCACTGTTGGGTCTGCTGACCTGGAGAAGAACAGATGATTGAATGCCAAAATATACTAAGTGTTTGATCAAGAATAAAGAACAGTTGTTACAATAAAGCTTCGTCCAAAGAACTGTTGATTCCCAAACTGCTGCTGATTAACAACTGTTAGAAGACAACTGCTGCTGATGAAAAGTCTGATGGATAAAGTCTGAAGGTTAAAAGTCTGATGAAGAAAAAGTGCTGATCAAAGATCTGAAGAACAAAGGTCTGTTGAACAAACAACACTTTGGTTCAACAGATGTTAAGAAGACATCAGAGCTTTAGATTAACAGAGTTTATTATCAGTTGTTTCAATGTAACAGTAGTTTATTGTTTAACAGATGTTATAGTTTGTTAGTCAGTTAGGGGTCGCTTTCTAGGTGACGTCAGCAACTGATCATCAGAGGTTTGTACTTGTCTATAAATAGAACAGTACTTGTACTGTTCTATTGATCACTCGTCATTCTCTTTTAGACAAACATTCTCTGAGTGATCAGGCTGAGGGGGAGTTAATTGTACAATTGTAATCTTTCTGTTTAAGAAAGCATTCGGTTAAAAACAATTATACTCTATGTTTTGATTTATTCTCATTCCGCTGCACTTTCCATTTATACTTCATTCATATTTCATACTTAATCAAAACAATCCAATACTCAGATCCTAACAATTGGTATCAGAGCATGGTCAATTAAATCTGATCTAATCAATCAATTTAATACACAGATCAGCTCATAATCATTGATATCGTTTGTTTGTCGGGTTAAAACAGAGTAATAGTTTATTTTCATTTCAACAGTTAGTAAACAGACTTTGTTTTTGAAAAACCAAGAGAATGACTTCACTCAATAAAGATCCACACAACACTGGCACACACAACAAGCCTCCGATGCTTGTCAGGTCAGAATACAACATCTGGCAGCGTCGGGTGGCTCATGTGTTAGCACAACAGAACACAGGGTGCTGGAAATCGGTAGTATTTGGACCACATGTTCCAATGGTACCGAGTGCCGAGGATCCAAAGATCCAAGTACCAAAGAGTGTTGAGAACTACTCAGAGCAAGATTTTCAAAAAATCGAGCTAGATGCCAAGGCTTTCAGCATAGTAGCCATGGCACTGCCGAATGATATCTATGCCGGTCTCTTGCACTGCAATAGTGCTAAAGAACTGTGGGATGCTCTCAAAGAGCAATTCGGGGGAACTGATGATGTGATTGAAAACAACCGTGAAATACTTAACCAACAATATGAAACGTTTAGTCACATAAAAGGGGAGTCATTAACACAGCAGTTTGAAAGGTTTAATTGTCTAATTAGTGAACTTAAACTGGTTGGTCTAACTTTTCCTAATTCAACACTGAATCATAGGTTTCTTAGATCACTTCAGGACAAATGGGACACTATAGCCATAGTTATGAGAAACTCTATCGGATTCAAAGACCTAACCCTGACCCAGCTTCATGGTAAGCTCCTGACTTATGAAAGGGAGCTTAACCAGAAAAAGAAGCTCCAGGACTCTGGCAAAGTGTCAGATGACTATGTATTTGGTAATACTGCACTGTTGGGTCAGGATGATGGTTCTGGAAGTAGTAAGGATCAGAGTTATGATCATTACATTGACATAACAACTGGTTTCAATAATGATTCTTACTCATCACCAAACAACTGTGCTTTCACAGCCAGTGGTGATATCCAGGCTTCTGATAATTCATCTTTTGTGTACAATGACTTGCAATACATTGTCCCTTTGGACCTAGAAGAAATGGACATCTTACATCAGGTTGCCCTGCTCAGTATTAGAACCAATAACTTCTATAAGAAAACTGGCAGGAGGTACCCAGGTTTACATGGTGGGTCAAAGGTTGGGTTGGATAAATCAAAGATAAAGTGTTACAAGTGTCATAGAATGGGTCATTTTGCTAGGGAGTGTAGGAGTCAAAATGGAGTTCCTATGATTACCTATCCAAATCAAAGACCACAGACCAACACTTATCAAACCATCCCTAATGTACCTAATGTGCAAAACACTGCTCACTTTGCACAGACCCAAACCACTGTTCCTGTGCATTATGTCCAAACCACTGTTCCTCAGTATCACTACGTCCAAACACCTGTTGCTCAGGCACCAGTGCCAATGACTGTTACACCACCCTCTGCTCCTGCAGAGACCAGTCAACCAGGTCAACAGAGTTTCTTTACTCGGGGCTTTGTTGATTGGAGCAGTCTACCAGATGAGATAACAGATGACAACATTGCTCTAGTTGCTAACACTGAAAAGGATTTTTGTTTTATGGCTCTAGAAACAATTGTTGAAGAGACTGATTCTGAGGAGGTGGTATCTATGTCTGAAAATGTGACTGATGGTGTTGTTGGTGAGGTTGTTTCAGCTGAAGAATCTGAAGTGGAGGTTGTGAATCTCTCAGACCCCTGGGGTAGTGATGACTGTGACTGCCAGTGTAACTGTGCCTTGATGGCTGCTGCTAAGGTATCTCCTCAAATCTTAAATGACTTGTGCTCAGACAAATGTATTGTGGCATTTGCTAAGATAAAAGAGGTGAATGAAAACTTTAGAAAGAAAATTTTAGATTCTGAAATTCAGTTTGAAAAACTTACAAAAGAGTTAAAATCAAAAATATCTGAAAAAGAGTCTGAAATCAGCAGTTTAAAACATGAAGCAAGCATAACCAAAGACCAGCTTCAGACTATGATAACAAAATATCATAATTGTAAGAAGGAGCTTGAGTCCACCCAAGTTGAATGTAAGAAATGGGTGGAATCCTCAAAGGGTTTTGAGATGATTGTCAACCAACAATCTAAAAGTCATGTGAAATTTGGGTTTGGTTTTAAAACCACTGATCAAGTTTCACAAACCACTGACAAAAAGGAACCACAGTTGGTTGAGGTCATCCCTACAAACTCAAAAGGTCAAGAAATCAAGGTTACTGAACCCAATGGCAAGGAAATCATTCTTGAAAAGTTGGAAGGTACACCCTCATTTGATGAAATTGAGAAATATCAATTCAAACCAACATGGTCAGATGAGTGTGAAGTCCTTGAAAATTTCAAACCAATGACCTTCAAAACCCCTGATGGTAAAATGGCACCACAGGCCAAAGTAATCCCTCTAGTAAATCTTCCAACAGATGATGAAACATCTGTTGAAAAGAAGAAAGAAAAAGGGAAAGCCAAGAACAAGTTGTTTTGTGATTTTTGTGAAAAGAAGAACCATGTCACTAAAAACTGTTTTCTTCTAAAAGCATATGACATCAACAAAACAACAAGTTTAAATGATTCTAAATCTAAAGAATGTTCAATCTGCAAGAAAAAGAATCACAAAACAAAAGAGTGCTTATATCTCAAAAATTTTGATGAAAAGATAAAAGAGTATAAGGCTAAAACTCTGGAAAGTCAAGTGGTAAGTACTTCAAAAGGAAAACCCAAACAGACTTTTAAATCAGTTCAAACATCTGTCACCAAAAGTCTGAACAAAAACTCTGCTCCCAGAGAAGTTCAGGTAACAGATGCTCCACCTGCTAACAGATTACCAAGAGGATATGGACAACCCACTTGTCATCGTCTGCCACATGTTTATGAAGAGCCCAAGAGGCCTTCAAAACCAAAAGTGAACAGACACCCTCATGGTTTTCAACAACTGATAGGAAATGATCAAACATCTGCTGGACCAAGTGTTGACATACAAGCACTGGCAAATGGTCAACTGCAGCTGTTGAACCTAGTTCAAAAGCTAGTCCAAACTACTGATCATTCTCCTCAACTTAAGGCTGAGACAGCTAAGGACCCATCCAAAGCCAATTTGGCTTTGGACACTCACCAAAACTAAAATCTTTACTGATGTGCAGGGAGCTTCTGCTTGTTTAGACAGTTTATGGTATGTAGATAGTGGAGGCTCCAGGCACATGACTGGATGTAGAGCCCTTCTTCTGGACTTTCTTGCTCATGGAGGGGGTGATATATCCTTTGGTAATGATTCTAAAGGTAAAGTGTTGGGTTCTGGTACGGTCAAAGCAGGGAGGCTTAAGTTTGAAAATGTTAATCTAATAGACAATCTAAAATTTAATCTACTTAGTGTATCTCAAATGAGTGACAAAGGCTTTGGGTCATTCTTCACTAAGCAAACTTGTAAGATTGTTGGCCCAGAGGCTGTAGAAAAGATTAACACCATCATTGCTGAGAGCAAAGCACAACTTGTTGCTCACAGAAGTGGCAATGTGTATGTAGTTGATATGTTGAAGGATAATCCTACTGCAAATGTCTGTCTGTTCTCAGCTGCCTCTACCAAAGAGACAGAATTGTGGCATAGGAGACTTGGTCACACCAACCTTCAAACTATCAACTCACTCTCTAAACACAACCTTGTCAGAGGTTTACCATCAAAAGAATTCAAATGTGATGAGCATTGTGTTTCCTGTTTAAAAGGTAAACAACATAAAAGCTCTTACAAATCCATTGATGAGTCCAAAACTAGTCAGTGTTTACGAATGTTGCACATGGACTTGTTTGGCCCTGTAAAAATCATGAGTCTAAGAAGAAAAAGATTTTGTCTTGTCATAGTTGATGATTTTTCTAGGTTTACATGGACTTACTTTTTACACTCTAAGGATGAGACTGCAGGTATTTTGAAGGACTTTGTCACCAAAGTTGAAAAACAATATGACTTGCCAGTAAAAGTCTTTAGGAGTGACAATGGAACAGAGTTTAAGAATAAGGAGTTGGATGACTTCTGTGTGTCAAAAGGGATTGTAAGGCAGTACAGTATCCCAAGAACACCAGAGCAAAATGGGGTGGTTGAAAGGAAGAACAGGACTCTCATTGAGGCTGCAAGAACAATGTTAGCAGATTCTGGTTTACCTCTGTCCTTTTGGGCAGAAGCTGTAAACACTGCTTGCTATGTTCAAAACAGAGTTTTAATCAACCCTAGACATCAAAAGACTGCTTATGAAATTCTGTTTAAAATCAAACCACTGATATCATTTTTCAAAGTCTTTGGCTGCCCATGTTTCATTTTAAATCTTAAAGATTCCATTTCAAAATTTGCAGCCAAAGTGGATTGTGGATATTTTCTGGGGTATTCTTCTTCTGCTAAGGCCTATAAAGTGTTTAACACAAGGACTAAAACAATAGAAGAAACTCTGAATGTGAAGTTCAATGAACTCTCATCTTTAAAAATCCCAGCAAACCCTGCTGAGTTGTTTGATTTAGATAAATTCAAATTTGAAGATATTGCTGTCAAAACTAACCCTGCAGGTACTCCACAATCTTCACAACAAGACTACAGAATAGATGTTGTGGTTCCAGACCACTACAAAGTCTATCCTGCATCAGAGGAAGCAGTGGTTCAAAACAACTGTCAAAACTCTGTCATAGCTGAGTCAGCCACTGTTGGCCAGTCTTACCTTCAAACCACTGATTCACCCAGCCAATCCACTGTTCAATCATCTGTTGACAAGAGTCAATCATCTGTTGACAAATGTCAGTCCAATCTTACACCACTTGGACCCATTCCTCCACCTCCATTCCAAACATCTGTTGACTCTTCAAAAGTGCCAACAGATGTTATGTCAACAGAGTCTCCAAACCTCTATCCTTCACCACAAAATGCCATCATACCATATCAAGGAGACCTAATCTACCTAAGAGCTCATCCACCAGACCAAATCATTGGCAACATCAGAGAAGGTGTGCTCACAAGGAGCCAATCTTCAAACATCTGTCTTTTTGCAGGCTTTCTATCCCTTACACAACCTGTCAAGTACCAAGAGGCACTGAAAGATAACAGTTGGGTAGAAGCCATGCAAGAAGAACTCCTTCAGTTCAAAAGACAACAAGTATGGGAACTTGTACCACTGCCTAAGGATGTATGTCCAATTGGCACAAAGTGGGTTTTCAAAAACAAAACTGATGAAAGGGGTATAGTTGTCAAGAACAAAGCCAGGTTAGTGGTTCAAGGCTTCAGACAAGAAGAGGGAATTGACTATGATGAAACCTTTGCCCCTGTAGCAAGGTTAGAAGCTATCAGACTTTTCTTAGCCTTTGCTGTCAACCACAACATCAAGGTGTATCAGATGGACATCAAGTGTGCCTTCCTATATGGCAAAATTCAGGAGGAGGTCTATGTATGTCAACCACCTGGTTTTGAAGACACATTCCATCCTGATCATGTCTACAAGCTTAACAAAGCATTGTATGGACTCAAACAAGCACCAAGAGCCTGGATTTTCAGATACCTAAAAGGTGCTCCCACACTTGGTATCTGGTATCCTGCTAATGGAAACATTGAGCTTTCAGGTTATTCAGATAGTGATTTTGCTGGCTGCCATACCACAAGGAAGTCCACCTCAGGAGGGTGCCAGTTTCTAGGGAATGCCTTAGTTTCTTGGCAAAGCAAAAAGCAAGCAGCTGTTTCAACATCCACTGCTGAAGCTAAATACATTGCTGCTGCAAGCTGTACAGCCCAACTTATGTGGCTTCAAATCAACTACTGGATTTTGGGATAACTGCACTAAGGACTCCACTCATGCTGGATAGTTAAGCTGCTGAAAATATCATCAAAAATCCAGTCTCCCACTCAACCACCAAGCACATAGATATCAGACATCATTTTGTCAGGGATAGCTATGAAAAGGGTTTGATTTCTCTACACCATGTTCCAACAGAGGATCAGTTGGCAGATGTGCTGACAAAAGCTTTAGACACATCTACCTTCACAAATCTGATTTCTCGAATTGGAATGTTAAACATGGATTAAAACAACAAAAATGTTTTCAATAAAAACATTAAAATGTTTTCAGAAAATCAAATTTTGCTAAAATGACACTTTGGTTGAAAAATCTGCTTTTAAAACCATTGTTCAGAAAAAACAACCACTGTTTCATTAAAACCACTGATAGTTGAAAAATCTGTTTCAAACATCTGATCAGATAAAACAACTGCTTTCATCAGTCTTTTGGTTAAACAACAGAGGTTGGCAACAGAGGTTTAACAAAACAGCTGTATGCCACCAGATGTTTCAACCATCAGATGTTTGCCACGTCTGCTCTCAAAAGCAGAGTTTTGCCACATCAGTGGTTTCACCAGAGCCTATAAAACCCTGTTCTTTCCCCCAACAGCAGTTTTACTGTCTCATTGTATTCAAAATACTGAAAACCGCTCTCGTCTCCCTCATAACCCTCAATCAAAGTTCATCACTTCACAATCCAAATCCATTAAAATGGAACTTCAAACAAAAGCCACTCATAATTTCCTTCCCTGTTCCACTCAACATTGACACATATCTTAAATACAAGAGTGAACAGGCTGATGCCATCATCAAAGAGAAATGCAAAGGGAAGGATGACAGGACTGCTCAGGGCATCCATTCAGCAGAGCTTAGCAAACTCAGAAGGATTGAAGATTATGCTAAGACCCTGAGCAATTCCATGTCTACCATGCCTCTCAACAGACACTTGGAGATGGAAGTGAGGGATTCACTGCTAGAACAGATCTTGGCAACCAAGCCTTACAAAGCAACAAAGAACCAATTCACAGGCTGGACCACACATGCTCTCAGGGAAGAACTGATCAGAATTGAGAACATGGCCAAGAATCCTCCTGCTAAGGCCTCTGCCCCTGATTTCAGTAAAGGGAGAGATCAAGCTAGAGCCTTGAAGTTCAAGAGAATGAGACAAGAGCTTGTAGCAGCCAAGTATGGAGAGATGAGATCTGTTGCTAGATGGTCAGAGGTTAGGTTGATTGAAACATACAAGAAACTTGAACAAGAAAGAAAGACCAATCCTAAACTACCAAGAAAACCAGTGTATGATGATGCTCCCAAGAAACCCTCTCAGGCCTTTACATTAGATAGCTTACTTGAAACCTCTGATCTTTCTATTGCTGCTCAAAGACAATACAAGAAGCAGAAGGAAATGTCTGAAGAGGATACAAGAAAGTTCAATGAAACTTATGTAAAAGAGGGTCTCTTGAACCAACTCAGATTCTTCTCTGACCCTGTCACAGAGAAGTTCAGAGAACTCATTGGCAGGCCTCCATCTCCAAACTCATCCAAAATAAAGATGCATCCCAGTCACTCCTCTGACTCTAAAATTCTAAAATGGAAGTCTGACAAAGAGACCCATGAATTGACATTGATCAGGTCAGATGGTAGTATTCAGAAGTTAAGTATAGATGATGCACCTGGCCTAAGTGCAGAAGATCTCCAGACACTTCTGAATTTGACACTGGATAGAGATGCTGAAGACCTCTTCTCTCTAAGCTTTGAATTACAACTGAAAGGGCAAATTAGAGAAAGTCTGATGAGGAATAAAGATCAAGAATAAAGCAGAGTTTTGGCATCATCTGTTCTAGGGGGAGATTGTTGGGTCTGCTGACCTGGAGAAGAACAGATGATTGAAAGCCAAAATATACTAAGTGTTTGATCAAGAATAAAGAACAGTTGTTACAATAAAGCTTCCTCCAAAGAACTGTTGATTCCCAAACTGCTGCTGATTAACAACTGTTAGAAGACAACTGCTGCTGATGAAAAGTCTGATGGATAAAGTCTGAAGGTTAAAAGTCTGATGAAGAAAAAGTGCTGATCAAAGATCTGAAGAACAAAGGTCTGTTGAACCAACAGCACTTTGGTTCAACAGATGTTAAGAAGACATCAGAGCTTTAGATTAACAGAGTTTATTATCAGTTGTTTCAATGTAACAGTAGTTTATTGTTTAACAGATGTTATAGTTTGTTAGTCAGTTAGGGGTCGCTTTCTAGGTGACGTCAGCAACTGATCATCAGAGGTTTGTACTTGTCTATAAATAGAACAGTACTTGTACTGTTCTATTGATCACTCGTCATTCTCTTTTAGACAAACATTCTCTGAGTGATCAGGCTGAGGGGGAGTTAATTGTACAATTGTAATCTTTCTGTTTAATGAAAGCATTCGGTTAAAAACAATTATACTCTATGTTTTGATTTATTCTCATTCCGCTGCACTTTCCATTTATACTTCATTCATATTTCATACTTAATCAAAACAATCCAATACTCAGATCCTAACACTCACTCCCTCCGAGCGGCCGCTCACAGGACCTGTTCAGCTTTAAATAATCCATTTCAGCCACTGATCAATTATTGGACCTTTGGGGTGCGATTTCTGGCGATTTTCGGGGCTAAAGAAGTGCTGCATAGGCGTGGAACAAGCTCGGGAATCCATCCGATCCATCCTTCATCATCCAATCCATCTCTTTAGCATTCTTATGGTTTGATCCTTTAAGCTTTTTAAGATCCAAATCTGATTTTATATGCTATTGTGATGTTATTTTAGTTAATCGTACGCCTACGGGCAAGAACATTAGTATTAGTTAGTAGTTAAAACAATCGTTTGTATGAAATCAAGTTTTGTATAAATTTGGCGTTTTTCATGTTTGAATCTTGATGATCATAGCGCAACCTTGTTTCATTGTTGTTAGATTTGTAGTTGTGTTTGATGACTTTGATGATTGTCGAATGTGTTAGGCGGATTACTTGTTGAAGAAACCGTCCGTTTAATCGTCCGATAGTAGACTAGTTAACTTGTTGATAAAGTTTACACCATGAAACTGTAACCGGGTATTGGTTTGGTTAAAGTCACTCGGATAATGATTATAGATGTTTACCGGCACGTAAAAGAGTCTAAAAAGCTTAATGGTGTTGTTATCAATCTTTGACACGGTTAATGATCTTTGTTAGTTATTTTGGTAAAAATGGCGATCTTAGTAGATTTGTGTTCAAAGTTGGTAAAATGGAATAGGTTGTGAAATGCTCTACTTTATGCTAGTCTAGGTGGTCGTATTGTGTATTCGATATTGCTTTCCTTAACTAGTGCGGTTGAGGACTCCCGAAAGGTGATACTAACCTATCTTTAAAGATTCTCATGAGATCATATCAGCTGCGCGCTAATGAACAACTTGAAGTGGTTAACGTGTGTATTTGTGTTAGCTTTCTGTATAGTTGTCATGTTAGGATGCCCGAGAGGGAAACTAACTGTCGGAAAATGGGAATGTTGATCACGCCTTTGTTTCTTATTATATGTAGATGACATGCTAGGATTGGCGTATTATAGTCTATATAGTTATATTTTCTATTTGGGGTCGTAGTTAAGTTATTTACATGTGTTAGAATTAATATAGTTTAAACAAACTCACTTATCTTTTCCTACTGGTAAATCAGTGATAGAGTTTTAGTACAATTGCTCCGCGCGCGTCCATGGATCGATACTTGGCTCTTATCTATGCTTACTACATATATGACAGGGTATACTTGCCCTATTGTGTGTGTTTTAATATGAAGGTCGAAACCATTTTTATAAATATTAAAGCAAAACGTGTGTTAAAATCCATTGAAAAATATGTATAGTATCGCACACGTCAAGTTTTTGGCGTCGTTGCCGGGGACGCGACGAGTTTTAGGAACGAACCGAGTCAACTTTTTACCAGTGTACATGCTTGTGAATACTTGTTTATACCTCGTTGATTCGTTATTTCATTCATTTATTTGCATATATGATTCTTCGATTGTTTATTTGATTTATCTGTCTGTTGATATTTTGGATTGATTTTAGATTGGTTCATAGGTTTGCACATATATTCGTTCATTTATCTGCTTATAGGATTGTTTGATTGATTATTCGTTCATTAGGATGTTGATAGATTTAATTGATTGATTATTGGATTTATTGGTTTATTTATGAATTTGATTTATTCTTTATTTGATTGATTAGATTTATTTGTTCGTATTTGAACTAATTATTAATTTCATACTTTGAATAGTTTTATGCTTTGTCTGTTTGTTTCTGTTCATTTTATTGATTCTATTGGTTTTTATTTGATTGCTATGTATATATACTTTTTATTTTACTTAAATATACAATGGAAGTCTGGGTATGCTATGTTTAAATTTGATGGTTCGGATACTTTTATGAAAGGTTTGGGTTAAGAAAAATTGGGAAATTTATTTAATATAGAAGTGGTTTTAATAAAAATAATTTTCTGTGAAAAATGCTTCCTTGCGATTTGCAAAGAAGTTGGGCTTATGGTTCCGCTTTAAGCGAGTTCCTAATTACCCCGGGTTTTATCTTTTATTGTTCGCGATACGCGAACAGGATCACCAGAGTCCTTCGCGTGACGTGAATAACCGCTATCTTCCGTTTTTAACTCAATACATTGGCATCCATCATCGTTTCTATCCATCAACTTCCCTTATATAGATTTTCGGTGAAAAAGGGTGGTTTTCGCGCAAGCAAAAGACGGTCTTTATCTTATTGCAACGCGCGAGCGCCTTGAGTCATTGTAGTCACTTGCGCCACGCGAGAAGCGGTCTATACTTCTTCGCGATGCGCGAGCGACTCAGATTTCGCTGAAAATATTGTATATTTTTCATATTTTATATATTATCATAATTTAAGTTTAGTGTATAGTTTTTGGTATATTGATTTGTGTATATCTCTTCCATTTTTCTTAAATCGAGTCTGTAATTATTTCTTCTGTAATTATTTTGTACATTGCGTCAGTTTAAGTATGGGGATGGCCGATGTCTGTTCATTGCTCGATCGATCTTCTCGCCTGTACTCAATCTCCATTCGGGCGAAAACGATCTTAAAGAAAATCATATATGAAAACGGCCATTCCTAGAAGTTTAAAGTCCAAGTTGGACTTAGTTTGAAAGTCAACAGGACTGTCTCGATCGAAAATTCAGAGGGCTTAACTTTCATAGTCAACGGTCATAGATTGAAAGTCTACATAGACAGACCGGTTGACCAATCCGTAGAGGTACTTGATCTCTATGGCCTGCGCACATAAACAAGCGTGGGGAAGTGAGTCTAGCTAGCGACTCGTTAATAAATATAGCACGGCGTGTATGGGCGCGCCAAATTGTATAAATCTTCATAGCTTAGAGTAGTTGTAGTTAAATCGCTTAGTTTCTAACTTGTTTGTTTAGTTTATTTTTAGTTATCGCAGGTTTGATTCGCGCCTTGTGATCGTGTGGAATGTCGCTTCAAAACCATGGTATTATGCTAGGAAGCGTCTCAAAACAGGTATGTAGTTGTTTGTGTCGAAACAGAGCGAGTGCAGGCGATTTTGGAGGCGAAACTGCAGCAAAAATCCACATCAGCTGCAGTGAGCGGCCGCTCACTGGCACCGAGCGGCCGCTCCAAACGCCCAGGTCTCATGAAAAAAAAAAAATTGAGCGAGCGGCCGCTCGGAGGGACCGAGCGACCGCTCGAGCTGTCTGTTCAAAAAATAATGAGGGCAAAGTGGGTATTTCATTTAAAACTTACGTACCAACCCTAATAAACTTATACTCGGCCGCTCACACTCATTTTTCTCCCAAAATCCTGCACTTTACTCTCTAAAACTCTCAAGAACACAAAACCAACCAAAACCCTTCAATTCCACTTCAAATCTTCAAAGTCAAGGTATGAATCTCTAGTTTCTTGTTATTTTTCTTGTTTTAGTGTAATGTAGTGTAGATTTTTGCATTCTTTTCTGGATTTTTAGGGTTCCTTCATAATGTTTAACAAACCCCAGTGTTCTTGGATGGATTGTTTGCTTTGTTAGTGTAGATTAGTGGCTGATCATTGTCCAAATCTTTGAGTTTTTGGGTTTTCTTCATAATGTTTAAACCAAATCCGAAAATTTTTAAAGATTTATGTGATTTTATAACCTTGTGTTTAGTATAGTTTAGTATAAATGTAGATTAATTTCATAATAGGGTTGTATGCTAGTGTAGATGTTAGTGTAATTTAGGTTTGTTCTTGGAATTTTGGGGATTCTTCATAAATGTTTAAACATCCCCAAATTTCTCATGTTTTAGGTTATAATTTGTTGTTCATGATCTTGATTTCTTGGGGTTTCCTTCATAAATGTTTAACAAAACCCCAAAACTTTAAGATTGTTAGTGTTTTGAATGTAGTTTAGATAGTTTTGTTTGGTTTGTTTGAATAAATGTGATGAATGGATAGCTTTGATGTGTTTATGCTTTTGTCAAGAATGGTGGCAGTGCAGGAACAGACGAGCACCGGTATGGATGCTCAATGCAGTCACCATGCTTTTCGGGATATCACCACCAGGGGAGTATTATTCTCCCTTTTCACACAATAGTTAGCTAATTCATAAACGCTTTCTATTTTTCACATTGGGGACAATGTGACGTTTAAGTGTGGGGAGGGATTATATAATGTTCTAGTTTGTCCTCTTGTGTTTTTACTTATATATATCAAAAAAAACTTTATAAGTACATATATGTATATATTTATAATAAACATCAAGCCTAACAAATTTTTGATAAAAATAACTTGAGGCGCGGCAAACGGACGTGAAACTAGCATACTAAATCTGTACATTTGCACCCATTTCCTTCCGGTTACGTGAGCATTTGAGCCTATTAGTATAGATTTCATTTCTTTGACATGCTTATCGAGTGAGCCGGATGTTTTGTGCCATTTAGAACTTGTCATTAGCATGCTTGTTTAGACCAGATTCGTGTGAGATTGTATGAAAATGATTGAGGCATTTAGGATACCCTTTTGATTTAGCCTTTTCTTTTCGTTCTATCTGTTTCCCGCACCCAAAAAAATTATCCCCTAGTTAACCATGTTGAGCCTAATCCCGTGTTTTTTCTTATTCACCACACCATTTCACCACTAAACCAAATTTGGCCTTTTTCTTTTAAACCTTTTGTGTTAAAACTCGGTTTAGGTTAATGTTTGGCTCGTTTTTGCATTGTAAATAGTTCGTGTTCGGGTTTGTATATTTAGAGCCCGTATGTTGATTATATTTGTGTTTTAATATCAGTTATATCATAGATATATATGTTGAAAAAGAAAGAAGGAAAAGAAAAAAAGAAAAAAAAAGAAAAAAGAAAAAAAAATCTAGAAAAATAGAACACCCTAAAATATGGTGAATTAGCAGTGTTCGAGCAGTTTTCGGGGCAATAAAGTTAGAAGTTATATGTTTAGCTCGATTTAAATAAAATTCGGGTATATTTGCGTGTGTTTTGTATAGTAGTATTTATTTCTGTTTAGTTAGACTTAACCGCCGAGTTTTAGCCGTTTCGTCACTGTAAATATCCCTTCCACACCTTTACCTTTGCCTGACATTACAACCCCTATAAGACCTCTTGATTTATATTTTTTCACACGATAGGTGGTGAAGATTAGATCTTTTGACAAGCTTATGATATTGCACGATTCATTGTCTTGGCAATGGAGCGATTTACACATACACATTACACGTATGTCTCATAAATAAAATCGAGTGTGTGTGAACATTGTGAGTCGTGTACGGGTTTGCCAGCTATGTTGATCGAAAGTAAATCGTCGCCTTGTAGTTGTTTTGTCACCTGCTTTATACTTGTTAGCTTGAATCTTATTTGTACAGGTTACTTTGCCTGTGTTGCCATTTGACTTGTTTTGCGTTTATTTTCTGTTTAATGTTTGCTTGAGGACAAGCAAAGTTCAAGTGTGGGGAGGTTTGATATACGTTAAATTACACATATAAAAGTCCCCGTTTAACTCCCATTTTAATACGTTTTTGACCTTATACACAGGAATTGGTACTTATTTGGGTATCTTTATGATTTCAGGTCTTAAACGATATCCCGGACGCAAACCCGAAGAAAAACAAGGATTTCGGCCCTTTATCAGGAGAACTTTTGCGCAGCAGCTGTTCAGATCGTTTTTACCCCTTCTAAAACCCAAAATCCGACTTCGACTTTCAAATAAGAATTGTTCTACGCTTCGAGAGATTTCCAGGCATATAAAGAACACCTCCTAACGATTTTTCTACGATTTTATATGCAATTTTAAAGATCATGCTGTCGTGCTGTTCTCTGTGAGTGGCCGCTCACTCCCTGTGAGCGGCCCGCTCGCTCATCCAGATATTTCCAGAAACCTTCCAGAAGCCCTACGTCAGCTCTGCCACTTGCCTGTAAAGTGAGCGGCCCGCTCACTCCCTCCGAGCGGCCGCTCACAGGACCTGTTCAGCTTTAAATACTCCATTTCAGCCACTGATCAATTATTGGACCTTTGGGGTGCGATTTCTGGCGATTTTCGGGGCTAAAGAAGTGCTGCATAGGCGTGGAACAAGCTCGGGAATCCATCCGATCCATCCTTCATCATCCAATCCATCTCTTTAGCATTCTTATGGTTTGATCCTTTAAGCTTTTTAAGATCCAAATCTGATTTTATATGCTATTGTGATGTTATTTTAGTTAATCGTACGCCTACGGGCAAGAACATTAGTATTAGTTAGTAGTTAAAACAATCGTTTGTATGAAATCAAGTTTTGTATGAATTTGGCGTTTTTCATGTTTGAATCTTGATGACCATAGCGCAACCTTGTTTCATTGTTGTTAGATTTGTAGTTGTGTTTGATGACTTTGATGATTGTCGAATGTGTTAGGCGGATTACTTGTTGAAGAAACCGTCCGTTTAATCGTCCGATAGTAGACTAGTTAACTTGTTGATAAAGTTTACACCATGAAACTGTAACCGGGTATTGGTTTGGTTAAAGTCACTCGGATAATGATTATAGATGTTTACCGGCACGTAAAAGAGTCTAAAAAGCTTAATGGTGTTGTTATCAATCTTTGACACGGTTAATGATCTTTGTTAGTTATTTTGGTAAAAATGGCGATCTTAGTAGATTTGTGTTCAAAGTTGGTAAAATGGAATAGGTTGTGAAATGCTCTACTTTATGCTAGTCTAGGTGGTCGTATTGTGTATTCGATATTGCTTTCCTTAACTAGTGCGGTTGAGGACTCCCGAAAGGTGATACTAACCTATCTTTAAAGATTCTCATGAGATCATATCAGCTGCGCGCTAATGAACAACTTGAAGTGGTTAACATGTGTATTCGTGTTAGCTTTCTGTATAGTTGTCATGTTAGGATGCCCGAGAGGGAAACTAACTGTCGGAAAATGGGAATGTTGATCACGCCTTTGTTTCTTATTATATGTAGATGACATGCTAGGATTGGCGTATTATAGTCTATATAGTTATATTTTCTATTTGGAGTCGTAGTTAAGTTATTTACATGTGTTAGAATTAAAATAGTTTAAACAAACTCACTTATCTTTTCCTACTGGTAAATCGGTGATAGAGTTTTAGTACAATTGCTCCGCGTGCGTCCATGGATCGATACTTGGTTCTTATCTATGCTTACTACATATATGACAGGGTACACTTGCCCTATTGTGTGTGTTTTAATATGAAGGTCGAAACCATTTTTATAAATATTAAAGCAAAACGTGTGTTAAAATCCATTGAAAAATATGTATAGTATCGCACACGTCAAACAACAATCACTAGAATAGTAGAGAGGAAGAAAAAAAATATATAGTTTCTCAGGCACTGAATCTATTTGTGTATCATCAAGTAACTATAAAATACCAACATTCAATTAAAAAATCATTATTGGGTTAATTAAACTAATATAACGCCAACTAGCCACTAAGACCAAGCATAAATCAAAGCCATGTAAATAAAGATCATCAACAACAAATTAGCATAGAGCACATGGCCAATAAGTTTGCATAGCCATCACAAAGAAACTAGATTTGATATACTATGTGACAAATTGGGATAACAGAACACAGAGTAACAAAGACAGAACATTTACCACAATTAGGGTGGAACCGGTGCTCAGCGCCGGCTCAACCTTTTATGGGGCCTAAAGCGAATTATCAATTCGAGGCCCTTTTTCCGAAAGCATAAAATATTTTTAATTCTTATATAGTTTGTCTTGCGATAGTTTGTGTCTAACGAGCCAAACCAAATTATAATGTATGTACTAACAAACAATAGGGCTTTAATACCAATTTCA
Source organism: Ambrosia artemisiifolia (assembly GCA_032199755.1). Classification (NCBI taxonomy): domain Eukaryota; kingdom Viridiplantae; phylum Streptophyta; class Magnoliopsida; order Asterales; family Asteraceae; genus Ambrosia; species Ambrosia artemisiifolia. The sequence goes on along the minus strand of CM063515.1, from coordinate 50,298,060 downwards.
ATTAGTAAACTTAAACTAAATTTATCAAAATAAATTGATCAACAACATAATTTCAATTAAGGCCCTAAACATACTATATCAAAAGTAGCAAATATCACAACTTAAATCAGTGTTTCAAAATAAAAAATGGTGGCCCTATAGATTTGGGGGCCCAAAGCCCTAGCCTCATTTCACTTAGGCTTGAGCCGGCCCTACCGGTGCTTTGAGAGCTGTACTCGATTGGGGGGTGTGAGTAATATTGGGTGTTAGGGTTTTGGATATGGGTGTGTTTGTGAGGTGTTTTTGGGGGGAGAATGAAGGGGCGGGAATGAAGGGAGGGATATTATAATTTTTTGGGAACCAAACATATGTGACTCAAGAGTAGAGGTGCAAATGAGCCGAGCAGCTCGTGATCAGCTCGTGAAAAAACTTGAAACGAGCCGAGTCTTATCCAGCCCGAGTTGAGCTTGAGCCTAAAACAAAGCTCGTTTACTTATCGAGCCCGAGCTCGAGCTTGGCATATAAAGCTCGTCAGGCTCGTCGAGCCTTAGTATAATATTTGCTTTATTAATATTTTATAATATTTACCCCATATTTAAAGATGTTTAGTAAACGAGCCGATCCGAGCTTTAGACTTATCGAGCCTAAATGAGCTTTTGTTTATATTATTTTTATTTAATATATTAACTAATAAACACTAAACGAGCCGAGCTCGAGCTTTAGAAATTACCAACGACCCGAGCTATCGTGTGTCGCCAATCGTGACTTTATATCACCATACGTCACAGTGTGACAATTGTTCTCTATAGTATGTTCATTACCCCATCAGCCTCAATCTAAGCCTCATTCTCAGACACTTGAACCTCAATACTAGTGTCCTCACCAGATAGTTCGATTTTAGTTGTCACTCGACAATGAAAACGTTGAAGAAAACATTCCAATTTCATGGTTGTTCAAATAACTCACCGCTCGTTTATCGCTCGATGCTCGCTCGAAAACATTTGCGCTAAAAAAATGTCCGCTCACTTTTCGGCTCGGTTGTAAACGAGCCGCTCAGCTCTATTAGATTTGTAAATGAGACAAGCATGAGCAAAGGTTCGTTCGGTTTGTAAATATGCTAAGCATGAGCATTAGTGAGTCGTGAGAGGTGATGCACATGGGTCGAATAAACAGGATCATTGGTCGAACACGTGATTAACGGGTCACGCTATATTAAGTCAGATTATATCGTAAAAGACACTCACAAGTCATGTGTGCCCAATATGGCATTTATTATGTAACACGAAATCATATAGATCGTAATCGACAATAACAAATCATACATGCCCTAACGAAACGTATTGGGCCTTGATATCCCCTGATGGACCGCTATGGTATTTAAGTAACATTCGTTATCGAAGGGTTATACCAGATTATAGTATTGTCGGACATTCCGAGGCATTTCCCACGAAATTGAATCTTATAACAAAATGCGTAGAAAATGTGTGGGAAAATCTGACGGATTCCCCACAAAAACACTATTTTGGTTTTTTTATTATATTCTTTTTAAAAGATAATAAAAAACAAAAATAAGGTTTTGATTGTTTTCTACACATTTCCCACGAAATCGTAAAATAGGATACTATTACGTCGGAATTGCGTGGGAAATTTCACATGCGTTTCCTACAAAAATATTTCTGTCGCTTTTTCGTAGCTAGTTTTGGATTTTCATTTGTTTGGTAGTAATTTCGTGGAAAATCAATCAGAGTAGGCGTTCATGGGAATTCCGTAGGAACTTTCCATAGGAAAACTCCTAGTTTTCTAGTAGTGCCACGAGTTTATGTGAAGTAGAGCAAGATTAAGTATTATAAATATAATAACATACCTTATCATTTGAATAGTAACTATAATATTATTATATTTATATATATTATTAAATTCATATATATTATTTTATTTAATATTCATATATATTAATATATTTATATATATTGTTATATTCATATATATTATTTTATTCAAAAATTTTATTATATACGATTAATATAAATAACATAATATTATGTAATTTCGTTACAAATTTCTTGTGTTACCTTATATTATATTATTTTGAAGAGAAGTGTTTCAGCGGTAAATTTTGTGTTGCAAAGCGACCACTGCCCATGTTCGAATCCCATAGCAACACACGGGTTTCTCCTTTCAAACCCAAGCGGTTATTTTTTCGCTGATGCGTGGGAATCGAATCTGAGACCAAACCCGGGCAGGAACCCTCCAAGGAGGTAAACCTTCCCACCTCAAACCAACTGGGCTGAAGATCATTGGCTTATATTATATTATATACTATTAATATAAATAACATAATATTATGTCATTTCGTTACAAATTTCATGTGTTACCTTATGTGTAGATTTCTTTATTTTTTTAACGTTTACAACCAAAATGGAATCTCGATTGTATAATTCATTGATTGATCAACACCTCATCTAAATCTCAATTGTAAAACGCGCAACGCGCGTCGATATATACCCCTAGTTAAATAAACAAATCTTATTTATTACACGTAGTATTAAAATGTTTTGCATTCACATACAAAACAAATAAGGCACACATGTTGCATTATAACATTTTCTTCATGTGCTTCTATATAATTAAACAGCACCTCCACCTCCGCCACCATCTCCTCCTCCACCCCCGGCACCATCTCCTCCACCTCCACCACCATCACCACAACCTCCTCCACCACCGCTAAATCGATCACTACGACATTTGTGAGACTCACCACATCCAAAGATGACCATAGACAGAACAGACATAGACACCACAATCATGCACAACATAAACACATGTGAGCCCTCGAACTTGAGATTTCCACCTCCTTTATCGATGTTGATACTAATGAACCGAGTCATAACGACAGACAAACACTTAATTTAATGAAAAAAAGGATGACTAATAGCTTAGCTTTTCGTGTGGTTTGACGTGGTTGCATGCACACATATATACATACAAAACATATAGAACAATCAACAAATGTGCTAAATATGACAAACTCTATTTAATTGTATGTCATATGGAAAAGGCAACTTGACGTTCATCCATAGACTAGAATATGCGTAATCTGTGTACGTTGTTGTGTTATTTCAAAACAAGTGTGCTACATATTACAAACTCTATTTATTTAATTAGTGCTTGTTTGGCTCCCTTTGGCCTCCTTATAACTTATTGACTTAATTAAAAAGTTAATAAGGAGAAAATATTATTTGGGTAATGGGTTGAAAAGGAGGTTTTTGTGGGTTGAAAAGAAGATTTAGAATTTGTAACTTTTTGATTGAGTAGATAAGAAGATAGAAGAAGGAGATATGGAGAAGGAGATCCAAACATGACCTTATATTAACTAAAAAAACATAGCAGTTTTACTAACCAAAACTTTTAGAATCTTCATACGCTTGGTATTAATCATTCGCTATCATATCACTTCACTGATTTACTTTACTAAAACAGTTTTTTGAATGTAACACTTTACTGAAATGTTATTTTTAGTTTTCTTTTTTTGGTCATGAAGAGTTTAATTCAAAATAACATTATATTAACTAAAAAAACATTATGTTAAAAAAAATATACATGCAAGAAACATCTATTTGAAAACAAAACATACAGATAAAAAAAAACCTAATCGTCGCCTTCATCGTCATCTTCACCTTCCACCTATAACGATCTCAATCATATTTCGTCGCGATTTCTTCTTTTCCTTAATTTCAAAGTTTTACCTTTGAGGTGGTCATGTGGTTTTTAATACATATGCATTTGCCTAAACAATTCGCATTGTTCCTCCAAAAACGCTAAAGTTTTTTCTCCTTGTTGAGTTTGTAGGTTGACCAACTAGTTCAATTTATCTTTTTTATCGCTCGGTATAACCCAAATTCGTCAACCAATGATGTTTTGCTTAAAGACTCGGCGGCAGCGACTTTCTTATTTTTGTGTTTTGGTCTCGTTGGGTGAATATCTTCATTGAGATCTGGCATATGCCTAGTGGGGGTGGAGTCGTGCGGTGCAGAAAACACAAACGTATGATAGTTAGCGCTTTCCGATAACTTCCATATCTTGTCAGAATGACTATCGGACGGTTCTTCACCTATCAACGCTTGTTTTTTCCATTTATCGTGATCTTTTACCATATTCTATGCCGCTCTATGATTAAAACAAGAAGAATGACTTTCTCTATAATCTTTCAAGTAAGTAAAAATATATTTTAGTAAAATCTATATAATAAAATAAAAGTATTATTTAACTATAATTATAAATATTACCGCTTGTTAATGAAGTCCGTTGGACACAGTCATTTATGGGTTTATGGATATCCATTTTGAAGTAATTTGATCGAGGCTTCGGGTGAATCCTCCCAACAATTCTATGACCGTTGCATTTAACATTTATGTGCATTTAACCATTTATATTTGACCGTGGAATTTAAAGTTATTAAAATATTCGAACTTCACGACCGTTGATTACATCCAGTAAAATGGTTTAGGGGATCCTTACCAGTACCCACGGCGACGGCTTATCGTGTGAGTACTAGGGTACCTGTGAATAAAAGTGGTGGGGCCATCCCCTGTTACACAGGAAACGTTAAATCAATAAAAATATCATATTCATGGTAATACTAATTAACAAAACATAATTGTTGGGTCAAAAAGGATTGATGAGCATTTAAACCTTATTCTAATATCTTCTTTTACTTGTTTTTGTAAAATAAACTGCTGACTAACAAAGTACTGAAGAGTAAAGAAGCAAAGTACTGAAGAGCAAACAAGATGGACGAAAGTACTGAAGACATAGTTCTGAAGTACTGAAGTTCAACTTCTGAAGAAGACTTCTGAAGAATAACAACTGCTGAAGGATAACATCTGATGAAGAGACAACTTCTGATTAAGAAGGTTAACTTCTGATTCAGAAGAACAACTTCCGATGAAGGAAACTTCCGACGACTAAGTACTGATGTTTTAACTCATCAGTAGTTCATGCTTACTCATCGGTAGTTCGTGCATACACATCAGTAGTTTGCTATAAACTACTGATCCGACAAAGACCTTCAGTAGTTCAGTATTTTATTCAGTATTTGTTAGTGGAACAGTATTTTAGTATTTTATGTAGGTACTTTTGATCTGTATTTCAATTATAAATAGTGGGCTTACAACCACTATGAAATTGATCTGTTTTTGCATTATTTGTAAGAAGCATTCAGTGCTATTCAATTGATAAATATATTGCATGAAAAGCTTTTGAATTACTTTGATATTGTTAAAACCTTTTCATTAAGTATTGCAAAACATCTCAGGTTCAAGTTGAGGGGGAGTTTTACTTGTCAAACTTATATTACATTCCGCTGCATATTACTAGTTTACAAGAGTCTGTCAAAACTGAGATCCAAAAATTGGTATCAGAGCTCTGGTTAATCTGATCATATCAATCTAACAAGTTGAAAATCAGATACAGGCTCTCATTGATATTCAGTTAAGGACAGCAGTTAAAATCATAAATCCTTTGGCTTAAGAAATTGTTAATTCATCAATCTTCTTGAGAAAATGGATCCCCTAAACACAGGGTCAACTAGCAAACCACCTATGCTTGTCAGAGGTGAATACAACATCTGGGAAAAAAGGATGGTTCGTATCCTGTGTCAAGCACACACTGGCTGTTGGAGGTCTGTCATGTATGGACCACATAAGCCATTAAGTATACATCCTGAAACTAAAGAAGAAACCATTAAAAAACCCGAGGAGTATACTGAGGCAGATTTTTTAAAACTTGAACTTGATGCTAAGGCCTTTGGTATTCTGTCAATGGCACTACCAAATGAAATATTTAGCGGACTTTTACACTGTGAAACCGCTAAAGAACTTTGGGATAATCTCAAAGAACAGTTCGGTGGAACAAATGATGTCATTGCAAATACCATTGAGATTCTTGCTCAACAATATGAAACTTTCACTCATATAAGTGGAGAAACTTTGACTCAACAATTTGAAAGATTCTCTTCACTTATTTCTGAGTTAAAAGTAAATGGTCAGACTTACTCAATGGTATCTATGATGCATAGATTCCTAAGGTCATTACCAGAAAAATGGGACACCTATACCATAGTCCTAAGGTCAAGAGCTGACTTTGAGTCCCTAACCGTAACTAGATTACATGGGAAATTGTTAACGTTTGAAAGAGAATTAAATCAAAAGAAAAGATTACAAAACTATGGTAAATCTGCTGATGATTATGTTCAAAATAGTACAGCACTCATGAGTCAGGACTCAACATCCTACTCATATAATCATGGGTCGCATGACTATATTGACATCACAACTGGGATTACAGCTGAAAGAAGCCACCCTAGTTATGACAATAATCAAACAGTGGATAACTTGTGTTTCATACTTGATGACTTACAAAACTTTAGCAATGATGATCTAGAAGAAATGAACATACTAAATCAACTTGCTATGTTAAGTGTAAAGACCAATAAATTCTACAAAAGAACAGGTAGAAAGTTTCCTGGTCTGTCAGGACAAACCAAGGTTGGTTTTGACAAATCAAAACTTAGATGTCATAAATGTCAAAAGCTAGGACATTTTGCCAGAGAATGTAGAACTTCCAACTACAACCAACCTCAGGCTAGTATTCAACAAAATTCCAGTTATCATGAATCTAATGGTAATGCTCATTTTGTTCAGGCACAAGCTCCTCAAATCCAGTATGTACCACAAATACAGTACGTACAGGTACCAATGCAACAACAACAAGTGCCTCAAATCATGCCTGCCACAGCTGCTGTTCCTCCACAGCCTCAACAACAACAAAGCTTATTTACCTCAGGGTATGTTGATTGGAGCAGTCTTCCATATGATACTACAGATTGTAGTAATGATGCTGACAACAAGATCTTCGATATCAACTGGGGAGAACAAATGAATGAACAAAGAAACTTTGCTCTAATGGCCTTTGAAGGTTCCTCCTCTTCATCAGCTTCTACTGCATTATCTAAGGTATCACAAGAATCACTTGCTAAACTATGTTCAGATTCTTGCAAAGAAGCCTTTGCTTTAATAAGAGAAACAAATGTTTCCTTACAAGAAGAAACAAATGAAGCACACAGAAAGTATAGTCAATCTAAATATGATTTAGAAAAGAAACTAACTGCTAAAACAAAAGAAGCTTCTAAATTGTCTGATCAAGTCATTGAAACCCAAGCACAAATAAGAATTCTATTAGAAGATCTAGGAAATGTCAGAAAAGAACTGTCTGATACAAAAGTGGATTGTGAAAAATGGGTAGAGTCATGTAGAGGGTTTCAAATGCTTCTGAATAAACAAACATCTTCAAATGTCAAGTTTGGAATTGGGTATAATCACACTAAATGTCCAAATGATCTTACTCCCAAAACTGATAATGATGGGAATAAGATCATGGAAAGTGAAAGTGAAACTTCTGATAGCCAACAAAATTGTCTATCCAGTGAAACTTCTGATAGCCAACAAAATTATCTATTTACTGAAACTGAAAGCTCATCAGAAGTTCAACCATCTGACATTGTACCATCATGTGTTTCCTTAAAAATCAATGAAGACATACCTGAAAATACTGATAAAATTAGTATATTGTCTTCTAAAGATTCCAACAATGTTAAAAGGAAAGGGAAAACCAAAGCATGTGAGGTATGTGGTCTATTCAACCACACACCGGAATTTTGTAGGTACAGAAAGGGAAAAGAATACAATAAAAAATAGTTGCAAATAGCCATGGGGAAACAAATTAAAAAGGATTTTCAGAAAACATTTTATCCTCATAAGCAACAGAAAAACAAAACTTATCCCAAGAAAAAGAAGGCCAAGACTCAACAAACATCTTGTAAAAGGCCTAGACAAAATTCCTTTTCAGAAGTTAGACCAAAAACATCAGCAGTTTGAGATAAACAGATTAATCAACATGGTCAAACTTCTGACAATCAAGGTAGATGGTAAGCCTAAAAGGACTTATCACTCTGCTCCTAGAAATAACAGAGGTGCCCACAATGCTACTCAAAGAACAAAAACTAATCACAATACCTCTAGGAGCAGACCCATGACCAAATTAGTATGGGTACCTAAAACTGATGTGAACAAACCCAAAGCCATATGGGCTTGGGTTCCAAAATCTAACTGATTCCTTTTTGTGCAGAGAGTCTTCAGGAACTTAAATAGTATATGGTATGTTGATAGTGGAGGCTCAATGCACATGACTGGACGCAGTCACCTACTCTCCAACTTCACAAGTAAAAGAGAAGGAACTGTCCTTTGGAAACAATGGTCTTGGATATGTACTTGGACATGGTACAGTATCCTCAGGCCAACTGAAGTTTGAAAAGGTCAATCTAGTGCAGAATCTAGAATATAACTTGCTGAGTGTATCTCAAATGTGTGACAAAGGATACTCTTCCTTTTTCACCAAATCTGAATGCAAGATTATCTCATCAGAAGGCCAAAGAAAGATCGAGAAGATAATCAAGAACCATACCTTGTTGGTTGCCAAAAGGGTTGGAAATGTTTATGCTGTAGATATGGAGAATGACAAGGCAGTAAACCACACTGCCTGCTTCTTCTCAAAAGCTTCAACCTCTGAGACTGATCTCTGGCACAGAAGACTTGGCCATGTAAACTTCAAAACAATAAATGAAGTTACAAAAATGGGCTTGGTCAGAGGTCTTCCTTTGAAGGAATACCTTTGCAAAGAAAGCTGTGTATCTTGTCTCAAAGGTAAACAGCATAAGTCCTCTTACAGATCCATTGATGAATCAAGAGCAAATGCATGTTTACAACTGCTTCATATGGATCTGTTTGGACCAGTCAAGATTTCAAGCCTTGGAAAGAAGAAGTACTGCTTAGTCATCATTGATGATTACTCAAGATTTACATGGGTATTCTTCTTGACTTCCAAAGATGAGGCTGCCAACACAATCAGATACTTCATTCTACTTGTAGAGAAGCAATTCTCTCTTTCTGTCAAAATGATAAGAAGTGATAATGGAACAGAGTTCAGGAATCATACATTAGACAATTTCTGTCTATCCAAAGGGATTGCTAGACAATATAGCATTCCCAGAATTCCTGAACAGAATGGAGTAGTAGAAAGGAAGAACAGAACACTGATTGAAGCAGCAAGAACAATGTTAGCTGACTCAGGTCTCCCTCTTTACTTTTGGGCTGAAGCAGTTAACACAGCATGTTATGTTCAGAATAGGGTTCTTATCAATAAGAGACATTCCAAAACAGCCTATGAAGTTCTTCATAACATCAAGCCACTTATCTCCTTCTTCAAGGTGTTTGGATGTTCATGCTACATTCTAAATGTCAAAGAATCCCTGTCAAAGTTTGCTGCTAAGGTTGATTCAGGCTACTTTCTTGGTTATTCATCTGAAAGAAAAGCTTACAGAGTGTTTAATGCAAGAACCAAGATTGTAGAAGAAACTCTCAATGTCAAGTTCAATGAGTTAAACACAACTCCTATTCCTGCACAACCTGCTGAACTCTTTGACCTTGACAGTTTCAAGTTTGGATCTGAAAGGACTGAAGCTGGTCTCTCAAACCCCACTCAAGACAGACACTATGGGTTTGATGATGAAGCCCCGCTCCTAGCTTCTAGCACAGTCAGAAATTCAGTCTTAAATCAAGCAACTACTGAATCAGAAGTTCAAGCTCAAACTCCTGAAGACATCTTACAAACTTCTGAAGGCCATCCCCAAACTACTAATGAAGAACCTCAAAGTTCTGATGACTTCATTCTAACTTCTGATACACTTCAACATCCTGAATCAGAAGTTATTCACATCAGTGGATCTAATGAAGCAGCAGTAGAGGACAATGTGTTACCACAACAACAGTTGGTTGAACTAAAAGATCACTCACTTGATCGAATCATTGGTGATCTTACTGCTGGAGTCATGACCAGAAGACAACTCTCCAACTTTTGTTTCTACACTGCCTTTCTTTCTATGTTGGAACCAAAGAAGTACCAAGAAGCCTTAAAAGACAACAATTGGGTTGAGGCCATGCAAGATGAACTGCTACAATTCAAGAAGCAACAAGTATGGGAATTGTGCCCCTTACCTTCAAATAAACACCCAATTGGCACAAAATGGGTATTCAGAAACAAGCTGGATGAGTCTGGAACAGTTGTAAGGAATAAAGCAAGACTGGTGGTGCAGGGCTACTCTCAAGAAGAAGGCATTGATTGTGATGAAACATTTGCTCCCGTAGCCAGACTTGAAGCCATCAGGTTATTTCTAGCATATGCTATTTCCAACAAATTTAAAGTTTTTCAAATGGATGTTAAAAGTGCCTTTTTATATGGAAAAATAAAAGAGGAAGTGTATGTCTGTCAACCACCAGGATTTGAGGATCCTTATCATCCTGACTGGGTATACAGACTGGATAAGGCTCTTTATGGTCTTAAACAAGCTCCTAGAGCTTGGTATGAAACACTTTCCTCATTTTTACTGAAAAATCACTTTTTAAGAGGATGCATTGACAAAACCCTCTTTATAAGACATGTTGGAAATCATATGTTACTTGTTCAGATTTATGTTGATGATATCATATTTGGATCAACTGACATCAAAATGTGTGATGAGTTTAAGAAGCTCATGAAGTCCAAATTTGAAATGAGCACTATGGGAGAATTGCAGTACTTCTTAGGTCTACAAGTTAAACAGCAACCAAATGGAACATTTATTCATCAATCAAAATATGTTAAAGAACTCTTGAAAAAGTTTTCTTTGCAAGATTGTAAATCATGTTCCACTCCCATGACTCCTACCACACAGGTTGATCCAGATGAGGATGGAAAACTGGTTGATCAAACACTGTACAGGTGTATGATTGGTTCTTTATTATACTTAACTGCTTCTAGACCAGATATTATGTTTGCTACATGTGTTTGTGCTAGATATCAAGCAGCACCCAGAGAATCACACCTAACTGCAGTCAAAAGGATTTTCAGATATCTGAAAGGCACTCCAAGACTAGGGATTTGGTACCCTGTTTCTAACAATGCCAATCTAATAGCATTTTCAGATAGTGACCTTGCAGGATGCAAAATGACCAGAAAATCCACATCTGGTGGATGTCAATTCATTGGAAACTGTCTAGTATCTTGGCAATCAAAGAAGCAAACATCTGTGGCCACATCAACAGCTGAGGCAGAGTACATTGCAGCAGCAAGCTGTACTTCTCAAATTCTATGGTTTCAAAACCAGCTGCTTGACTATGGCATTAAGGAAATCAAGACACCATTGCTACTAGACAGTACTTCAGCCATAAGCATCATTCAAAATCCAGTGCAATTCTCAAAGACCAAACACATTGAAATCAGGTATCATTTCATCCGAGATTGCTATGAAAAAGGCAAAATAGAGGTAAAGTATGTTCCCACAGCTAACCAAATAGCTGATGTGTTCACAAAACCTCTTGATACATCAACATTTCAGAAATTAGTATCCATGCTTGGGATGATAAATCTTGAGTAAAGTTTGTAAGTGTTTTAACTTTTTGTAAATATTTTTTTTTTGTTATTTTTCACTTACTTATTTTCTCTCATTTATTTAGCTAACTTCTGATCATCCACAGAGGAGAACTACTGATAAGTCACAACATCTGAAGGGAACAGGTTAAAAGAAAGAGAAACTACTGATGAATGCTTAATCAGCAGTTTCCCATCAGTTGTTCTCAAACTACTGATGAGAAAACTACTGATCAACATTTTCATCATCAGAAGTTTTTACAAGGGCCTAACGGTCAAATCATCAAACGATGTTTAACCTAAAACTTCTGATAGTTCCTCTTTCTCAGCAATTATTCTTCCAAACCTAACTTTCCCTCCCTCTGAAACCCTTCATACTCATATTCAACTGTTCAATCACACTCATGGCTCTCATTCTTAAACAGGGACATAATCAAAAGGGATACTTCACAAAGGACCCTGCTTGGTCCCAGTACGACGATATCATCAATCTGATCGTCAAATCACAGTTCCACACAGCATTCACTGTTGATCCACCCATCCATGAAAATGTTCTCAATGAATTTTGGGCCAATGCTGAAGATGTAACTGTAAATAAAAACATTATTGCTCTCAGAACAACAATTCAAGGGAAAATGATGGCAATAACACCGGACTCACTGAGCATACGATTAGGTCTAAAGGATGCTGATGCTCCTACACAATTTCAAACGAGTGAGATCCAACAGACCATGATTGATTGTGGGTATCAAGGTAACATTTCTCATTCTACAATTTTCAAGAAATACTTTGATGCTCCTCATAAACTGCTTTTTCATTACATCAACATGTGTCTCAGTCCAAAAACAGGGTCTTCAAATCAGATGTCTTACAATTTACAATGCATTTTTCACTCCATTGTGACAAAAACACCTTTTAAGGCATCTGCATACTTTTTCAATGAACTGGTTCTTCATCACTTAAATACTAAAAAGACATTCTTGCTTTATCCAAGGTTCCTTATGCACTGTATTATTAAGGAACTTGGTGTACAAATACTTGTGGGAGAAATTTCAAAATTAAATCCTTTGACCTCACAAGTATATTCTAGGCATAACAAACCGGCTGCTCAGCCAGAGGATGACCAAGAGGAACAAACAACCCTTCCTCTGGAACCCACATCCTCAAAATCTGCTCACAAAAAGCCTAAACAGACCCCAAAGCAAGAACCAAAAAGAACCAAAAAGAACCAAAAGAAAAGCTCCTCAGGAGGTTGAGATACCTGAGGTTGCTCATGTGCACTCTGCACTTGATTTACATACAACTGAAACTTCCTCTCAGTTGTATTCACCATCTCATTTTCAGCACCAAAAACCCATTTCCATCATGTACTGAAGAAAGAAACTTAAGAAATCCCAAACTACTGAACCTTTCCTTGAAATTACTGATCCTATAACCACAACTACTGAAAGCCAAACTCTCTATGGATTGACAAAAACTATCTCATCAACAAGTGGCACCCCTCACTCACCACTTCAAACAGGGGGAGAAAACTCAGACAAAGCCATTGATGATGATAGTGTTAATCCTATCACAAGAGATGAGGAAGGACCAAAGTTTCAAAACCCAACTACTGAAACTTCAGGTATAGATAAGGCTACTACTACTCCTTCACCACCCATTGGTGGAAATGAGGTCAGAAGTAACATACCTAAGACCTTATCTATGGCAACTGCTGATGAAGGCTCTAAGCCTGAGGCAGGAAATCCTCAGAACCAAGAACAAGAGGTGCATGATAATACTAGGTTGGGCCTAGATCATGTTATAACTGGTGACATTCTCATCAGGGATTCAGATGATTCCATTAATTTGGATGATGTTTCAAAGTTCAAAGAATTGATGGTTGATTATGAAGGTCCTGCATCCAATGTATCTGTACTCAAGGAGTCAGTCACAGAGGATCAGGTTAAAGTCCACTTACACCCTAATTCCCCAAAAGTGGCATCCCCGGCTATCTTGGCTAGGGATCACCCAAAAACACACCCTTCACAATCACAAAAGCCATCCCAATCTTCACCCTCTGGTGCTACAAGCATACTCCTAGACCAACTGTGCAGCCCAGAAGGACCATTGTTTCAAATGGTTAACCAACTCCTTTCAGATCATCTCCAAACATTTAGTGCAGCCATGGAGCTCAAAACACAAACAGACTTGGCGATGATAAACCAGCATATAGATCATAAACTGAAAGAAGTTTCACAGGAGATTGAACACACTCAAAAACAACTTACACATCTGGCTGGTGTTACACCAACTGCCCCTTGGTTTCCTGAAGTGGATGAAGCCAAAAAGGGGGAGAAACTGAAACAGCCAGAAGTGTTCACCTTTGAACAAAGAATGCAAGCCTTTGTTACCCAAAGACATAAGGAAGACCACAGAAGCACTCAAAGAATCAGACATGAGAAAGCCTTGAAAGACAGACATGACTATCAAGAAGCTGTGGAAAGATTCCTTAGACAAAGAGCAGAAAATTCTTCCAAGCCACAAGACACAACTGCTGATGAGCAACTACAAAATTCTGAAGACAATCCTTCAGTAGTTGCTCAAACACAACAACCTTCAGCAGTTGCAACTCAAGCTACACAGGTAAAATCTGACAGCACAATTCTAAATCCTATGCCCATAGCCTACAACTCTGAAAGATTTCAAGAGGCACTCATGAAAACAAGAAGAAAGGCTAAGGAAGATGAATTGTGGGAGAAGATTAAAGAAAAGGGAGATTTACCTTTTGAGGATATGCTCAAACTTTGGGAACAAGGGTTGAATGAAATGGAGAGAATGGAAGAGGCACAGATCTTGGCTGCTGAAGAAGATAAAAGACAACAACTGATGAACTACATAGTCAAAATAGCAAAGCCAAGAAACATTCTCTCAAGGGGCTCTCAACTGAAGAATTAGAGAGAAGAGCAAGACTTATATCAGAAAGACTTGCAGCTGAGACAGCAAAGAAGCAGAAAAGAATTCAAATAATAAATGAACTGGCTGCAAATGATTATGGATCAAAAGCTCAACTCTCAAAATGGAAGGAAATGGACCTTATGGATACATACAAAAGGTTCAAGGATTCACAAAAGAACAAACTGTCAGTAGTTCCTAAAACTACTGCTCTAGTAAAGAAAAACACTTCCAAGCCAGAGGTTCAAGAACAAACTCACTTCAAAATGGCTCTACTTGAAAGAAATGTACTTGTTGAAGATGAGTTCATGATTGAAGAAAAACCTCTACTCACACAGTTCAGAAACCCTGCAACATATGCCTATCAACTGACCCATGTTGTTCAAGAAAAGACACATACCAAGGTATTCACTGAAAGTCGCTTTCCAACATATAGCAATACACCTGGTATGATACAAGTTGAACAACACAGAAGATCAAACCTGGTGATTACTGAAATTGAAGATCAATCACAACCAGGACAGATCAGAAGCACCACTGACTTTAGCAGAATAACAAAGTGGTCCTATGACAGGAAGCTAAAGTCTGTAGTGATAACAAGAGAAGATGGTTCCAGCAATGTTTTTAAAAAGAAGGAAGACTTAGAGAGATTATCAACAGAAGATCTCAACACAATTCAACACCTTCAACCAGATCAAGGATCATTTTCTCTTAAACAAATCAAACAGCTCCAACACAAGATGTTGAATGAAATATGGAGAATTCTTGACCACAGAAAGAAGATTCAATAAAGATTAGATAAGGTTTTGGCTTCATCAATCCAGGGGGAGATTGTTGGGTCAAAAAGGATTGATGAGCATTTAAACCTTATTCTAATATCTTCTTTTACTTGTTTTTGTAAAATAAACTGCTGACTAACAAAGTACTGAAGAGTAAAGAAGCAAAGTACTGAAGAGCAAACAAGATGGACGAAAGTACTGAAGACATAGTTCTGAAGTACTGAAGTTCAACTTCTGAAGAAGACTTCTGAAGAATAACAACTGCTGAAGGATAACATCTGATGAAGAGACAACTTCTGATTAAGAAGGTTAACTTCTGATTCAGAAGAACAACTTCCGATGAAGGAAACTTCCGACGACTAAGTACTGATGTTTTAACTCATCAGTAGTTCATGCTTACTCATCGGTAGTTCGTGCATACACATCAGTAGTTTGCTATAAACTACTGATCCGACAAAGACCTTCAGTAGTTCAGTATTTTATTCAGTATTTGTTAGTGGAACAGTATTTTAGTATTTTATGTAGGTACTTTTGATCTGTATTTCAATTATAAATAGTGGGCTTACAACCACTATGAAATTGATCTGTTTTTGCATTATTTGTAAGAAGCATTCAGTGCTATTCAATTGATAAATATATTGCATGAAAAGCTTTTGAATTACTTTGATATTGTTAAAACCTTTTCATTAAGTATTGCAAAACATCTCAGGTTCAAGTTGAGGGGGAGTTTTACTTGTCAAACTTATATTACATTCCGCTGCATATTACTAGTTTACAAGAGTCTGTCAAAACTGAGATCCAACAATAATCAAAAAACATCTTTTATTTAGCGTTTATAAAAGAGTAAATTACCAAAACCGTCCCTGTGGTTTGGGCCAATATGTCACTCCAGTCCAAACTTTTAAAAATTGCTTGAATAGTCTCTGACTTTTGAGAAAATAGGCGAAAACAGTCTAAGGATTTAACCCAGTAAACTTTTTGACGTTAAGTCAGGGACAATTTGGTCAAGTCACTTAATATTTTTAACAGTTTTAAGTCCAAAGACTCTTCGATCTCTATATATCTTGCATTCTTTCTATTTCTATCTAGAGAACACCACCATCACTTCCACCAACCCCGTCATACCACCTGCCACCACCACCGCCGCCAGCACGAGCCCTACCATCAGCACCCCTCACCGATCATCTCCGCCATCACCCACATCAAACCTTCGTCGTTTGAGTCTGATTCAGATGAAAGACATTGGTTAAAACCCCCAAATCGATCTGAAACCTCAAAAACTCAGACTCACCACTTCATCTTCAAATTTGTTTTTTATGCTAGTGTGAGGCTTTGTAGTAGAGGATGCAATGGTGAAGGTAGTGGATTGTTGTGGGTGTACGGTGGGGTTAGTGAGAAAGGTCAGGCGGTGGGGTTGGTTGTAGGGTTTGTAGTGGAGGATGCAATGGTGAAGGCAATGAAGATGGTACCGTGGTTGTAAAAAAATTACTAGATTGGGTTAGACGGTATCCAATCGACAGTAAAAAATTTGGGCTTATTATGGACCCAAGACTAGAAGCCTAATACTCACTCACTGTTGCAAGGAAGATTGCCAAGCTGGCAGACAGTTGTTTGCTAAAGATTGCAAAAGAACGACCTAAAATGGGCCAAGTTGTGGAAACGCTAAAGCAAATATTAGAAGAATCTATAGAAGGTAGCCCATCAATTAACACTTTTGAGAGAGATGAAGATGAGTCAGAGGAGTTGACTAAAAAGTCAAAGACAAAGGAAGTATCAGAGTTGTCAAAGAGGAGGTGGAGAACACATGATCCATTTGAATAATAATATGATAATACAAACGGAACATGGAGAAAATCGATGACATTAGGAAGTTAGACGTTGGGGTTAAGGTTCGGGGTTCGTAGGTGTGAACAGCGGTGATCCGTCCAGTTAATAATTTTTTTTGTTCTTATTTCAATTTTTGAAAGTGGTTTTTGAATTTTATTCCTCATCAATAATCAATGGAACAAAGTGACAAAATTCTTTATTTGATTAGAAAACTTTAGTCGATTATAAATTTTGATAGCAGGGATTGATTTGGTGGTGTCGTCGGAGCCACCGGAGACGGCGACGGAGCCCGCGGCGGCAAGGTATTTGATTGCAGAGAGGTGGGAAGGGAAAGAGAAGAGAGGGGAAAGGGTTAGGGTTTCGGTTGAGTGTTTTAGGGTTTTGAGCTTGAAGCACTAGATGAAACGTTTGTATAATCCTGCAACTAAACTCATGTTGTTGTTGTTGAAGAAGGTTGGTGGGTGGATGGTGGTAGTCGTGAAAGGTGGAGTAGATGGTGGGGAAGAAGACAATGAGCGAAGAAGACTGGTGCCTTCACCAAATTTCCCTTAATGTCAAAAAGTTTACTGGGTTATGTCCTTGGACTGTTTTGGCCTATTTTCATAAAAGTCAGAGACTATTCAAGCAATTTTTAAAATTTTGGACTGGAGTGGCATATTGGCCCAAACCACAGGGACGGTTTTGATAATTTACTCTTTATAAAAAGAAACCCATTTCTAAGATTTTTCGCATGTAACCTGACGTACATAAAAGAAAATATACATTTGAGTAAATTTGGTTTTTAGTCGGTGTACAAACAATAAGAATATAATTCTATATTTACACGATTACTAACATTGTTTGTGAGAAGACCCAACCGTATCTCTCAATAGAACATCTTAATGTGCGTTCTAGGTCACCGTACAAGTCATTTATGCGCGTTAGTTACCTGCTGAATTGGTCTGCGGTTTTTTCCTCTACATATGCCCGTGTATTTGAGTCTAAAAAGACTTTTAGTTAAAAGACCTTACTAATTTATGACTTTTTAAAAAAAGAAGAGTTTTTAGAAAAATGTTTTTATTAGCTTATGTGATGGGGAAAAACAATAAGTTAAATAGTTATTTTTATAAAAAGTGTTTCGTTTAACTTATTCAAGTAAAATGACCAAAAAGGATATAAGGAGGGTAGATATAAGGATGTCATGTAGGTAAATATCTAGCATATTCCTTCCTTTTCCAAAACAACTTATTATAAGCAAATGAAAAGTTAAAACATTAAGTCCTTATCATTTGCCAAACATTTGTTTTAAACTCATTAGCTTTACGGAGAGCCAAACATGCTCTCTCTCTCTCTCTCTCTCTCTCTCTCTCTCTCTCTCTCTCTCTCTCTCTTTATCTCTCGGTTGCCTGTCAATTGTCAAGAGAAAAAGAAGGTGCAAGCCAATCTGCTTCTTTTCCGATGGTGAGCAACACAGTCGGTAATCCGACAGAATCAAGGAGCAATAGTGGTTTCAATCCTATATTGGATCTAATAGCGTGGTGAGTTGGGGCTAAATCGGGAACTGACTAGGGCTAACAGCTGCTGAGGCGGCGGTGCTAACGAAGACGGCGATTGGCAACGGAGGTACATTTTGATCTATGACATGCAGTGGCTTTGTCGGGTGGTGGGTGGTGATAAATGCCAATACCTCAATCCCCACTCCGCCGGCTACATCAGCGTCAAAACTACAAATGCTCTTCATACCCTTCAGGTCCAATTCCTTATCTTCAAATTCAGTTGTTAAATTACCTTTACGTTCTATATAATTTAATTTGCTTTTTTTTGTTTTATTGATTTAAAATGTTAGTTTTGGTGAAAGTTGATTTGATTAGATAATTATGTAGCTAATCTCCTTAAATGTAGAGGTGTAAAAAAAAGCAATTTTGAAACCGGAATTGATCGGTTCGTATTAGACCCGTTCGAGATATAAAAACTGGTTTGAGAATCCAATCGAACTGGTCATAAACCGGTAGAAACTCAAAACCTGATTGGGAAAAAACTGGTTTGGACTTAGCTTGAGTAAAATCGGTTTCAGAACTGAACCAGTTTGTAACCTACCCAATATAGAAACCGGTTTGTAACCTGAAACTGACCCCATATAGAAACCGGTGTGTAACATTGTTACCGGTCAAAATGGTCAACAGGGTCTTAATTGTAATAAATAGTATAGTTCAGGGACTATTAGTGACAAGTGATAGAAGTTTAAACGGTTGTTATAGTTCGTTACTTTAGGCGGGAATTGTATTAGTATAAATAAGTGTAATAATCAATAACAAACTTAGCTATGTTTGATTGAACCTTCTCTTCTGCTTCTGTTTCTATTTTTCATAGCTAACATTTGGTATCAGAGCCACCGGTCCTCCGGCCTCCGATCACCATAACTACCCCACAACCACCACAACCGCCTTAACTACCACCAACCACCACTTATTCCGATCATCTTCTTCACTCAATTCGACCATTATTACTCTGTTTTTCAGTTGAATTCCTTCGTTCTTTCTAACCAATTCATCTGTTCTTTTCTTTTGAACGGGATTTAATCATTCTTGATCAAATCACTCCATTAATTGGTCAATTCGTGATCAATTAATTCTGATTCTCATTCCTTTCTTTCAATTCATACGTGGTTTGATTATTGTTGATCAAACTAATCTGTTAATTGATCAATTTGTGGTCAGTTAATTCCATTTACAGTTTTCTTGATTTCTATTCATTCTTGTCACCATGACTACTACTCGTAATCAAAATGTTGAACAAAAGTTACAAGAACATGACAGTACCTTAATGAGATTAGAGTCAGCTGCTGGTAAAAATCTCACTGAAATCGAAGGACTGAAGAGTTTTGCTCTCAAGAATGCAGAGAACTTGGCTGCCATTAAGACACAAATGGAAGCACAAATGAATGAGATTCTTAAAACTATGCAATCTTTGGGCAATAATAATAATAACCATAATGATAATAATAATAACAGTACAAACAATCATTATGATAATAATAATAATAATAATATGTTTCATTTCGGTAACAACAATGCTGTAATGAATCATAACTCACATAACAGTCGCCTAACAGAGATTGATTTCCCTAAATTCAAGGGAGATAATGTTGAAGGATGGCTATATAGGGTAGAACATTTCTTTACAATTGATTCTACCCCTGAAACACTTAAAGTCAGGCATGCTGTTGTACATTTAGAGGAAGGGGCTCTTCTATGGCATCAGTCTTTTGTTCAGTCCAGAGGGGGCAGTATTGATGGTATGAGTTGGCCAGAGTATAAGAATGCCATAGTTGCAAGGTTTGGCCTAATGATCAACCATGATGCCATGGGGGCTTTGGCTGCCATTCGTCAAACTGGTTCTTTAGAAAAATTGAACCAAGAATTTGACATGGCCTTAACCAAAGTTACTATATGTGATGAGTATGCAGTTAGTCTATATTTGAGAGCCCTGAAGCCTGAAATTGGGTACCAAGTTCGATTGTTTAGACCCAAAGACTTACCTGAGGCTTATCTTTTGGCAAGAATGCAAGATGAGGCCTTATCTGCCATCCAAACAACAATCCCTAGGACTACTAGAGGTTACTATAATACTCATAATAATAATAAGCCACTTACTATGGCAAACACTACAAAATTGTCTTTGTTACCAAGTCCTAGACCAGTTAGTGCAAGGAAATGGACTCTAACATAGAAAGAAATTGAGGAAAAGAGGTCCAAAGGTGAATGTTTTGGGTGTACAGAGAAATACACCCAAGGTCATGTTTGTAGAAACAAACAGTTGTTTTCAATTGAATTGTGTGGCTAAGAAGAGGAAGAGGAACAAGAAATGGATGTCTCTGAGATAATGACCCAGAATAATCAAAAGTTTAGAGCCCAAGATCTCTTTGCATGCTATGATGGAAGTACCATCATATTCTACAATGAGAGTGCAGGGGTCAATTGGTACCAAGACTCTGCACATTTTAAATGACTCTGGGTCTACACATAATTTTTTGAATGAGTCCCTGGCCCACAAGATTAAATGTCCTATTGAAGAAATTCCTGAGGTATCAGTCACTGTAGCTGATGAAAATAAATTGAGATGTACAAAAATATGTAGGAATTTCCAATGGATGATGCAGGGAATTTGGTTTAAAGCAGATGTCATTTTGGTACCTTTACCAAATTATGACATGGTGCTTGGTGTTCAGTGGCAACAAACCTTAGATGACATTGTCTGAAACTTCAAAAAGTTAACTATGAAGTTCAAGATCAATGATCATTGGGTAGAATTAAAAGGATTGGAAAATAATAAGGTAGCCTTATGTTCTGCTGAAAAGATGAGTGATCTGTTGAATGATCAGGGAGAGATTGTATCAGCTCAACTGTTTAGCTTACAATCTACTTCTGATGACTCATTTCAACATGAGACAAAAGTGAATGATGCTTCTAATGATGCTGCTTTAAAGGTATTGTTAGAGAAGTATGAAGATGTGTTTGCGGTGCCTACAACTTTACCTCCTAAAAGAGATTGTGACCATAAGATCAGGCTAAAAGATGAGAACATTAACATCAACCAGAGGGCATACAAACATCCAGCAGGGCAAAAAGATGTGTTAGAGAAACTAACTAAGGAGTTGGTTGAATCTAGAGTGGTAAGGGCTAGTCAAAGTGCCTTTGCCTCTCCTGTAGTCTTGGTAAAAAAGAAAGATGGAACATGGAGGTTCTGTGTAGACTACAGGAAATTAAATGATGCAACCATTAAGGACAGGTTCCCTATTCCTCTTATTGAAGAACTTTTAGATGAACTTGGAGGGGCAACTGTTTTTTCTAAATTGGATCTTAGGGCTGGCTATCATCAGGTCAGGATGGATGATTCTGATGTGCACAAGACAGCTTTCAGAACACATCAGGGATTGTTTGAATTTGTGGTAATGCCCTTTGGGCTTACTAATGCTCCAGCCACCTTCCAGGCACTGATGAATACCACTTTTGCTGACCTAATGAGAAAAGACTACTTTGGTCTTCTTTGATGACATTTTAGTCTACAGCCCAAGTATGTCCCAACATCTTATTGACCTTGAACAGGTACTCTTACTTTTAAGACAAAATACTCTATATGCAAAGAAATCTAAATGCTCATTTGGGGGGGGGGGGGGGCTAGTGTAGAGTATTTGGGACACATTATTTGAGGGCAAGGGGTTCAAACTGACCCACAGAAAATTATGGCCATAAAGAATTGGTCTGTTCCACAAAACCAAAAACATTTAAGGGGCTTTCTAGGCCTTGCAGGCTATTATAGAAGGTTCAAAAAAGGGTTTGGTGAAATGGCAAAACCTATGACTGAATTGTTAAAGAAGGATGGTTTTGAATGGAATGAAGGGGCAAATTTGTCTTTTGAAAAACTTAAAGAAGCCTTAACCACTGCCCCTGTCTTAGCTTTACCTGACTTTAAAAAGATGTTTGTCATTGAGACTGATGCTTCTTCTAAGGGTATGGGGGTTGTTCTCATGCAAGAAGGTCACCCATTTGCCTTTGTTATCAAAGCTCTTTACATAAGACAACAGTCTTGTCAGTCTATGAGAAAGAGCTATTGGCTATTTTGATGGCAGTAAAACAGTGGCATCATTACTTAATTGCCAAAAAGTTTCTAATTAAGACTAATCATAAAAGCCTAAAATTCCTTCTAACTCAAAAGATTACAACCCCATTACAACAAACTTGGCTGGCTAAACTAATGGGGTATACCTATGAGATCACCTACAAGCAAGGTTCTGAAAATTTGGTTGCTGATGGATTGTCTAGAATCCCTGATATGGCTCTCTTTGAAATAGCAATGAGTTCTTTGAACCCATTATTATTAGATAGAATCAAACACCCCTGGGTGGATGATTCTCATATTCAAAGTATCATTCAGAAGCTTCAAAAAGGAGAACTTGTGCCTAATGTGACATGGGATGGCCAACTTCTTAAAAGAAAAGGCAAGATATGGGTTGGCAATGATGCTGCCTTGAAGAAAGATATCTTATAGTTGCTTCATAGCTCTCCTACTGGTGGCCATTTTGGTTTTGTGCCTACTTTAAAGAGACTCACTAGCTTTTGTTTCTGGAAAGGGTGCTATAAAGAGGTGTTCACATTTGTCAAAGAATGTCAAGAGTGTCAGCAGGCTAAGTATGAACCCATAGCCAACCCAAGGTTACTACAACCTTTACTTGTTCCAGTTCATGTGTTCACTGATCTATCTATGGATTTTATCTCTGGCCTTCCTAAGGTGCAGGGTAAAGATACAATCCTAGTAGTGGTGGACAGATTGACAAAATATGCCCATTTCTTACCCCTGTCACACCCCTTTACTGCTCCACAAGTTGCCCAACTCTTTCTGGACACCATTTTTAAACTACATGGTTGTCCATTGAGCATTGTGTCAGACAGGGATCCTCTCTTTATGAGTTCTTTTTGGAAGGAGTTTATGAGACTTCAAGGTGTTCAATTATCATACTCTACAGCCTATCATCCACAAAGTGATGGACAAACTGAAGTACTCAACAGATGCCTAGAGTCTTACTTGAGATGCATGTGTATGCACTCTCCAAACCAGTGGCTAAGTTTGGCAGAATGGTGGTATAATACCACTTTCCATTCCTAATGACACTCAAAATGCAGTTGTGGAAGACTTACATACAGAAAGGGAAGCTATGATTGTTCAACTTAAAGAGACTCTAGTGCAGTCAAGGAACCGCATGAAACAATATGCAGATCAAAACAGAAGTGAACGAAGTTTTGTATTGGGTGACTGGGTCTATCTCAAACTTAGACCCTTTGTGCAGACATCAATGAGAAAGCAGAAGTATTCAAAACTGGGTCCAAAATATTTTGGCCCATTCCTAATAATTGAAAAAATAGGTCAAATTGCTTATAAGCTTGACTTACCAGATGATGCTCAGATTCATAATGTCTTTCACGTCTCGCTGCTGAAAAGAGCTCATGGAAGCCACACCCCTGTTCTCTCTTTGCCAATTGGTCCTCAAATTCACCCTGCAACCACGAGCCATTATTGATAAACGATTAGTTCGAAGGGGTAACATATTTGCTCAGCAATTATTGATACATTGGCAAGATTTACCTGTGTCTGAAGCTACTTGGGAGTTTACAGAGGATTTCAAACTCAGGTTTCCCTCTTTTGATTCTTGAGGACAAGAATCGTTTTTGGGAAGGGGAGTTATGTTACCGGTCAAAATAGTCAACAGGGTCTTAATTGTAATAAATAGTATAGTTCAGGGACTATTAGTGACAAGTGATAGAAGTTTAAACGGTTGTTATAGTTCGTTACTTTAGGCGGGAATTGTATTAGTATAAATAAGTGTAATAATCAATAACAAACTTAGCTATGTTTGATTGAACCTTCTCTTCTGCTTCTGTTTCTATTTTTCATAGCTAACAAACATGGAACTGACCCTATATAGAAACAGGTTTGTAACCTATAACCGACTCTATAGAGAAATCAGTTTGTAACTTGGAAGCGACTCTAAATAGAAATCGGTTTGTAGCCTGGAACCAACCTACATAGAAACCGGTTTGCCTCTGTACATCCTATTTCTGTGTTTTTGAACAAACTGTGGACGGGTTCATCAACGAAGATGAAGATGAGAGAGAGAGAGAAAGAGAGGGGCTCAAGACAACAATTCCGATGCTGGCGTCGATTTCGTGTCATGGCCAGGAGATGAAGCGTCCTGCATATGCCATGTAGGAACCCTGCTCACATCGTTAAACAACTTATTACGGATCAAGTTTGTTTGTTTTGTATTGAGTCTTTGCTTCAATTAGTTCTTTTTTTTTTTGCTTCTATTCGATTGTTTTAGTGTTGTCTGAAAGTTGTTTTCGTAGTACTTAATCATTGATTATTGTTGATTTCTAATGTATTGTTGATTTCTAATGTGATATCATGAGCATTTCATTTGTTCAAGTAATAATGCAATATTTGTGACATGAATTAGATAGTGGGCACAAAGTGTATGGATTCCCAGATGGTTTAGACAAAAAAAAGGAAATATCAAAAATTGAAAACAGTTTCAACATAGAGGCATGTTATTTACACAATAACATTTTTTAGGGTTGCACAACCCTCTACGGCTTGTAGAGGGCTCTACGGGCCGTAGAGGGTGTCAGTGCAATTAATGCAAGTCAGCTCTACGGCCCGTAGACCTCTCTACAGCCCGTAGAGGTGGTTTGGTGAGAAGCATTTAAACCCTATACGGCCCGTAGAGACCTCTACGAGCCGTATAGGGTACGAGGTACGAGAATAATCAATGTTCAGACTGACTTTGCAGTGTGTCAGTCTGAAAATTCTGTACCTCTACGGGCCGTAGAGCTCTATACGACCCGTAGAAAAGTGGGCTGTTGAGAGCATTAAACCCTATACGGCCCGTAGAGACCTCTACGGGCCGTAGAGGTCCAGATAAATCCTTCTTCCTTGTCTCCTTTTCTCAGACAACGAAAATTTTAAAAAAAACGGAGCACGAAAAATCTGATCGATTCCATGCTACCGCGATGTCTTCGAGCCACTACAGTAATGTTTCGGAGCAATGGGAGCATTCGTATAGCATATCTCACGTCTCGGAAAGCATTTTCGGACCCGTGGTGGAACGTGGTGAGGAGGAGGTTAGATCCGTTGTTCACGGTGAAGACGGGAATGCGCTTCCCGATTTGAACCTGCTACCCGATTTGAACCTGCTGCCCGGTTTGAACCAGGAGTACGGGAATTATCATTCGCACGAGGAGGGTCATGGCAGCTTCAAGGGATCGCACGAGGGAGGTGATAACGGTGGCGACAACGGTGGCGACAACGGTGGCGACGAACCTGTCCCGGAGGTTTCGTTTGAAACAAATCAGGTGTGTTTATGTATTTACACTTGTTTATAATTTAGACCCGTGTATATGTAATAGTGTACATATTTAGACTCGTATATTTAGCCCCGTACATATATTTGTTTTAGGCTTTGTGAGATTTGAACTCGTATATATTAGTTGTTATTTGAACTCGTATATAAATTTTGCAGGTATTCAGGTCTCTTAAAGACCTGACAGATTGGGTTTATGAAAGGGCCAAAATTAATGGTTACATTACCGTATAGGGACGTACTGTTTCGGATGGCAGGGGGCCGAATAGGAGGGTGACGACGGCATGGATACGATGTGACCGTAGTGGCGTACATCGTAGTGTAGCCACGGTTCGAAAGACGGGGAGCAAAAAATGTGATTGCAAGTTTGAACTAAAAGGGAAATACCACTCCGGCCACGATGGTTATATTTTGGAGGTCGTGAACCAAAAACATAATCACAAACCTTTCCAACACATCGAGGGTCACGCGTATGCTAGGAGGCTGGGTCCGGGCGAGTTAAAATTGGTGGATACACTTTACTTTCAAAATGTTACGCCAGTAGACATACATACGGCCGTAAGAAAACAAAACCCGGATAGTCCCTGCATCTTAAGAGACATACATAACACAATAACCAAGGTTAGGCATTTGTTATACGGGGGCAGGACTCAAATGCAGGTATTATTATCTCTTGTTATTAATTATTATTATTACTGCTACTACTACTTTATTATTATTTTTTAATTATTATTATTATTGCTATGCAGGTACTCAAAACCACATTGGTGGAAAAAGAATTTATTTACTTCACCCGGAAGAATGCCTCTACAAAAGCGATCGAGGATATTTTGTTTGTCCATCCCATCTCGCACAGATTATGGCGTGCGTTCCCGCATGTGCTGATGATTGATGCGACCTACAAAACGAACGAGCATAAACTTCCGTTTGTTCAAGTTGTGGGTATGACATCAACATCCAAGTCGTTTTGTGTCGCCCATGCATTTATCTCCCGTGAAAAAAATGATAACTACCTGTGGGTGCTACAAAGGCTTAAAGATTTGCTAGAAGATAGTACGGAGCCCCGTGCTATAATAACTGATTGTGAGAAAGCCTTGATGAATGCATGCGACATTGTATTTCCAGCAGCTTCAAAGTTGTTATGCAGGTAATACATATTATTATTATTATTATTATTATTATTATTATTATTATTATTATTATTATTATTATTATTATTATTACTAGTTTTATTATGCATTCAGGTATCACATTCACAAAAATATATTGAAGCACTGCAGACAAGCCTTTGGAGATAAAGATTGGAAAATATTTGTGAAATCTTTTAAGCGACTATGTAGATCTTCATCTGCAGAATGGTACCGACACTGGTTAGACCGATTCTACAAACGACTATGTCAGGACGAACGAGATGGTACATTCACCGTATTAATTTAGTTTAAAACGCATACACACATTAACAAATAACTTTGTTCTATTTTTTACAGATGTTTCTGAATATGTAGACCGGGTCTGGCTACGTGACTACAAAGAACGGTTTGTTTCTGCATGGACAGACACAAACTACAACTTTGGTCAGTATACGACCAACAGAGTTGAGATCCAGCATTCAAGGTTTAAGATGCACATTAAGGGGCCTAACAACTCGCTCCACAAACTTGTGATGATTGTAGACGGTGTGGTAACGTCACAAGAGAGGGCAATAAACCACTCGTTTGAAGAGAGTCTGTCGGTGAAAAAGGTGCACCATGACATACCGATTTTTGAGGACCTACTCGGTAAAGTTTCCCATGCAGCGATCGAAAAGTTGTTAACTGAGATAAATTATATACAGAATTTGAGGAAACAAAAAAATACTTGTGGTCACCAGCTTTTCACGAGTTCTGGGTTGCCGTGTGCATGTCGATTAGATTCGTATATAAATACAGGTAATACCATTACTTTATTAATTATTATTATATATTAATTATTATTATAATTATTATTATTAATATTATTATTATTATTATAAAATACAGGAATAAAAATACAGTTGTCCGAAGTAGACGTCTTCTGGAGACGACTGAATTACGAACCGGAAGTAGTAGGGGGGGAACGTGACCTTGCGAGTGAGTGGGAAATAGTCAAAAAAGCAATACAGTCTCAACCACCACGGGTTCAAAGAAATATGTTGTCAAAAATAAAGTCGGTGGTAAATCCAAGTATGACTGACACTCAACCTCCTGAGAAACAAAAGAATACTCGCGGGCGCCCAACTAAAAAATCACAGAAAAAAAACAGGAGGAGGATGCGAAAGAAAAAGTTAGTATTATTATTATTATTATTATTATTATTATTATTATTATTATTATTGTTATTATTATTATTATTATTATTATTATTATTATTATTATTATTATTATTATTTGGGAAACTTGTAGACAACTTGTGTTGTCTGGTTTGAACAAAAACAGGGGAAACTCTGCCCAATTTTTTTATAAAATCTTTGATTATTTATTTAATTATTTATTTATTGTTATTATTAGTATTATTATTATTATTTAATTATTTATTTATTGTTATCCATTGTAGGAGGACGAGCCTGCTAGAAGACGTAGGCCATCAGATCCGGGTAAAGATAAAATGAGAGTGTGTGATAGAGATTTTCCACTGTTAGTAGGGAACAGGTACATTAATAACTATTCATACATACATACATGATTTTCCACTGTTTGTATAGATTTTCCCTAATCATGATTTCCCAATATTTGGCGGTGACAGGTATAGATTTGCGTGTCAAGAATTTAAGCATGCGATTCATCCCCTTTTTCGACAATTTGTCACGCACATTCAAGATGTTCAGCCGGACGGTAACTGTGGATTCCGAGCTGCATGTGTGGCTTTAGATTTGTTGGAGGGAGACTGGGAATGGATGCGCCAAGTTCTTCTACAAGAGATGATGGGGGACAGCCAGCAAGATTGGGAAAGGGTTTTCGACACAATAGGAACAAACGGGTTCGCCCACATATACTCGACCTTAGATTGGAGGGGAACGGGGAACGCACCCTATTCAAAATGGATGGAAGTGCCTTCGACTGCATTACTGATTGCTCAGGTATTTGGTGTGGTTGTTCAACTCTTCTCCGCTGAAGGAGCGTGCACTGTCTTCCCTTTGTTTACTCATCCTGATAGCGTACCACAACATCGTATCATATCGATAGCCTTCGTGAACGGCAACCACTACATCATGCTTAAGCTAGCAGACGGCGCTCCAATGCCATATCCGAGTGGAGCATGGTCGACGTGGGTAGATGTAGAACGCAGCCCATGGTTGGCGCTATACGGGGATCGTATAGAGGCGGGACGTACGCTATCTCAAAGACCTCCACAGTATTTTGACCTTACTCGTAGTCCTAGTAGTTCTGATTCTTCTGATTCTGATAATCCGGTGTAACTTTGTTTCTATAATGTATAATGATTTATTATGTAGATTTTTTTTTGTTTTTATTATTTTACCTATACAATAAGAAATCAAAACGTTTTTTTATAAAAAAACTTATAAAACATAATTAAAACAACAAAATACAAAAAAAACCAAAAAATCTACTGGCCCGTATAGGGCTATATGGGCCGTAGAGGGAACATATCTACGGGTCGTAGAGCTCTCTACGGCCCGTATAGGTTTGGAAGTTGGTCGTAGAGGCCATCTATGGGTCGTAGAGACCCTTGCCTCTACGGCCCGTAGAGGTCTCTACGACCCGTAGACAAAAAAAAGTTTTTCTAAAAAAAAAAATGTTATTTTTATAAAACAACTTCAAATTTTTTTAAAAAAATTGTTTTCCTACGGGTCGTAGAGACCTCTACGGCCCGTAGAGGTCTATTTTTTTAAAAAAATTTGGCTTTTTGGCTTATATATTATATATATTTTTTTCCATAATGAAACCAGCGAAGTGGTAGCCCAGATGGTCCCCATTGTTACAATAAGAATGTTATGTGTGTTTGTGATAATATGCTCAAGATCGATCCCTGTCCCAACCGGTTTTGTTTTTTTATCATTATCTACGGCCCGTATAGAGCTCTACGGGCCATAGTTAAAATTTTAAATCAGTTAACAACCCAGACGTCTCTGTTTTGTGTTCATTTTCCCCCAAAAACCACCACACCCCTGAAACCCTAATCCCCAATCCTCCACCACCACCGTCGTCAACCCTCTGTTCAACCACCACCACCACCATAACAATCATCCTCAACCCTCTGTTCAACCACCACCACCACCATCGACCCACCACACCCCTGAAACCCTAATCCCCAAACCATACCCCCTCTCAACACCACCACTACCACCACCGTCAACAACATCACCATCCACCACTACCACCGTCGTCAACAACACCTTCAACATCACCATCAACCACAGGTTATTTTTTTTTTCACTTTATTTTTTTTTCAGTTTTATTTTTTTCAGTTTAGTTTTATTTTCTGTTGAATTTGTTAGTTGTTGTTAATTGTCAGTTTTGTAGTTGATTTTGACTGATTTGTATAAATTAGGTTATAAACTGATTTGTATAATGTTTGGGAGGAGATTGACCTACAAAATAATAAGTTTGTTTTGCTAATGGGTCAAAACAAGTTAACAATGTTTCATACATGGAATAGATTTGAGGGCCTCTTAGAAAAATGATATGAAGATTTTGGTTATATTGGATGATGTTTGCGAGGAATGGATCAGAAATGGAAACGGGTCGTCAGGAAATTTGTTTAGTTTTGTCACATTTTTTATGTGTATTATTAGAGTTGAAGTTGTGGTCAAATGGTTGTTTCAAAAGAGAAGGATATCCTGCAATTTGCCTACCCTTACATATACGTGAGTGTTAAGTGTAATTGTGACTATGTAGTGTTTGTAACCAAGGCCAACCAACAATGACAACTCGTGTAGTATTCAAAAGAGAAGGATATCAAACTTAATAAAAGAAATAGATATATGTTGGCATATTAGCAAAGTAATAGACATATTAGCAAAGATCAAATTGTTATGTTGGCCTCATAATTGTTTGATCAAGTTTAAAGTCATGGTTTATATTTGTATCTGTCAAGAAGTCAAGTTTTAGTCTATTATGTAATATGTAATTAGTCAGGGCGTTCATGTGTAAGTTTAGCCCTGCGCGCGCGCAGGGCTGTTTCAGCCCTGTTTCAGCGCTGCGCGCGCGCAGGGCTGTTTCAGCCCTGTTTCAGCCCGGCGCGCGCGCGCAGCGCTGTTTCAGCCCTGTTTCAGCGCTGCGCGCGCGCGCAGGGCTGTTTCAGCCTTCGCGCGCGCGCCGCGCTGAAACAGGGCTGAAACGACTACCTCTATCACAAAACGACTAACTCTATCACATGGTTCCTTTATTTTGGATTGCAGTTATGGAGAATTTTGAAAACGAGGAATGGAATGAGGAGGAGGAGCAGCAGGATGCTGAAGAGCCTGTGGTCCAGGGGGTGCCTAGCCCCATGGCAGGGGGTGAGTTACAGGACTGGGAGCATTGCCAATTTCGGCGATTCGATTACCCGAATCCCAGATTTCAGAGGTTGAAGAAAAAGAAGACAGGGAAGCCGACGGGGATTTCTTGGGACGCGCTTCGGGACACTAGGGGCGGTGCACTGGAGATTGCACGAGAGTGGATCCCGGAAGGGAGCCCGTTGGACAGGTTTTTTGCCGACTCCAACGCGTCGGCCCATCGGCCGTTGGTGATAGAGTTCTTATCCACCTTTCGCCTTCGGATACGAAAGGATGGTGACCCTCCGCTGGCCCGCGAATCGACGGCAGACCCACCAGCATCGGAGGTCGAGTTTTCCATACTCGGCGAAAAGTATGGTTATTCCCTAGATGGGTGGGCTACGCTCACCCAGTGGTACACTAGCGACGAGCTTGGGGAGGTATTAATATTATTTATTTTTAATCTTATTATTTTTGTTCTTATTCTAAATGTTAGTATTAATGATAATGTTAATGTTCAGGATGTCTACACTAGAGGTGTCACTAGTGTTGCTGATGACGTGCTCTTTGCGTGGTGGCCTACCATTGGTGGTCCAGAGTTCGGGAATCCTAGTGAGACGTATTGTTCTTCTTCATCTTATTATTATTATTATTATTATTATTATTATTATTATTATTATTATTATTATTATTATTATTATTATTATTATTATTATTATTATCCTATGTAGGGGGGAGAGGACTGACAGGGCATCTAGCATTCGTCACCCCGTGGTTCGTTACATTCATCGTTGCATTACCTATTCCTTAACCGCACGGTGCAGCTGTAACGAGCGGGTGACGAAGACGGACTTGATGTACCTCTATTGCATACTCACCGGCACGCCGATTGCCTTGCATCGGTGCATGGCCGAGTTCTTTGCCTCCTTCCCCCATAAGCTGTTGCGGGGAGCCATCGCATGCGGGGGGATCATCAGCAAGATTGCCGAGCGCTGCAATGCAGATAAATATTTCGGTTATGTTAACCGGAATCAGTTTCCGCCACTACCGCCCAGGTATTGTTCTTATTATTATTATTATTATTATTATTAATATTATTATTATTATTAATGTTAATGTTTATGAGTTTGTTTATTTGTTTCAGCCCATTAGGTCAATACACTATGAGAGCTATGGGTTGTTCGACGAAGCAGGCGAGGACGCCGGACCATCCAGCCTTCGACTATCTGATTGGGCCGGATGGCTTGGCTTTTGTGCACGAGCTGTTGGTACACCAGGGCCTTGGAGGTATTATTATTATTATTATTATTGTTATTATTATTATTATTATTATTATTATTATTATTATTATTATTATTATTATTATTATTATTTGGGAAACTTGTAGACAACTTGTGTTGTCTGGTTTGCACGAAAACAGGGGAAACTCTACCCAATTTTTTATATAAAATCCTGGAATATTATTATTATTATTATTTATTAATTATTTATTGTTATCCATTGCAGGTGATGCTGTGGAGGTTGGGTTACATTATGTTGCTGAGCAGGAGGGGGGCGATCTGAGGGACGTCGAGATGCCAGAGCAGCAGCCTGAGGATTTGCAGAATCCTAGGCGCGTTTATCACTCTCTCAGGTTGCCTGCTGATGTTAGGGCGGATGTACGTGCGGCTGCCGCAGAGGCTGCCGAGATGCGTGAGTGGCGTCAGCAGATGGACACTTGGCGTCAGCAGCAGGCCGAGGAGATTCGTCAGTGGCGTGATCGGCAGGACGAGGCGATGCGCTGGATGATTGCTGGGCAGCAGGATATTTAATTGCAGCTGGGCATGCAGACTCGTGTCCCACCGACTTTAGGGCCCAGCACGCAGCAGACCCCGCAGCAGACCCAGCAGCAGCCCGGGACGTCCTCGCAGCAGCCGCCACCGCCGCCTGATGATACGATGTTTTATTTCTGATTCTGTTATGTAGTAACTTCAAACAATTTTTATTTTGAACGCTTGTGTAAATGTTTTAACGTTTAGTTTTATCGTTTGGTTATATAAACGTTTGTGTTTATGTTTTACACGCTTATCGAGACGACATTAAAAAACTAAATAAATTAAACAATTAAAATTTATTTTATAAATTTGTATTAATGTTTTACATGCTTGTGTTAATGTATTACACGATCGGGATTAATTATTAAATAATTAAAATGATTTTAAAAAAAAAAAAAACCCTCTCTACGGGTCGTAGAGGCCTCTACGGGCCGTAGAGGGTGCCTAAGACTGGTTTATCTTATATTAAAATTTTCCAACTAAGAAACCAGCGAACTGGTAGCCCAGATGGTCCCCATATACGAAATAAGACTTTGTGTGTGTTTGTGTGATAATGTGCCTAAGATCGAACCTTGTCGCAAACGTTTTTTTTTTTTTTTTTTTTTTGGTCTACGACCCATAGAGGCCTCTACGGGCCGTAGGCATCATAAACATCCATCTCTTCCTTGTTCATTCTTAAAAAAAAAAATAAGGCTTCTTCTACGGGTCGTAGAGTCCTCTACGGCCCGTAGGTAATCATCACCAATGATTGTATGATTGCCAATCATTGATAATGATTACCTACGGGCCGTAGAGGGCTCTACGACCCGTAGAAGAAGCAAAAAATGGAGTCTACGGGCCGTAGAGCCCTCTACGACCCGTAGAAGAAGCAAAAAATGGAGTCTACACTGCCCTGCAAGGAGAGTACTATGATGCTAAAGAAAATGATCTTTTAAACGAAGTAAATACCCAGATTAACCTGTGGCAAAGAAATGTACAACACGCTTTTGGTGACTACTGCCTACATTTGCAGCAAGTCAATTCACGTTCATAACACAAGTGAAAAAGTTTTTTTTTTAATTGCAGAGCCGTTGCGTGCCACCGTCACGTGCGGCAGGCAAAATAGTACTATATATAAATTTGAACAATATATCTTAATTTCATACAAATGTCTTAACATATTCTTATACACATTCAGAGTTAAATTCTGTTGTTCACACCGTGCAGATCACATAATCACGTTCAGTAATTAACATTTGGTAGATCACATGCAATATTCAGTAATCCGGTGTATCAAATTTACAATGTTTGATCATAAAATAATATATCTATATTTCAGTATCACATAGTAACAAAAGGAAAACCGTATTAATATTTGTGTAAAATGATTGTTGCAAACACCCTCAATTATTAGCATAGCTTTAATTCAAGTAACTCATTTTATATAAATTTAAATAGTATCTCCCCACACATTGAGGCGAAAACACAGCTTTACTTGATTGATATATAGAAAATTCGTCAAGTTTCAATCCTCTCGGGGAGGCGGCACATAAAAGAAAGGTTCTTACGGTACATATAGACACTTGATAACTTTAGATTCACTACCAGAAAAGTTGTCGTTTTCCTAAAAAGTTTTCTTATGGAAAAAAAATGCATCACAAATTTTGATAAATTTGCTACTTATTCAGTTATTTGTGACGACAAAAAAAACTCTATTTTTTAAACAAATTTGTTACACAATATGAACAAATACTTAGGAAATTGCGTGTTACAAACGTGTGATAATTTTGATATGTGAAGGATAAAATATTTGTGACTAATTAATTAGAGATAGCATAATTAATGTGAAAATAGTTAAAGCTTTTAGGTATTTAGTGTTGTATTATTATGACATTTCTTCTTTCTCTTCTGACATTAAAATTCTTCTCAAATGATCCTCCCCATATATATATACAAACACATGTTCAAGCATTTGAACAATATGACAAATTGACAATATCAAACGTACAACAGGATCCGGGGAGGAGTAGGGGTACGGGTGTTAATCGGTCTTGGTTTTGGGAGTTAATCGATCTAGGTTTTGGGTGTTAATCGGTCTTGGTTTTGGTTTATTTGATGTCGGGATTTTATTTGGTAATAACCGAAAAGTGAACCAATCCGAATAAGAATTTGGCTTGCTGCTTTTTGTTTTGATACTAACTCGGTTTTCGGTTTATATATACTCGAACTGAATTAAGAACACCCCCAGGGAGGAATAACCAAATCCAGACTTTGAGAGGCTGTGCCACACCAATATGAGACCCATTTGAACTAAGATTGAATCATATCTTAACTTTAAACCGAATTAAACTTATAGCAAATAGAAAGAGGCTTTAAAACTTCATATTGTTTTGCACTTAGAAAATGAACGACATTACATTTATTCATTATCAACCACGTGTGAGAAAAATAATAAAATAGTATGTGACCTTTTCAATAGGTCTCTTAACAATGTAAGCATGGAATTGTACA
This sequence comes from Ambrosia artemisiifolia, assembly GCA_032199755.1. NCBI lineage: Eukaryota > Viridiplantae > Streptophyta > Magnoliopsida > Asterales > Asteraceae > Ambrosia > Ambrosia artemisiifolia. The sequence goes on along the minus strand of CM063515.1, from coordinate 50,262,372 downwards.
CGTATTTGGGATAGATCAATGGATTGTCAATCACCGCCACCACATCCACCACCACAACCACCACCATCACCATCACCATCACCGCCACCTCCGCCACAACAACCAATATCAATTTCGTGCTCCTTACGATTTACGTCTTTCTTGTTTGTGTTGCCATTATCCTGATCATCGCTTTTGTGATTATTAGTTACACAACACACGATGAAAATGAAGAACACAAACAACACTACTATAACAAAAACAATCATGGTGTAAAAATTGCAAGATACTTTAAGCTGATGAAATCAAAAGCAGTAAACTCGTTGAATCAGTATTTTCACATGGTCTAGCATATCCTTTAGATATATACTAGAAATCTAAATTGACATTTATAATTATTTAATAACTAAATTATATTATTAAATGACCCCTTAGGAAATTATTGGATAACTACTAGGGAATATCCAGTCTGATTCCATAATCTCCCTTTTGTATGTTTGTTTGTTGGCCGTTGTAAGGGCACAGCAACAAATAATACAATAATCCATATGGAAAAGACATGGAAACTTCATCACGTTACAGATGGAAACAGATATAAACAAAAGTTGACATACAATTTTCATATATCCTAAGCTTTAAATATATTATATCGATACACAAAAGGATTAAACTCATAATTTTTTAGCCAAAAAAAAAGTTAATAATCAATTAATCATTCAATCAGGCCATATGTTATACATACGGAAGAGGGTAAAAATTAAATTGTTTGGATCCATTTGTTTGTTAGGCCGAGTTACTTGGCATAAACCGTCTAAAGGGTTTATTCTGTCATGTTAGCGTCACGTAGGTTTTAAGGTAACAATGGCATCCCTCTTTCACATTAATAGGGTGGTTGAGCAAAAGAGGGCAGTGTTGGGGGTGCCACCCAATTAGGCACTTGGGGGTATATGTAACACCCAAACAATGGCTGAACCATTGGGGAACACAATAATTATTTAAAAGTTTATGATACTATTAAAATTTAGATATTCACTTATTTGAATTAAACTTTCATACAAAAGTCAAATTGTTTAAATTAACTCCACAGTTTTGATTACAACTAATGTAGCTCCTAATTGATCCTAAGCTTTTAAGACTTCAAACAACAATATTTCCTTAAACATGTTTAGGTTAGAAAACGCACGGAGGGGAGGGGGGGGGCATTTATAGTTGATGAGAACACAGAGATTTTTTAATGTAAAAGTTTGATTAAAAGTAAAAGTGCAATTCATATGTCAAAGATAATTTATGTGAAAATTAACCAAGGCAAACTTAATGCTTGTGTGACACTATGACATAACCTAACTGGTTGAGCCTAAACGTTGTGTGACTAATTAAGCTTACCTGGCAAATCCAAAATGCTATCTAGTTTACCTAGTAAGTTTAGGACAAAGCAAAAAGATATTCTACAGGTAACATGGACACTTTGGACATCGACGCCTATGCCTTGAATAGATGAATAGACAGAAAACTGGACTAGACATAAGGTACTTGGGAACATAAGACAATGGGACTAATCGTTCAGATATATTTGCAGTCGAAAACTTACTAAGACTTGAACACCATACTAGGAGAAAAGATTTGGATATGAATGTGACGATTAAGACTCAGCCTTGACTACCAAACATACGACAAAATATGTTGAATGAACATATGTAAGGTATATATATACACTAACATGAATCCTAGTTTTGATGTTGGACTTAGGACTCGGAGCATTGGTCGCGACATAAAGATGTTAGAATACGACATTGAAACAACAAAGAACGTGGAACTGTAATAAATAGAAACTAAACTGTGACAACCGGCAAAATTAAGGTAAATCCGTACTAATTAATTAACGTGTAATTAACGTAATTAAGCGCAATTTCGTGTTAATTGTTTAACCGGTGCCGTAGAGAATAGTAAATTCCCCATAAGATGCATAGGAATGCACACGTTTAATGTTGAAGCATGATGGAATCATGTGCGAATAAACTTGTCCGGAACGGACGTTGGTGATTACCCGGTAAAAATTAAATAAACGAAAAGGATCCCAGACACCCAGGATATAAAATAAAGGGTATTTTCACAAAATATAATGTGTTTTGGAACTCCAAAACCATAAGTGAAAACTTTACATACAAATCTCACAGTAACGAATAAAGTGCGCGTATCGTACCCGGTACGCGTATAACTTATAAGTTCACCCAACAAGAGCCCAATTAACCAACCAACACTTAAACTAGGCTATGTTTAAGGGTTATTTGAGGTTAGTATAATGTCCATATAACACGTAAATAAAATCCGATTAATACCCGAACGAAACCCGAACGCTAAGTATGAAGTATAACTTATTATTTAGCAAGTATTTTTGTGTTGTGGACCCCACTAGAACCACCCCCAAAACCGGCCACCCCTAACCCATGCATACAATCTTTCTTTTTGTACCAAATAATCTAAGATTAGATATTAGAAAGTATGGTGTAGATATGGAGATGATTTTATAAGGAGATTTCATGTCCTATGGGATTTACAAAAATCCTTTCCTTTCCTTGAAAACTCTTGGCCAAAACACCCTCTAAAATCCACCCAAGATTGCCTAGTACAAACACATCCATATTATATTGGATTTGGATCTAATGTTGGATCTTTGTAATCTTGGAAGATTGTCTAAAGATATGAAAATGTTATAAAAGATCACAAGACTTAACAATTGATCAAAACACAAAACAAAACCCCTTCTTCTTCTCCTCTTTGTGCCGTGAACAAACAAGAACACCCACACACTTTCTTCAAGTTTAAACACTTCAAATTCCTTCACAAACATCCATTTTCCAAACCCCCATTGTGTGTTTCAAGCTTGAAGCTTAACCACATAGGAAGAACACGCTAAACCCCATCAAAATCAAGCATTTTTGACTTCCCTGCCTTGTGCTAGTTGTAAGTATTCTTGATCTTGTTCTTGTCTTTAAAAGTTTATGTTTATTATCTAGAAGCAAGTTGTACAAGGGGTTAACTTGATAAAGCTTTACATGATAAAACATATGCTTGTTAAAGACTAAAATGGTGTTATAATGGTGTATATGGGCCGAAATTTTGGTGATGGTTATGTATTGTTCTTGTAGTTTTATAAAGTTCATAAAGACTTAAAGAAAATGGTGATCTAAACATAACTTGTTATTGGAACTTGAATAAACTTAAAAATGGTTTTAATCATCATAACATAAGCATCTAAGACTATACATAGTGTTGATTTTGTTAAAGAACAAGTTACATAAAATTTTACATCTTCAAAGTCTACACACTTGGAAAATGTAAATTGGACATATTGGACAAAATACACTAAGTACACCTATTAGTATCCTTATGAGATGATTAAAGACTATTATAAGTGTTGGAACATAAAAATAAACTAACATGACAAAGATGATCATATAAAGTCCACTAGTTTAGTAGAAAATTGTTAATCTTGAAAGATTGAATGGAAAAATGTAACTTTTATAAGTTAAAGGACTATTTTAGTAACTTTAAAAGTTGAGGGATTTAAAATGATATTTTTAAAAACTTGTATCAAAAAAATATAACTATGGAAAGTTTAGTGTCAAAAGTATAAAATGATAACTTTCCAAGGTGGATTTGGTAAATAATAGCAAATATACATATGTATCTTGTATAGGGCTGCAAACGAACTGAACTTTCAGCGAACAGTTCATGAACCGTTCGGCGGGAAGTTCGTTTGTGTTCGTTCGTTTAATAAATGAACGAATACGAACAAAATAATTCGTTCGTTTAGTTAAACGAACGAACATGAACAGAGGCCACGTTCGTTCGTTTATGTTCGTGAACGTTCGGTAACATGTTCGTTTATGTTTGTTTGTTTTATGTTCATTTGTTTATGTTTGTTTGTGCTTGATAGATTAATAAGGTTTTTAATTTTTATAATTTGTCTTGATATTCTTTTACTTTTATTTATTTTACCCAAAACAATTTATATGAGGTAAATATATATATGTGAATTCGATTTTATAAGAAAGTTAATATATGTCCGTTTGTGTTTGTTTTCGTTCATGAACACTTTTTTGTGTTCGTTTGTGTTCATTTGTGTTCATGAGCACTTGTTGTGTTCATGAATGTTCGTTTGTGTTCGTGTGCGTTCATGAACAAAATTAACAAACGAACACAAACGAACACGAACATAAGTGTTTTCTTAACAAACGAACACGAACATAAAATCTCGTTCGGTAAATGTTCATGAACTGTTCGTGAACACATATTTTCCTTAACAAACGAACACGAACAAGGCCTTGTTCGTGTTCGTTCGGTTCATTTGCAGCCCTAATCTTGTATAAAAATGTATTTTTATAAAATGGAGTTTTATAAAAATATAGATTTCTAACATGTGGAAATATATAAAAACAAGGGTTTTTATAAAAATGTTAGATAAAATAAAAACTTGGTGGAAACTTATATAAAAATGAACACTTTTATATAAATGGGAATATAAAAGTGTTGGAGCATTTTATATATATAAGTAACCAAGTCTTGGTAATAAAAAATACAAATATGTTTATAAACTTCCAAGTAATATATGTAGAAATTAAAAGGTGATTAATTTCAAGAATACATATATTGTTGAAACTGGAAAAATTAACAATATATATATATGTTAAGTAATCGGATTTGGACGTGTTAACGGACTAAGACGTAAAAACAAGCAAATAAGTATTTGTATTACGTCTAAGGAGAAAATAAGAACATATATGTATTTTAAAGGACTTAAAATATATAATCCGGGTGAAAAATACGTAACACTTTCCTAAGTGTTGGGAATTTATTCGTGGGAGAAAAATAACGAAAATAATCTAACGATTAAACGTTTAAAACAAGCGTATGGACTTGACAATCAAATATATATATATATATTATCGAATCGACGAGATCCTAGTGTATTTATTTAATGGGAAAGTAAATATACGGTAAAGTGAGTCGAGTCGAGTGAGGAATATATATATATATATATCGAATCGACGAGATCCTAGTATATTTATTTCATGGGAAAGTAAATATACGGTAAAGTGAGTCGAGTCGAGTGTGGAAAACGTCATAACGAGTCGACAAGATCCTAGTATATTTATTTAATGGGAAAATAAATATACGGTAAAGTGAGTCAGTCGAGAGTGTTAAAATATTTATCGATCGACAAGATCTTAGTATAATTATTTAATGGGAAAATAATTATACGTCAAGTGAGTCGAGTCGATAATAATATTACACAAGTTAATTAATATTCATGGAAATATAAGTGTAACTTATAAAAAAGGGTAATCCATCACCAACGGACCTAGGATACACGTTTAATTAAACGGGGAATTGGATTAAATAGTGGTTTGGGAGTTGGACGTACAACTTGCCGAACACACGCACTATAGGCTTAGTGACTTATACGTCTAGGAAATTTGTAGGTGTTGACCTTGGACAGGCTATTCTCTAGTTGGATTTGCGCACTTGCTTGAGGTGAGTTTCACGGCCCCATTTTACTATTTTATTGGGGGAAAGATATGTTAGGGAAATGTGTGACAGGATAAATTACTTGAGTAGTTGATCGCCACTCGGGGTTGAGTCCTTGCTACTGTAACCATTAATTCAGGGAAATGAAACCGAAGGAATATTGGGATAGTACTATTGGTGTAGAGGCTAAATTTAACACGAAAACAGGATTATATGATCATACAAGTTACAAAACCAGGTGCGGAAACCCTAGCTTTGAACAAACTGAAGTAAACTCAAATCAAAACACAATCAAGGTCATTTTCAATGCTTTTCATAGATTAACTTTCTCAAAAACTTGATTACAATTCAAATACAGTTAATCTAGCACACACACAAATTCTCTCAAACCTCTCTGGAACACACCTGAAAAACACACACACCTAATGACTCCCTTAAACTTACAAGATCACAAAATCTATATATAGGCACTGCACGTTCGCCCCTTTCATCTGGTCGAACGTGAGTGATTTCCACATTCGCCCACTTGCAGTGGTCGAATGTGTCTTCTTGTGTTGTCCAGTTCCAGATTCGTCCATATACCTTCTACCTTCGCCCATTACATCTTCACCTTCGCCCATATCTTCTACCTTCGCCCCATCAGCCCACTTCTAACACATGTTAACTATCTAATCACTAGTCGCAAAACGCATCTACAAACTCCCCCTCGACTATTGATTAGATCGTTTTCTGTCCTCGTCCATGGCTTTGTTTAGCAACATAATCCTGAGCTGTTTCTTCTGCTCTTTCGTCATCTCAGGCTCTAACCTTCTTTTCACAGGCTTTGACACGTTAGCCATCTTCACCATCTTGCCAAGTTTACCCTCCAAATTGCTACCCGCATTTATGTCATAAGCAAAGCAAACACCAACAACTTGTGTGTATTTCTTTGCTTGATCTGCGTCGTTCGGCTCATGATGAATCGGATTATAAAAGAGCATGATGATGTCTTCGAAGGTGCAATTTATCAACCACATAGGATCAAATACATGCACATGCTTGTATTTATCCTTTCCATCTCTCAACACTATCACCGCTTCTGCCTTCCTCCAATCATAATACCAGAAAATGAAGTCAGCACTGAAGTGTTGAGGCATAGGCATCAAAGGTATCTTTCTCATCACTTCAGGTGCCTTATAAATCAAGGTAACCCGTTTCAGCTTGGTTCTGGGATCAATATCCCTGTGAACTTTCCTCCGAGGATATTGTGGTTTGAATCTATTCCATTTAGTTCTACTTTCCCAAACCAGCTTGTCTGCGCACCAACCGACATGTGAATTATTCACTGAAGCGCCTGACATTTGGAATCTGCACAAATCTCTAACCGCCCAGTACGGTAGAGTCAGCAAGTCAATGAATCTGTAAAAATACAAGATTCCAGATTCCCACTTAGCAGCTAGACACTTCAGCCTGCCTAAGTATGTCCACCCGAGAGCTCTGCCTCTGAACTTAGCATTGTGAAACCTGTAAAAGTTTCCTTGAGCTTCAGGCTTCGGTCGGTTTTCATCCATCAATCTTAACTTCTTCAAATAATTCTTCAATTCATCAGACTTATTTGAAAATTCAGGCATATCAGTTCCAAATACTTTCTCTACAAACTCTGCACTTCTCTTCTTTGCCTTTCTTTTTGCAGATGTATTAGGAATCTCAGTAAAATCAGGAAACACCAAGTCTTCATCAGTTTGTCTGAAGTACTGTGGATATTCCTCATGTGTTATATCTTCTATTTCAACTTCTTCAAACTCAGGGGTGTCTTTATCATCAGAGTGACTTCCAATATCCTTTTCAGGAATATGTGGAATCGACTCATCGACAATAAACTCTTCAAATGTTTTCCCTACCCTCTGTGCAAGCCCATCTAAAATCTCCTTTGCCACAGATGCAGGTACTTCCCCTTCTTCCAAATCAGGATCGTTATATTCCAATTCATATCGCATGTCATCAGTTTGGAATATTTCAGCAAAACGACCTGTGAACTCAATAGTCCATTCTCTTCTTTCTAACATATCCTTATAAACTTGTTTTGCATCATCAGTCAAGGACCTCACCTTCTCATTCCAAAACACAGTCTCATCAGAATCAACATTCTCACTTTTCTTCTTCGAACTTGACTCACCAGTGTCTTTCTTCTTCTTTGAAGGTGGTCTCTTTTCGAATGTAAACTTCGAAGTATCATCTCCTCCATCATTATCATCATCACTACTACTGTCATCCTCCTTCTGACTTCCCGAACCCTCAGCATCATCATCATCATCTTTATCATCATCTCCATCATCACTCTTTTCCGATTCTTCATCCTCATCATCCTCATCTTCCTCTTTATCAGATTCAGATGGTTCAAAATCAACCTGTTCAACTTCCTTTTCTTTGTCTTCCTCACCCTCCTTCAGCTTGGGTGCAACATTATACAGGTTGTCAATCAGCTCACTAAGGCGTTTGTTCTCAGCCTTCAACTCCTTATTATCTTCTTTAATAGCCTTGTACCTGTTTTTGTTTCTCAAACACTTTCCTTCAAGCTTCTTATTCTTAGCTTCTAGCTTCTTCACTTTCTCGTCAATCTCATCCTGATTCGACTTAGAAGCTACTACAATCTGAAGCATCTTTTCCTCATTCAGCTTGAACTTGGCAATTTCAGCTTGCTGAGCCACTAACATCTTCATCATATCGTCCATCTTCTTGTTCACTTGTTTCATAACATCGTCATCCACAGTGACTTTCTTTGACTTGAACTTTGACTTTGATGGCTCAACTTCAATTTCTTTTTCTTTCTGAGGCTTAGTAAACATGTTAAGAACATTATCCAGTGCTATATTGAATTGATCCACTGGTAATTTTGTTGCCTCCTTAGTCTTTTGCTTCTTTGTGGCTGGAGAAGATTGTTTTGATGACATTCCAGCTTCAGGTAATCTCTTCCCTCTCAAAAGTTGGCTTAATTCTTTCTCTCTAAGTTGCTTTGAACTTGTTTTCTTGGCCATGGTTTTGTGTTTGGGCTTGGGCAAGTTAACTACTACAGTTTCACCTTCGTTCAACTCGTCCAAATTCACAGTTAACCCTTCATCTTCAGCACTAACAGTCTGCTTGCTCTTCTTAGCTTCTTCAATAGATCTGTTTAGTGATTCAGACTCACCAACCAAAGTGGCCTTTTGTTTGGTGGTCCGGACATTTTCAGCATCCGAATCCCATTGTTCTTCAACCTCTGTCTCCTCAGAATCTACAGACTCTTCATCCACCAAATTTGTACCTTTCTTTGCAGTAGATTTCTTTCTCACAGCTTGTTGTTTTGAACTTCCCTGGTCAGTCTTTCCTTTGCCCTTCCCTTTGGCTCCAGGATTGACTACTTGTCTTTTCCTCTTAGTACTTGCATCAGCGTATACTAAAGGATCATCATTGTCACTATCACTATCAGGATGCCTTGCTGTGTTCTTTCCAGGATCATTGTATTCCTCTCTAGCCAAGGCTCCAAACAACCTCCTGTAAGGTGGTCTCTCATTATCAGGCACACCTTTGTAACCTTTCATTCTCACCAAGGTTCTAATATTCATGTGATCCATAGCAAGTATCTGTGTTGGATCCTTCTTCAGGTTTGGATACTTGTGATCAAAGATCATCATCAAGAATCTAGGATAAAGCATGAACTTCTTCACTTTCAACCCTTTCAGCATCTCAAGCATATGATCCAAAATCATCCCAGCAACATTAAATGGTTTGTTGAGAGTCAACGCAACCATTAATGAGCTTAAACTCTTCCTCATTACATCATAGCCTCCACTAACACATCCAAACACATGTATAATGACATGAGCAAAATACTTAAACTGCACACCCAGTTTCCCTTTGTACATAGAACCATCAGTGATCGGTCCTTTGTATTTCATTCTAAGGAAACAGGCTTTCTGCTCAGTCCATGAGAGTTCTCTTGGATCTTCACTGGTTTCAAACTTGATCTGGAGAGCTTCTCTGATATCAGCTTCTGTAATGAACATCTCCATTCCTTGAATCTTGCTCTTTATGATCGTCTGATTATCAAAGTAATCATACTTAGCGTTGTTGTAGAAATCCTCAACTATATCCTTGTAGATAATAGTTGGTGTAGCTAATGCATAAACAACTCTGCATCTCTTCAGAAACTTGATTATCTCTGTAAACTCTACATTCTTCTCAACTTCACCCAGATACGCACAACAGTTGTAATTCTTCTCAAACGGCCATTTACTTCCGCTTGATGATTCCCTTCCTGAACAGGTTCTGGAACAGGATCAGGAACAGCAATCTCAACAGGAATCTCTATATTCTCTTGTTCTTCAGCCATCTGAAATACAAAATCAAAATCAAACGTCAAAACACGAAATCGTCAAAACTTAAAAATTTTAGAAATTTAGAATTCCACATTCGCCCATAAATTCTGGTCGAATGTAGTATTCTTTTGGTCGAAAGTAGAACCTCATGGTTGAATGTGAAATATCATTACATTAAAATGTACATTCGCCCGTTTAGAGATACATTCGTCCACTCAGTTTCACATTCGTCCGTTCGATGGACCGAATGTAGAAACTGGTTTATCCCAAAATTTAAAAATTTTCAAACTCTGTTTTTAGGCCTTGGTTTTGATTCAGACATGGTCTAACATGGCCGACTATCACTCGCAAACCATCAATTGTTCCGTTTAATCAATCTATATCAGTTTTCAATCGGAATTAGGTTATTTTAGTTTCAAACAATCAATCTACTAATCAAACAGTGTTAATAACCTAATTCAAACCACACTCTCCCCCTAAAACTGATATGGAATGATTGTGTATCAAAAACACTCATTAACAATCACTAAAAATCCAAGAACTCTAAAACCCTAGACCGGTTAATAAAACGAATGATTCCGGCTTCATTCCTTGGTCATTACCTGTAATTTTGATATGAAAATGATCAGAATAATATAGGGAACAAAACGCACAAGCAGGAAAATCAAAGGCAACAAGGTTTTGTACTTAATGAAAATTTTGAAAAATTTCGAATGAGGTGGTCGAACCTGATCTGGCTATATATAGGGACTCTACATTCGCCCGTTGGAGTGGACGAATGTGGGAACATTCCACATTCGCCCCAACTTAATGGCACGAATGTGAAACTTTGTATACCCGAATGTGGATTTTGAATAAACATCCACATTCGCCCGTTTTACCAACCCGAATGTAGAACATTTTCCACCTTCGACCCATTTAAGGGGCGAATGTGAAATGGAAAATTCTGAAAATTTTTCCAAATCACGAATTCGAATCCCGTTCAACATTTTTCAAACCATTAAGCTTCCAAAACACAAATTTTCACATTTAGAATGATACAAAGCCCAGTTGGTGTTGTCAAATCTCAGAAATTGACTATCAAGCATCCCCGGTTATCAAAAATAAAGCAGAAATGCAAAAATTTTGGATTTTTCTGAAATTTTATCAAAACACACCTAAAATCTTTTTGGATTTTATATCTTTTTGACAATAAAAGTAAAGTGCAATCAAAATAAAATGCATCAAAGTAAATGAAAGCAGTAAACTTTTTGTGAAATCCGGTCAGAGGATCATATCAGTTTTCTGAGAAATCTGATCACAGCGTTGATCTTTTTGTTTAATATTATCATTAGAAACAGTATGTGACACGGCAATTGCTGATATTGAGGTCCACGTAAGCTCACATGCAGACAATTACACAATGCTTTAAAATGATACGAGTTAGGTGTATTAGACTAACACGATGTGGTGCCCACACACACGACATACTCCCGTATCAAGTAATTGCACAAAGCTTCGTCGTAACGCGTGATTATGCCAAAGTTATCCGTAAAAGTTACAAAGTATATAGCACAGAGGTGTACAGGTCAGCAATTGAATGCAGCAGAGTAACATGTGCGTATACACTAGGTTGAGGCTGATATTAATCACTGATTTGCATCAGATAATCAATACGATGTAATAATGATCTATGATCAATTAAAACATAAAGTACCTCAATTCGGTAACTTCCGGTTTTGGCAACTAAGCTCTTTTAGCAAATATTCTGATAAGAGTAGGTCCGTAAATCAATACGACAAAAGTTTATCAAAATATCCCGGATAACCATAACATAACGACCCGAAACCTCAGATTTTGGCAATCCTATCAAACGAAATTACGGTACTAAGACCATATGCCCATGAGGTGTTCAGCCACGAACGCGTAGTTCGTTATGTTTGTATCACTAATGCACGCAATATTTAGTCTACGAAGCCTATCAGCATATCACACGTAGTCAACACACGCCTCATTATACTATACAATTCTTTAGCCTGTGTCAGATTCCCACTGATGTACTATCATTTCCTCTGTTTACCAGGAAATCATTTTTGATTTTCTAATTTTTAGGTCTTTTTTGAATTTTTATAATGTTTTTGATTTTTCTGATAGAATGGCTCCCCCTAAAATAAAGAACATATTTTTGGATTTTTGTTTAAAAAAAAAAATTGAAAGAAACAATCCACTCGAAAGCATCAACTTCTTTGAGGATTAAACAATCCCCTCGAAAGCATCAACTTCTTTGAGGATTACGATAGTAAAGAGAAATTCCCAATTAGCAAAGAGAAATTCCCAATTAGCAAAATGTAAAAACAAAAAACTAAAAAGCGATAAACCGAGGTGCCGATTAGTCCTGTTTTTCCTTTATATTGTTTACTGTTAAAAGATATTCAAAGCTTCAGGTCAAAAGCTTTAGTAAACAGATCTGCACGTTGGTAGTCAGTATGTATTTTGATCATATCGATCAATTCCTTAGCGTAACAATCTCGGATAAAATGATATTTGATCCGGATGTGTTTCGCTTTAGAATGATTTTCCGAATTTTTAGTTAATGCAATTGCAGCTTCGTTGTCACAGTAAATAGGAGTTTTAAGAAACTGCAAACCGTAATCCACCATTTGTTGTTGAATCCAGAGTACTTGCGAACAGCAACTCGAGGCTGCAATGTACTCGGCTTCACAGGTAGATTGTGCTACGGAAGTCTGTTTCTTGCATTGCCAGGTGATTAACCTGCTCCCGGAAAACTGACAACCAGCTGTAATAGATTTGCTATCTTTGTCACAGCCGCCCCAATCTGCATCACTAAAAGATATGAAATCAAAATTATCATCATTAGGGTACCAAAGTCCTTTTGAGGGACAACCCTTCAGATATCTAAGGATACGCTTGACCGCCGTCAGATGACTTTGTTTCGGCTTCGATTGATAACGGGCACAGAGACACGTTGCATACATAATATCTGGTCGAGACGCCGTCAAATACATCAGAGATCCGATGATTGCTCTGTATGTAAAAGGATCCGTCAGCTCCCCCTTAGCGTCCACTCCAATCCCGTGATTGGGTTGAATCGGGGTATCCATCGGCTTTGATTCCTCCATCTGGAACCGGCTCAAGATGTCGGAGACATATTTCGTCTGGTGAATGAAGATCCCATCGGGTCTTTGGTCCACCTGCAAGCCTAGGAAAAACTGCATCTCCCCCATTGCGCTCATTTCGAACTTTTCCTGCATGACAGTTTCGAACTCCCTGCATAAAAGCTCGTTAGTTGAACCAAATATTATATCATCAACGTAAATCTGCACTAGAAGCAAATCATCTCCCGTCTTCTTCGTAAAGAGGGTGCAATCGACGAGGCCGCGCTTAAATCCTTTGGTGATGAGGTATGTACTTAGCTCCTCGTACCACTGCCTCGGAGCCTGGTGCAAGCCATATAAAGCTTTGTTCAGCACGTAGACCTTATCCCGGTGGATTGGGTCCTCAAAGCCTGGTGGCTGCCCGACATACACCTCTTCCTTGACTTTCCCGTACAGAAATGCGCTTTTAACGTCCATTTGATAAACTTTGAATTTCTTGTATGAAGCAAACGCAAGGAACATCCGAATAGCTTCGATTCGTGCTACCGGTGCATAGATTTCGTTATAATCAATCCCTTCGATTTGATGGAAACCCTGCACGACCAATCTGGCTTTGTTACGAACAATAACCCCACGATCATCCTTCTTACACTTAAACACCCATTTGGTGCCAATCTTCTTCCTATCCGGCGGCAAATCCGTGAGCGTCCAAACTCCCAATTTCTGGAATTGTAATAACTCCTCCTGCATAGCTTCCACCCAGGCATCATCCTTCAAAGCGTCCTTGTATGTCCTTGGCTCTACCTGCGACACATAACACGCAAACGACCAATCATTTTGACTACCAGATTGTTGAATTTTGGCATATAAAGCTAAAGCACCAAAACTCTCTGGCGAATTAACGCTTTTAAGTTGCCCTCTGGTCATAACACTGCTTCCAGGATCACCGATTACTTGCTCCAGCGGGTGAATACGATGAATCCGAGATTCCGGATAATCAGGTACTTGCACTCCCGTCTGAACAGTCAAGTTCTCTACAGCATCCAGATCATGACCCGTATTTGATGATGAAGCTACATCTGAAGTTGGAGTTGGGTTCACTGGCGGTGCCTCTGGTTCTTCAGCTTGTTCAAGAATAGCTTCTTCAAATTGTTCATCTTCAGATTCTGAAGTGTATAATGAAGTTAAAGCCTCTTGAAATACTTCTTCTTCTTGTATAGGAGCATTGGTATCATTAGAAGCTGGTAGGGGGTTCACGGTGATCGGACGCACCAACGGTGAAGTTGTTGCATTTTCACACTCGTAAAGTAATCTGATGACAGCTTCTTCAACCAAGCTATCTAGATTGAATGATTCAAAGAAATCTTTGTAATCAAACATCCAATCAGGACCCGTGCCTTGAATATTTTGAGTATATCGTTGAACTTCCACGTTAGCCCAGTCTTCCACACGACGAGTTCGCTTGTTGTATACCCGTTTGAGCGGGGTTGCATATCCAACAAAGTAACCCTCCTCGGCTTTAGGACTAAACTTCTCGCTTGGATTCAACATAGTACATGGCGCCCCAAAAGGTTCTAGATACTCTAAGTTCGGCTTTCTTCGGTGTAACAGCTCATAAGATGTTTTACCAAACTTCTTCACTGTTAGAACCCGATTTAGTGTGTAATTTGCTGCATAAATCGCCTCGTTCCAGAACATTACTGGAAGATTTGAATCAGCAAGCATTGTTCTAGCTGCTTCAATTAGAGTCCTATTCTTTCGTTCAGCAACACCGTTCTGTTGTGGGGTGTACGGAGCCGAATATTCATGATGTATCCCTTTGCTTTCACAAAGTTCATCCGTCTTTGCATTTTTGAACTCCGTCCCATTGTCACTCCGAATTCTCTTTATCTTCACATTGTAGAGATTCTCCAATCGAGTGAACAGAACTTTTAGATTGATAAAGGTGTCACTTTTATTCTGCAAACACATCACCCATGAAAATCTTGAGTAATCGTCAGTGACGACTAAACAATATAGCTCTCCAAGATGACTTTTGCGCTTGACCGGTCCGAAAAGATCCATGTGCAGTCGCTCAAGTGGCATCTCAACAGAGTTAACCTTTTTCACTTTGTGGGACTGTTTGTGTTGCTTCCCCTTTTTACAACTCACACACTTGTCATTCAGATGGAAATGTTTCACGTTTACTCCATCGACAAGTCCATTTCTCACAAGTTGATTCATTTTTCTCAGATGAATGTGCCCCATTCTTCGGTGCCACATTATCGATTCTTTCTCTGTCGCCTTGGACAAAAAGCATGTTATCTGCCCCTGTGATGTCATCGCCTTGGACATATCAAGAATGTATAGATTGTTGACGCGAGGTGCCTTCAACATTATCCACTCTTTAGGAATTGTAAAGCCCGGTTTCAGAATATAGCAGGATTTGTCATCAAAATGCACAGTAAATTGCTTATCACATATTTGACTGACACTCAACAGATTATAGTCTATCTGCTTCACATACGAAATCCGCTCGAAACTTACTATCCCATTGCTCACACTTCCTTCCATTGTGATATATCCTCCTTTATTTCCCGCGAAAGCTACATACCCTCCATTGATGTTCTTCACATCGACCAGCAACGCAAGATCCCCTGTCATGTGACCTGAAGCTCCACTATCAACAATCCAAAGACTGCTAATAGGGCCAGCTGAAGCTCCCTGCACACAAAAAGTAAATCATTTAGTTCTTTCGGGGGACCCAAGCCTGAGTCTTGGGTCTTTGAACATCAGGTTTCAAAGTAACATTTTCACAAGCATTTTCAACAACTTTTTGATCAATCTTTTTCTGATTGTTCAAAACAGTTTCCTTTCTATCATTAACCCTTGAAGTTGAGGCTCCTGGAGTACCATTGAGTGACCAAGATTGTTCAGACCTTTTCAAAATACGAATCTGAGACTTTGGGTTCTCAGTCGGTTTCTGAACATTGTTAGCAAATGTAACTTTCTTGGTAACCTTATCTAATTTAACAGACTTAGGTCCAACATGTGATTTGACAATCGGTTTTGGTGGAACCTTTTGCCTATCAACTTTTGCGTTCACCACAGGTTTCCTCCATGATTGTTCCATAGCAATCCGATTCCTTCGATCATAGTGCATTGGACGAGTGTTCCTCATTTGTTGAAAATTGTTATGATTATAAAACGGTTGTGGTTGTTGAGGAACAACTCTCCTATGTGGTGGCACATAATGATCAATCGGTTTTCGCATAGAATTCCTCACTTCAACCTCGTGCCTCTTGTGCCTTACATATGGGCACTGAGCAAGTAAATGCCCTCGTTCCCCACATTTAAAGCACGCACGGTACTCTTCAAAAACATTTGGAGCATTTGGTTGAGCAAATGATCTAACAGGGTATTGATCATTATACTGCTGCTTCCTTAAACTCTCAGGGAGTGGCCCTTTTGAGTAAGTAGGCTCATTAAAACCATTAGCTCTGTTTTTGGGTCGAACAAACTCTGTGACATGGACCTTTGGTTCTTGAGGAACATCTAAATAAAGTTTCTTTAATAAAGCTGGTGGAATCTCATTTGTTCTCTCATGTTTTGGGAACCAAATAGTACTTTCTTGCCAAATCTTGTCAATTTTAGCATAGTTAACATCTTTGATTGGAAAATCTTCGTCAGAGATGATCTTATCGGATCCTTCCATCCGATAAAACACCTTGACAGGTTTGTCACATTGTTCGTTCTTAGCATTCTTTTCAAGATCTTTCTTAACCACATTAAGATCTTTCTTCACCACATTCTTTTCAGACTTATTCACATGATGAACACTTCTCATCGGAATCTCAATTTGAGATGATGAAACTGGTTCATTTGTAATGATGTGATTTTCTTTTGGAATTTCACATGCATTAACAGTTTGGTTACAACCAGTATCATCACTCTCTGAGTCTGAATCTACACTCTCAGCAGTAACACCCTCATCATTGATCCCCAAAATCGGTCTAACATCGGAATTTGGATCACCAATACTTGAAGTATTAGATTCATTTTCCGATGCTGAATCAGATTTTACCGAACTCTCCGGTGTCACTTGGTGACAATTATGGTTTTCAAAAAGAACCGGAGATGGTACAGACCGATAATTGGTTGTTTTATCATCAATGATATGGTCTACCACATAAGCAATATGCTTATAGCTTTCCAGCTTTTTGTTTACTTTCTCAGCAAAGCATTTGATGGCGGCCATTTCCAACTTGGTATTTTCAATTTCATTGATATAGTTGTTAATTGCCAATTGTTTTAAAGACAAAGTGTTTTTCAAGTCGGAAATGTCCTTTTTGTAGCCATCTAAAACTTTGTTAAAAGCATTCAACTCTTTGCGAGTAGATTGACTGTTCATGATAGCACTATCACGTTGAACACGGAGTTGTTTATTCTCCTCAGTCAATCTATCACATGTACCACAATATTTTTCACTTGTATTATCAGTACTACATTCAGAACTTACAGGTTTTGGCGGATCAGTCATGGCCATTAGTGCGAAATGAGCTTCCTTTCCTGCAAAGAATCTGGAATAATCAATCTTTGTGAAAGCATCATCTGCAATGCACGACTTCCTTGTCATCAGAAAATCCGCTTCTGCAAGCAACTGATCGATGTCTTCATCCAGAGAATTAACACTTGCTTCTGTATCCGATTCACTGTCTGAATCAGAATAAACCGATTCACACTCCTCAGGAACATCAGAAACAGTATCAATCACAACTCCAGAATTAGTCTCTTCAGCTTTAACTTCAACATCAACCTCAGCATTAACCTTAACAGGTTCAGATTCCACATCCATCTCAGCCTCAGACTCGTCACTTTCAACCTCAGTTCCTACCTTTTCCTCCATCGTCACTGAATCTTCAATATCAACCTGATATGCAACACAAGCCACATTGCCCCCAGTAGTGATTTCCTCAACACCTATCTGTATACTCGACCAGTCAAACCTCTCATCTTGTTGAGTCACCAATGCTTGATTGGTATTCTGTTGTTGTTCATTTGGTGTAGTGATTGGTATGACTGTTCGGTTAGCATTGTTTGGTGTTTGGTTTTGTGTCTGGTTTGGTGTGTTTGGTTGTCTATTTTGGTTGTTATTAAAGTTGTTTTGACGGTTTTGGTAGTTGTTGTTGTTGTTTTGGTAAGAAACTTGGTTTTGGTTTTGTTGTTGACGGTTCTGATAGGTGGCATTGAATGGATTCCTATTGCCTTGTTTTGGTGGTTGGGTACATTCTCTTTTAAAGTGACCTTTCCCTCCACAGTTAAAACAAGTCACTTTCTCCTTATTGAACCCGTAGGTTGTATTAGGAGAAGTTCCCAAATCAATTCTTCCTGTCTTCTCGATAAACTCCGTTGCTCTTCTCATTATGCTCGCAAAAGCCCATTGGATATCAATGAGTTCCATCTCTTCCTTGTCAATGTGTGCGTAGTCTTCATTGGTCAAGTTGTTATTCCCAATTTGACTAGCAACTAATCCATTGTAGGATGAGACCATTGCAGAGACTAATGCAATGTGTTGCTGAGCAACTTCAACTGTCACATTTCCAAGGTTAGATGTCTCCAAAACCACCGTTTGTTGATTAGGTTGGTTCATTGGTTGTTGTTGAGATTGGCTAGCAGTGTAGAAAGCTGCTTGTTGCTTTGGGGAGAATGGTGGAATGTATGAATAGTTATATGGTTGTTGTGGTGGTGGTTGTGAAAAGGATGAAGTTTGTTGATGGTAGTTCATGGTAGGTGATTCCAAAACATTGGATATACATGCAACATGTGGTGTAACTAGCCCTCCTGAGCTTGTATTAGCTGGAACTGAAGATCCTCCAAAGTATAAGTTGGGATTCTGAGGAATCTGTGCTCTCCTAGCCTTCCTCTTCTCCTCCAATTCTTTGTTTTCCAGCTTCTCAATGAACTCCTGAATAGACCAGTATTGATAAGCATCCTTCTCCTTCAGAACTTCCACATGCTGATCCCAGTTTGGTGGTAATGCATCTGCAAACTTGTCCACCTGCTTTGCCATAGGAATCTGTATACCATAGCTAGACAATTCAGATAACAAATGATTATATCTAGGAGTTAGTTCTTTCAAAGTTTCATTTCCAATATAAGAAAAATTCTCAAACTCCTTTATAAGTTCTTCCGTCCTCAAACTTCTAGTCTTCTCATTCCCATCATGCTTCCTTTTAAGCATTTCCCATAGTGCCTTAGATGTTGTGCAAGTCCCAAACTGATGCAAAAGATCATTTGTGATTGCCTGTGTCAATTGGGAAAACGCCTTCTTTTCCACAGCAAACTTCTTTTTCTCATCCTCAGCCATGCTCTCCAATGGCACTGGTTCACCTGTGTTCTCCAAAACTGGTGGTGTGTAACCTTTAGCAATCATGTTCCATGCTTCAGCACCTTCCACTCCCATACCTTCCAAATGTATCTTGAACTTTTTCTGCCACTGATTGTATTCTTGAATCTCCATAAGCTTCGGTGGCCGAGTCCCGCTACCTGAAGACAAGTCATTAATCAGTGTGGAAATAGCATTTGAAGTTTGAGTGTTTACCACCGCTGCTGCTACTCCCCAGTAGTCAGATTGTGGTGCTGGAGGTGCACTTTGAGTCATGTAGTTAACCGGCTGCGAAGACTGTGTGCTCGTCTTCTGTGCTGCCACTGTCCATGGGTCCATCACCTGCTGTTGTGGTTGTGTAGTTGCTGGTGTCGGAGTAGTCTGAAAATGCCACATGATCACGAACTTCGAGAAATTCAACACTTAGAAAGATTTTCAAAAACTAGTCTAGGTTCGCCCAAAATGACTTCAGGTTCGTCCCTTTCTGCTGTAGATTCGCCCAAAAACACTTACCCGAATGTAAAATCTCACCAGAAAGTAAAAACACCCTAACACTTTTCACGTTCGCCCAATTCTACTCCAGGTTCGCCCGTTTTGGTTCTACGTTCGTACCCCCGATCAGCCGAATGTGAAAAAGTAGACCCGAATGTGAAAAATTCAACTGAAAAATTCTAGGTTCGCCCAATTATGACTAGATTCGCCCAGAAAAACACTCAGGTTCGCCCAAAACTACACACCTTCGACCAAAACACTCCAGGTTCGCCCATTTTGTGATTTTGAAAAACGGTTACACTTTGAAAAACGGTTATTTTGATCTCTGATTTTCAAAAGTTTGTGAATTTGAATGATCTTGATTAGGTTATGCTTCGGAGATGATTTGGAACAAGTTTAATTCTTGGAATTTTGAATTTTAACCACAAAATCAACTCTAATTCTTTCAAAAACACTCAAAAACCATTTTTATGCAAAAACAGATGTGAATTGATGAAAATAATGTCCAAATCAGCTCTGAGTTTATCAATTTGTTGTTGTATGATCCTCTACGCTCTGATACCACTTTGTAGAGGCTAAATTTGACACGAAAACAGGATTATATGATCATACAAGTTACAAAACCAGGTGCGGAAACCCTAGCTTTGAACAAACTGAAGTAAACTCAAATCAAAACACAATCAAGGTCATTTTCAATGCTTTTCATAGATTAACTTTCTCAAAAACTTGATTACAATTCAAATACAGTTAATCTAGCACACACACAAATTCTCTCAAACCTCTCTGGAACACACCTGAAAAACACACACACCTAATGACTCCCTTAAACATACAAGATCACAAAATCTATATATAGGCACTGCACGTTCGCCCCTTTCATCTGGTCGAACGTGAGTGATTTCCACATTCGCCCACTTGCAGTGGTCGAATGTGTCTTCTTGTGTTGTCCAGTTCCAGATTCGTCCATATACCTTCTACCTTCGCCCATTACATCTTCACCTTCGCCCATATCTTCTACCTTCGCCCCATCAGCCCACTTCTAACACATGTTAACTATCTAATCACTAGTCGCAAAACGCATCTACAATTGGTGCCTGACAAGGCCCACCCCTAATTGGGGGGGGGGGGGGAATTTATAGTTGATGAGAACACAGAGATTTTTTAATGTAAAAGTTTGATTAAAAGTAAAAGTGCAATTCATATGTCAAAGATAATTTATGTGAAAATTAACCAAGGCAAACTTAATGCTTGTGTGACACTATGACATAACCTAACTGGTTGAGCCTAAACGCTTGTGTGACTAATTAAGCTTACCTGGCAAATCCAAAATGCTATCTAGTTTACCTAGTAAGTTTAGGACAAAGCAAAAAGATATTCTACAGGTAACATGGACACTTTGGACATCGACGCCTATGCCTTGAATAGATGAATAGACAGAAAAATGGACTAGACATAAGGTACTTGGGAACATAAGACAATGGGACTAATCGTTCAGATATATTTGCAGTCGAAAACTTACTAAGACTTGAACACCATACTAGGAGAAAAGATTTGGATATGAATGTGACGATTAAGACTCAGCCTTGACTACCAAACATACGACAAAATATGTTGAATGAACATATGTAAGGTATATATATACACTAACATGAATCCTAGTTTTGATGTTGGACTTAGGACTCGGAGCATTGGTCGCGACATAAAGATGTTAGAATACGACATTGAAACAACAAAGAACGTGGAACTGTAATAAATAGAAACTAAACTGTGACAATCGGCAAAATTAAGGTAAATCCGTACTAATTAATTAACGTGTAATTAACGTAATTAACGTAATTAAGCGCAATTTCGTGTTAATTGTTTAACCGGTGCCGTAGAGAATAGTAAATTCCCCATAAGATGCATAGGAATGCACACGTTTAATGTTGAAGCATGATGGAATCATGTGCGAATAAACTTGTCCGGAACGGACGTTGGTGATTACCCGGTAAAAATTAAATAAACGAAAAGGATCCCAGACACCCAGGATATAAAATAAAGGGTATTTTCACAAAATATAATGTGTTTTGGAACTCCAAAACCATAAGTGAAAACTTTACATACAAATCTCACAGTAACGAATAAAGTGCGCGTATCGTACCCGGTACGCGTATAACTTATAATTTCACCCAACAAGAGCCCAATTAACCAACCAACACTTAAACTAGGCTATGTTTAAGGATTATTTGAGGTTAGCATAATGTCCATATAACACGTAAATAAAATCCGATTAATACCCGAACGAAACCCGAACGCTAAGTATGAAGTATAACTTATTATTTAGCAAGTATTTTTGTGTTGTGGACCCCACTAGAACCACCCCCAAAACCGGCCACCCCTAACCCATGCATACAATCTTTCTTTTTGTACCAAATAATCTAAGATTAGATATTAGAAAGTATGGTGTAGATATGGAGATGATTTTATAAGGAGATTTCATGTCCTATGGGATTTACAAAAATCCTTTCCTTTCCTTGAAAACTCTCGGCCAAAACACCCTCTAAAATCTATCCAAGATTGCCTAGTACAAACACATCCATATTATATTGGATTTGGATCTAATGTTGGATCTTTGTAATCTTGGAAGATTGTCTAAAGATATGAAAATGTTATAAAAGATCACAAGACTTAACAATTGATCAAAACACAAAACAAAACCCCTTCTTCTTCTCCTCTTTGTGCCGTGAACAAACAAGAACACCCACACACTTTCTTCAAGTTTAAACACTTCAAATTCCTTCACAAACATCCATTTTCCAAACCCCCATTGTGTGTTTCAAGCTTGGAGCTTAACCACATAGGAAGACCACGCTAAACCCCATCAAAATCAAGCATTTTTGACTTCCCTGCCTTGTGCTAGTTGTAAGTATTCTTGATCTTGTTCTTGTCTTTAAAAGTTTATGTTTATTATCTAGAAGCAAGTTGTACAAGGGGTTAACTTGATAAAGCTTTACATGATAAAACATATGCTTGTTAAAGACTAAAATGGTGTTATAATGGTGTATATGGGCCGAAATTTTGGTGATGGTTATGTATTGTTCTTGTAGTTTTATAAAGTTCATAAAGACTTAAAGAAAATGGTGATCTAAACATAACTTGTTATTGGAACTTGAATAAACTTAAAAATGGTTTTAATCATCATAACATAAGCATCTAAGACTATACATAGTGTTGATTTTGTTAAAGAACAAGTTACATAAAATTTTACATCTTCAAAGTCTACACACTTGGAAAATGTAAATTGGACATATTGGACAAAATACACTAAGCACACCTATTAGTATCCTTATGAGATGATTAAAGACTATTATAAGTGTTGGAACATAAAAATAAACTAACATGACAAAGATGATCATATAAAGTCCACTAGTTTAGTAGAAAATTGTTAATCTTGAAAGATTGAATGGAAAAATGTAACTTTTATAAGTTAAAGGACTATTTTAGTAACTTTAAAAGTTGAGGGATTTAAAATGATATTTTTAAAAACTTGTATCAAAAAAATATAACTATGGAAAGTTTAGTGTCAAAAGTATAAAATGGTAACTTTCCAAGGTGGATTTGGTAAATAATAGCAAATATACATATTGGACAAAATACACTAAGCACACCTATTAGTATCCTTATGAGATGATTAAAGACTATTATAAGTGTTGGAACATAAAAATAAACTAACATGACAAAGATGATCATATAAAGTCCACTAGTTTAGTAGAAAATTGTTAATCTTGAAAGATTGAATGGAAAAATGTAACTTTTATAAGTTAAAAGACTATTTTAGTAACTTTAAAAGTTGAGGGATTTAAAATGATATTTTTAAAAACTTGTATCAAAAAAATATAACTATGGAAAGTTTAGTGTCAAAAGTATAAAATGGTAACTTTCCAAGGTGGATTTGGTAAATAATAGCAAATATACATATGTATCTTGTATAAAAATGTATTTTTATAAAATGGAGTTTTATAAAAATATAGATTTCTAACATGTGGAAATATATAAAAACAAGGGTTTTTATAAAAATGTTAGATAAAATAAAAACTTGGTGGAAACTTATATAAAAATGAACACTTTTATATAAATGGAAATATAAAAGTGTTGGAGCATTTTATATATATAAGTAACCAAGTCTTGGTAATAAAAAATACAAATATGTTTATAAACTTCCAAGTAATATATGTAGAAATTAAAAGGTGATTAATTTCAAGAATACATATATTGTTGAAACTGGAAAAATAACTATATATATATATATATGTTAAGTAATCGGATTTGGACGTGTTAACGGACTAAGACGTAAAAACGAGCAAATAAGTATTTGTATTACGTCTAAGGAGAAAATAAGAACATATATGTATTTTAAAGGACTTAAAGTATATAATCCGGGTGAAAAATACATAACACTTTCCTAAGTGTTGGGAATTTATTCGTGGGAGAAAAATAACGAAAATAATCTAACGATTAAACGTTTAAAACAAGCGTATGGACTTGACAATCAAATATATATATATATATATTATCGAATCGACGAGATCCTAGTGTATTTATTTAATGGGAAAGTAAATATACGGTAAAGTGAGTCGAGTCGAGTGAGGAATATATATATATATATATATATATATATATATATATATCGAATCGACGAGATCCTAGTATATTTATTTCATGGGAAAGTAAAATACGGTAAAGTGAGTCGAGTCGAGTGTGGAAAACGTCATAACGAGTCGACAAGATCCTAGTATATTTATTTAATGGGAAAATAAATATACGGTAAAGTGAGTCAGTCGAGAGTGTTAAAATATTTATCGATCGACAAGATCTTAGTATAATTATTTAATGGGAAAATAATTATACGTCAAGTGAGTCGAGTCGATAATAATATTACACAAGTTAATTAATATTCATGGAAATATAAGTGTAACTTATAAAAAAGGGTAATCCATCACCAACGGACCTAGGATACACGTTTAATTAAACGGGGAATTGGATTAAATAGTGGTTTGGGAGTTGGACGTACAACTTGCCGAACACACGCACTATAGGCTTAGTGACTTATACGTCTAGGAAATTTGTAGGTGTTGACCTTGGACAGGCTATTCTCTAGTTGGATTTGCGCACTTGCTTGAGGTGAGTTTCACGGTCCCATTTTACTATTTTATTGGGGGAAAGATACGTTAGGGAAATGTGTGACAGGATAAATTACTTGAGTAGTTGATCGCCACTCGGGGTTGAGTCCTTGCTACTGTAACCATTAATTCAGGGAAATGAAACCGAAGGAATATTGGGATAGTACTATTGGTGCCTGACAAGGCCCACCCCTAATTGATAGCGTCGATTATGCATCGGCGTATGCCTGGGGTGCTCGTATTCTGAAATTAAGTTGTTATTTACCGAGAAACGACTTGGAGCGGGGCATTGCTAGTCTTGGTTATGGGCTTAAGTAGGTTGTAGGAATTTGCAACTCTTACAACGGTCACAACATGTGTTTTTTTCCCAAAAGTGATGTTTTATAAATTAAAACCTGTGAACTCACCAATATTTATATATTGACGATTTTTAACATATCTTTCAGGTAATTGATCGATGAAGGGTTGCGTGGCTGGTTGGGGCGGGGATCTCCCATACGTCGGATATTTTGAGGGGTTTTACCTTTATTTCCCATAGGGTTGGGATATATTTGAGAAACCTCTTTTTTTTTATGTATTAAACAATGTGGTTTATGGATATGTGATGTGCTCAAAGTGGTTTAGTAAAAACTAACAAAATTAACCTAAACTAGACACTCTAAGTTTTAAATTTATAACTAAGACTCTCTAAACCTAAACCACACAACCGGCAAGTGTACCGGTCAGTGCAGTACAGCTAAAGTAAGTCCGAGTATCGAACCCACGGGACTCTACTGGAAAACGTAAACTAGACTCGATTACTTATCCTAAATACTGACTTAATAATGTTTTGTTGTTTAAGGGGGGTTTCTAAAAAACTAATGCAAATAAATAAATAAAACTAAAATAACTAAATACACAAACTGGAGACTGCAATGAGATCAGATGATAGGAAGGCACTATCTAGGCTAGAATCCTACACATGAATGAAAATCTTCTAACGGCTATGGAACTGGTGTGGAACCGGGATCTTAAAATACTAAACTTAAAGTCAACTACGGGAACCCTAACCCTTCTCAAGATATAACCCGTAGAATTCCTAAAAGCTGTTAAACCACCGATTGAGAGTTTACCCTCACAGGCTTACCTACTCGAATCTTAAAGTACCCGCTAGACAATCTACCTCACAGCGCGAAAGTCATAATACACCTGAAAATGCAAGGGGTAACTACAATATTTTTGATAAGACTTGGCCTACAAGGAATGCTAGGGAAACTAGGAAGATCTTCTCACAAAGCCTCTAGATCTAGCAATTTAACACCCTAGACAGACCAACAATCTCGCACCTTACAG
The DNA here is from genome assembly GCA_032199755.1 of Ambrosia artemisiifolia. Taxonomy (NCBI): domain Eukaryota; kingdom Viridiplantae; phylum Streptophyta; class Magnoliopsida; order Asterales; family Asteraceae; genus Ambrosia; species Ambrosia artemisiifolia. Next base: position 50,236,088 of record CM063515.1, on the reverse strand, counting down.
CTATTGAGAATTGGTAGAACACTTAGAATTACCTAACTAACAATTACAACTCCTATGGATAACCTGCAGAATTAACCATAAACTAGCTGCTAACACCCAGTCCGCAACCTAACCCGCATTCATACATGAAAGACATTCACAAAAACGCAAGTGGAGTTTATAAGAGTTAATTAAACAAAACTAAATACGCATACATCAAACCAGAAAATAAAAAGTTCTTTACATTAAAATTCACCCACAACCAAAAGTTCCAAAACCAAAAGAAAAATAATCAAACAAGCGTATTCATCATCGCCTAGGTAGCAAAAAGGTCTAGCCTCTAAAAGTCATGATAAAATCAAAACAATAAAAACTAAACATATTAATGGTGTTCACAACGGGTTTAAATAGATAAATAATAAATACCGACCCGTGCTCGCACCTATGCCTCAACCCTTGATCCTCTTCTCTAAATTCCTTTTTGTGTTGCTGCTGTTGTCGAGAGCTGTTGTGCAGCCGTTGTTCCTCTCCACGAATATAATAATCCTCCTCCAAGTTTGCGGCACCACTTTCTAATATATCGGATGTTGTGATTCCTTCAAAATATTATCCAAACTCAAAATTTCATGGAGCCCTGCTCAATTAATTAACTATATATTTATAGATATAGAAAATGAATAGTAACATGGCAATCTTGTAATATGCCTGCTTCTCAGGGGTATTTTCGTCTTTTTTACTTTCTTCTCTTTCTTTTCCCCTTTCTTTGGCTCTGCTCTCATCAGCTGACCTACACAGACCACCGCCACTATCTTCTCTGCTATCATCCACCGACTTCAACAGCCAGTCAGCCACCGCCTCCCTCCCGCCACCATCTTCCTCTTCCTCCGGCAGCCCGAACCGCCGTACGTCGCTCCACTCTGACGCCGTAATACGCCGCCGTCATCTGCCGCCATCCCCACCGTTGTCGTCTCCATCAACATGGCGCCCCCTCCTTCCGACCACGTCTAGCCTGCGCCGCCTTCACCTTCGCCCACGTACCACGAGTCGTCATGCGCCGTCTTCGGTAGCGGCCATCTTTGACGTATTTTCACCTACGTTGACCTGCTCCTTATCACCCAAAACCTCCATCGATGCCTCTTTTGCCGAAAAGTTAGGTCATTTTCCTTCAAATTTGTGCTGTAAATACAACTACAAATATATTGTAAATAATACATAGACAATGACAAAAGGAAAAGGTTATTTTATTCATTTACAATTGAATACTTAGCAATTCTTTTGTATTGTTAAATCATTATAATATATATATTTTTTTGTTATAATGCGTTTTGGGTTTCATACCTCATGTGACAGCATCTTATTGGTTTAAGATATGGGACATGGTGTATGAATCCTTCAATGATTTTGTGTATTGATAAACACTTCATTTGAATCTCGATTGTAAAACGCGCAACGCGCGTTATGTTATTCAACTAGTTTTCTTTGGGCCAAAGTCACGCAGCTTTTATTATTTTTATTATTATTATTATTATTATTATTATTATTATTATTATTATATCTTCACGCTTTTGACTCGGTGTTATTGACTTGACCAAAGTTGCTCGTTTACGCTCCAACGTTCATGAACACCTACAAAATATAAAATTAAATAGATAAATACTAAAAAAGATGCAAAACTAATAAAAATCTATAAAAACCTATACTAAATAAAATAGACCCATACAAGCCTAAAACTAATAAAAACACTATCTAAACGACTCGAAAACTATACAAACTTTATACTGGAAATAGATGTATACTAGGTTAGAGTCCCGTGGGGACCCACGGTTCACCCGAAAGTAAAATGAAAAAAAAAAGTAGAAAAATAAGAATTGTATTATGCAATTTGTTTTGGTTACTAAATGTTTGATAATGCAATATGTATGAATTTTGATGTTAAATGCAAAATGTCATCTAACAGTTTAATGTAACAAAATGATGGATATATCGAGTAAGTAAAGTTTAATTTGACAACTGCAAACTACATAGCATACTATCACAATATCACACATTACATCATTTGGGTAATATCTATATTCTAATCATAACTAAGCTTAAGCATAGAACACTTATCATTTAGTTGGGGCTTAACGAACTTCAACCAATATCACACATTACATCATTTGGGTAAGGGTAATATCTATATTATAATCATAACTAAGCTTAAGCATAGAACACTTATAATTTAGTTGGGGCTTAACGAACTTCAACCAATGGTCCATTTTCATTACTTCAATCAAAATCTTTCAACTCTTGCTCATTGATAGCTGATTTTTCACCTTCGAAGTTGTTATCATTGTCATCACGATCCTAGGAGTGCAGCTCATTTTCAATAATTTATGAAAACCTCCACCATTGTATTCCATATTTGTGTTCTACATAAAATATAGTTGTTGTAAAGATATGGATACGGTGATAAGTAAATCAAGAAACAATCCTTAACCCACTTACTTGAATGGGTAGCTTAAATTTTCATGTTATCTCTCCAATGGTTCAAACCGATTACATAGCTAAAAAACAACTAATAAGAAAATGGGTCCAATGTCACATGCTGTAATATAAATTTCCTATATTTTATTAAAAAATAGACACCAAAAGGATCAACCCAAGACCCATTTCAACATGCAGCCAAAAGGACCCATTGTACACACACTTTAGGCAACTTTTGACATGTTACAAAAAGCCGCAAAAAAAACGTCATTATTTAAACTGTGTAAATATAGTACTTAACAATTAAAAATCTTAATAAATAACATCAAAATCATAATCAATCATTCAAATCAATGACATTAAAATAATCCGCATCTGAAATTGACTTACCCATTATATACAAATTATTATTAACATCTTAAAATTAGCACACTTAAAATTAGCACACTTATTGAAATCAAGATGATGATTATCGTTTAGTTACAATTGATTAAAGGAAAGTCGTAATATCAAAATGAAAGTCGGTCAACAATGTTAAAATGAAATTCGTAATATTAGTAACATCAATAAATAATATTAAAAATCTTAATAAATAACATCAAAATCGTAATCATCATTCAAATAAATGACACTAAAATCATCCGCGTCTCAAATTGCCTTAACCATTATAAACAATTTATTATTGACATTTTTAGTAATCATTATTAGTTGTACAGAAAGTAACATTTTGAAAATTTATATTATCATTTAATTTCGTTGTTAAATTTGGTATGACGATTAAATGATTTTATTATTTGTTAAGGTTTATATAGTATTGCTGTCTCTCGAACAATTTTGCAAAATCGGAAATACTGTGCCTCGATTGACGTGATCGAGTAGGAATATTTATTTATGTATTTGAATTATAAAAATGGAAGGATTGGTAATTGATGTGAATTGGTCAACAACGCTTAAAATTAGCACAATCAAACTCAAAGACATAAAGTCAAATAATTGACCTCCATCAAATTAACAAAAGCGTAAAAAGTTTTTACTCAGATTTGGTCAACAATATTAAAATTAAGGTCGTAATATTAGTAATAACATTGAAAATTATCTTGAATACATTATATATTTTAGGAAACTGTTAAATAGATTTAAATTATATTTATTATTAAAAGAATAATAAAAGTGTAGGAAAATAAATGTACACTCCTATCTTCGGATTATATTTAAATTATAAACTGTTAAATAGATTTAACACTGTTAAATAGATTTTAATAAATGTTTAAAAGAAAGTCGTATGTGTTTAAAAGAATATCGTTTCATGACAATTGATTAAAGGAAAGTTTTTGAATTATGAAAAAAGGGAAGGATTGGTAATTGACGTGAATTGGTCAACAACGCTTAAAATTAGCACAATCAAATTCAAAGACATAAAGTCAAAGAATTGACCTCCATCAATTTAACAAAAACGTAAAAAGTTTTTACTCAGATTCGGTCAACAATATTAACATTAAGGTCGTAATATTAGTAATAGCATTAAAAATTATTTTGAATACATTATATATATTTTAGGAAACTGTTAATTATATTTAAATTATATTTATTATTTAAAGAATAATAAAAGTGTAGGAAAATAAATGTACATTGTTATCTTCGGATTATATTTAAATTATAAATTGTTAAATAGATTTAACATTGTTAAATAGATTTAAATAAATGTTTGAAAGAAAGTCGTATATGTTTAAAAACATATCGTTTCATCACAATTGATTAAAGGAAAGTTGTAATATCAAAATTAAAGTCGGTTAACGATATTAAAATGAATTTCGTAATATTAGTAATATCAATAAATAAGATTAAAAATCTTAATAAATAACAACCAAATCATAATCAATCATTCAAATCAATAACATTAAAATTATCATAAATAACATTAAAACTCTTCATAAATAACAACAAAATCATAATTTAAATTTCAAAATCAAAAACATCTTGTGGTGAAACCTTAGTAACAAACATTTTGTGCTCGATTGAACACCATTTGAAGACACAATATTCGCCAATGGAAGTATCTTTTTATTAAAGCAAATCAGGTCATCCAATCACAGTAAACCTTTACAAAAGAATTAAGTATAGAAAATTTAGAATGTGTAACTAATTATAAAATAAGAATATTGTAAACATAAATGTTGAATATGCAAATAACAAACCTAGCGACTTGTGAAACAATTTCTGCACGTGATATTAGTATTAGTAATATATTCGTAAATTAATTCGGTCAATAATAAATAAATGGGCTTAAAAATCATAATATATAACATTAAATTCGATCAACTATTATTAATGCCATTAAAACTCATAATAAATATCATTAAAAAATAAATAAATCCTATTAATTGCAGGCAAGACCAATAATAATTCGAATGAATAGTAATATAAATAATATTAAACATAATTTTATAAAGATTGATTAAACATAATTTCGTAGTAATATTAATATAAATAAATGAGATTAAAAAGTCATAATAAATAACATTCAACTCGGTCAATTATTATTAATGTCAATAAATAACATTAATTCTAACATACTAAAAATACATTAAAAATAATTAAATCTTATTAAACATAAATTTGAAAAATGTACTATAAATAAATGAGATTAATAATTTTAATAAATAACATAAAATTCGGTCAATTATTATTAATGTTAATAAATAATATTAAACATCTTAATAAATAACAATAAAAATGAATAAATCTTATTAATTGCAATCAAGACTAATCATAATTCGAAAACATAGTAATATAAATAAATGAGATTATAAATCTTGATAAATAACCTCAAAATCATAATCAATAATTCAAATGAATTACATTACAAACATAAAAAACCGTAATTTTAATTTGAAAATCAATGACTTCTTGTGGTGGAACCTTTGTAACAAACAACCTGTGCTGGATTGAACACCATTTAAAGACACAATATTCGCCAATGGAAATATCTTCTAATTGAAGCAAACTAAAATCGTAATATTAGTATTAGTATTAGTAATTAGTAATATATTTGTAAAAATAGCAATAGTTTATTTTAATTCGGTCAATAAGATATAAATGAGATTAAAATTAAAAATCGTAATATTAGTTTTAGTATTAGTAAAATATTCATAATTTAATTCGGTCAATAATAAATAAATCAGATTAAAATTAAAAATCGTAATAATAGTATTAGTATTAGTAATATATTCATAAATTAATTCGGTTAATAATAAATAAATGAGCTTAAAAATCGTAATAACACTAAATTCGGTCAACTATTATTAATATCATTAAAACACATAGTAAATATCATTAAAACTCATAGTAAATATCATTAAAAATAAATAAATCCTATTAATTGCAGGAAACACCAATAATCATTGGAATGAATAGTAATATAAATAATATTAAACATAATTTCATAAAGATAGATTAAACATAATTTCGTAGTAATATTAATATAAATAAATGAGATTAAAAAATCATAATAAATGACATTCAACTTGGTCAATTATTATTAATGTCAATAAATAACATTAATTCTAACATACTAAAAATACGTTAAAAATAATTAAATCTTATTAAACATAAATTCGAAAAAAAGTAATATAAATAAATGGGATTAATAATTTTAATAAATAACATTAAATTCAGTCAATTATTATTAATGTCAATAAATAATATTAAATATCTTAATAAATAACAGTAAAAATGAATAAATCTTATTAATTGCAATCAAGACTAATCATAATTCGGTCAACAATAATATTAAATATCTTAATGTCAATTAGTATTAGTAATATATTCGGTCAACAATACTATTTTTACGAATACTAATACAGGTTTTAATACAGGTTTTAATTTATTTAATGTTATTAAATAGGCAACATGTGTATTGCTCCTTGTTTATACTCGAAATTAAGATATAATTGGAATGTGTCAATCCGTTTTAATTGGAAATAAACGCTGACACAATACAACCTATCTAGCCTAAGATTGCTCCTTGTTTAAAGCCCTTAATTTACGAATTTTGATTACATGAAAGATTTTATCTTTATATACTCATTATAATGGTATGTGTCAATCCGTTTATCAATCCATGATTTTAAAACAGTTAATTACAGAAATTAATGTCTAGAATCCTATAACCGAAATAAATGTAACTTTTACATAATTTCAGTAATTAATGTCTACAATCATATTTAAGGAATGACTAATACGGTTTGAATTTTTTAATGTTATTAAATAGGCGTTTTTTTTATTTTTTGAAATTTATACTCGAATTGGAAATTATGACACATTACCACCTATCTATCCTAAAATTGATCGTTTGTTTAAAAGCCTTAATGAAGATTGCTAATTTTTAGCCTTATGTATTGATAAATATGACCTAATTAATATAATTAAAACCGTAAATTTGTATTATAATTAGTAAATTGATTATGGAAATTACAGAAATTAATGTCTAGAATCCTACAACCGAAATAAATGTAACTTTTACATAATTTCAGTAATTAATGTCTACAATCATATTTAAGGAATGACTAATACGGTTTGAATTTTTTTAATGTTATTAAATAGGCGTTTTTTTAGATACCAAAAACTTGTTCATAGCTGTCGGCAATGTCTGGATCAAACATTAAAAACAACATTACGAGAATTAATATAATCAGTTTGCTTAAAGTTAGCAAAGATAATTATCAAAACGAAAATTACAATCATACCAAAACTCTTGCGGAAGGGTCATGCATGACCTTGAAGAATTGCTCCCCCTTGTGATAAGCCATATTCGCAACTTTGTATTCGGATGGTAGTCTAGCATTCAAATGACAAAACAATCAAAACATTCGCGGCATATCATATTTGACTCATAAACATAAAGATGACAATGAATCCTCTTTGGATCTCAAATGAAAAAAAGATCAAACAACAGTTAATATATTTGTTCCGTTTCATATACAATTATTGACTTAAAAATCTGATCTTGCTTCCATATTGCGGTTTGTATTCAACACGTCCATATTTAATTAAAACGCTGAGAATGAAGATTTTCTCTTCAAATATGAAAATGGTTACATATTAAATATTGTTTACAGATAGCCATGCGTTAATAATAAAAACGATGACAATATGGACTTGTTCCACAAATCGTTAACTGGTTCCATATTATCACTAAATGTTTTACAGGTTTGAGATCCATTTTTGTTGGCTATATTTAACGTTTACGAATAGGAAAACGTTACAATGGTTGATCTTGCTTCGATCCAAATGAAAAAGAAAACATACCTAGAATGAAGAGTGAATAAAAAGAAGAGTGAATAATGTTAATTGGAAGATTTGTTAGTTAGGTATTGGAGGAGTGTAATGGAAGAATGTATGAATGTAGAAATAAAAATTAGAAAGAGTATGTAGAAATTCAAGCGGAAGCATGTAAAATTTCTAGCGGAAGCATTTTTGTGTTTGGGTTGAGTTTGTTTCGGCCTTGCGGCCGGAGGCCGCTCGGTTTCTAAACGACTCTCAAAATGGCTAGGTGGTTTGGTACAAGAAGTAAAGAGAAGTAATGTGAAAAAAGTATTTTATTGATAATCTTTTGGTACAATTTTGCTACTAATTCCTAGTAGCTATTTATAAGCAAACACAAGAACTAACAATTACATAAGAAATGAAAGTAATAGCATAAATCAAGTTATCCTTGATTTATGCCTTTGACTTGACCATTGACCACATAATTATTGGAGGAGAAATTATCTCCAATACTCCCCCTCAAGTTGGAGCGTGAAGAATACGAACACCCAACTTGCCAAGTAATATTTCTTCTTTTCGAATATTTCTTCTTGCGAGCTTGAAAAACTCGACCTTTCTTCTTGCGAATTCAAAGAACCCGACTTTTCTTTTCCTTGCGAGCTTGAAGAGCCAGACTTTTCTTTTTCTTGTGGGTTGAAGATTTGAACCCGACTTTTCTTTCTTTTGCGAGTTCAAAGAACTCGACTTTTTTTTTTCTTGCGAGTTCAAAGAACTCGACTTTCGTTCTTGCGAGTTCAAAAGAACCCGTCTTTTCTTTCTCGCGAGTCCAAAAAACTCGACTTTTCTTCTCTTGCGGGTTTTTAAAAAAAACCCGATTTTCCTCTCGCGAGTTTAAACAACTCAACTTTTTTTTTTTAAACCCTTTTGCTTTAAAAAACGTTTTTTTTTTTCTGAATAATCATTCACTAATATTTTTTTTTTAAACACCAGACCACTCATCACCTTTTCTTTAATTCTTTCATTTTGTCTGGGGATAGTGTTCCACACTATCCACTACAATTCCATTTTCTTCATCTTTTATTATTCCCATCACCCCCTTTTATAATAAACTTCTTGAAGAACCCATATTCTCTTCACATTTCCCTTTAAACAATCTAGAACCCACCTCTTATACATTCATTTATCCATACAACTGTCTTTTTCATTTGCCTTTTTTTTTAATTGAACCACCAACCTTTTTTTTTTTATTTTGGAGTACAACGGTCTTGATATCCGGTGCTACTAATTCCTAGTAGCTATTTATAAGCAAACACAAGAACTAACAATTACATAAGAAATGAAAGTAATAGCATAAATCAAGTTATCCTTGATTTATGCCTTTGACTTGACCATTGACCACATAATTATTGGAGGAGAAATTATCTCCAATAGAGTATTTATAGTTGGAGCTCCATATTGGAAATGGGTACCTCAAACACTCTCTAAGGCCTCCATTCAACCCAATCTCACCTCAATTATTATATAGATAGATTACGATACATCAATATGTAAACTAAAACTTCTTTCGACGTATTAAATAAATGATCCCTTTACTTAATTACTTATAGCTTGTGTTAATCTTGACTTTATACCCTTGAACCGTCGCGCCACGTGTTTCTGCCATTGGCGTGGTGTGACATAAACGCTCGAGCTCGTCCCCACCTGTAACTGATACAACCAAAAGAAAACACTAATAATATTTGTCACAATAGGGATCGATGAGGAGGATATGCGATACCGGACACCCGTTTACATAATTGTACTTGTGCATTGATATCCATGTGTGTTCCGTGAACCTTCCCCTCTTTTTCCATTTAAACGTTTTGAGGTGAACATATGTTTCCGGTGTAAAACCGGTATGATGTGATAAACAAGTATGATGCGACAAGGTATTCTCGATACCATTCACACACATTAACCCAAGGGAATTGGCCACTTAATATATGAGTAGTACTACTTGTGGAAACCCACACACAAAGTGGACCCGGAAGCCCGTGGAACCGTTTACTGAGGTTCGTGACATGTATTTTGCAATGGGAATCCACAATGGGAGTAAATGGATTCGGTATTAGATTTGAGGTGTGGCTTTTACATCCCAGTGTTAAACCACGTGTTGAACTATATAAATTAATGATAAACTCGTTTTGGATTAATAAACCTGTCTTGTGCTAAACCATGAAAATTTGTGGATTTGCTATTGACATGATAAAATGTATTTGAAACTAGTTAAACGAACACACAGGCTCACCAACATATGTTTTGACCCAAACTATTTTTAAGCATGTGTTTAGTTACAACTTATGGACGGATGGCAAACATGAGGTATATGTTACTAGTGACGGATTAGAGATTTAATGTTTAGAGACTCAAGCTTATGGCTCGTAGACAATATTGGTAGAAGATTCAAGCTGCTAGTGTTGCGGTATAGAGCATGTAGAGCTAAGCACGGTTAGAGATTGGATTGACTAGTGGATTATAGATCTTCAACTGCTTCGATGACCGCCGTGATTCGTCCTTGTATAGCTTTGAACTAATTATTTAAATGATGTATTTATATATTTGGAATTAGAATTTGTATGAAACATTAAATATAGAAATTGTCATTTCCGCTGTGCAAGTTTGGCATCAATTTGTGTTTCGATCAGGCTCATCTTGGTCGAGATGTGACAGATTGGTATCAGAGCAGCGGTTGTAGTAAACTAGGATTTCCCTTACGGAAAATTCCTAGACTATGACCGAAGGCCTAAGCTTAAGACTTTAGAACTACCTAGCTAGGAAATGCCTTGGAAATACATAAGACCAGCCAGAGTAGCAGCAAGGTAAGTCAAAACTTGAGTACCTGAGCACACCAGAATGCATAAACTGACTTAGAACCAGTTTAACCAGTATACGAGCATTGTGTGACACTTAAAATCATGAATACGACAGAGATAACTAGAATAATTTCGTGAGGTTGACGTTATGTAATTGTGACTTTACAGGCACGTAAAAGTTGTAAGAAATCCGAGGAGTCACCGAAATTATAAGTGTCAACCATAATAACTACAAATTTATGTGAAAGAATGGGCTATAGTGGAGTCGTAAACAAAAATGTGATATACTAGTGTAACCATAATAAAGGGTTTGAACTTGTTATACTTGATACACCTTGCATGTTTTGATAATATGCATATATAAATATATACATTCATGATTATTGTAGTACTTTCCCCTTAATTCTATATATATATGTATTATGATCCTTAGCGGACGATATTATATGTGACTAATTTTCCATGACTGGGTGCGAACTAACCCTGAGAACCAGGTACCTCGCCAAAACTTGGCACTGCAACTTGAAAGAACCCAAAGAACAAAGGTGAAGCTTGATTAATTTAGTGAATGGATACTCCCAAACCTGATAAGTTTTGCTTCCTAACCAGATGGTGGTTATTGCCTAATATATGATTAGTGCGCCTGTATACGTTGAATTTCACGTAGGCAACTTTTACCCCCGGTTAGAAATTGAACCATTGATTGCTAGATTCCTTTATTTGGACTTGATTTATAACAGCTTTCGTAGATTTCGTCAAATATAGAGTATTGAATGAACCACTATTTGAACCCTTTGCTCAAGCTTCACATATACTCTCTTACATGGCCTGAAAACAATGTTAGTGACTGGATTCGTTACCACATAACATGTTTTAGAAAATCTGACTGCCCGTAAACCAATTGGAAAGTCACACGTATCTAAATTGGGCAACCGAAGGAAGCTAGAGCTAAACCTTAAGTAAGGTATATCATAACTTAGTCGACAATAACATCGCTCTGAATACGCCACCCGTTGTCTATTCTATCATAGTTTTACGATAAACACAATCTTATAAGACACGACATAATAAAACCTTAGAACCTTCTTGGGCAAATGACAAAGTATAGTTCCCATTCCCTTCCAAACTCGACAATAAGCGTGGTGGTGAACTTAATTGGCTGGTAATATCCCGGTTACAGAGGAGGATGTTTGTGATGACGACTAAGGTGGTTGTTAAGGTCTCAGGTGTTAGAGATATGGTTATGTGTAAATATGAACATGAAAAGGAAAATTAGATGAAAGTTAGTAACCCATGTTCGAGAATGAACCAATCACCATGAACATCCAATCCCCGCTAACCAAATAAACTAGCAATAACCGCTACATGAGCTATTCATAAGAGTTAATATATAACCCGTCACTTCAAAACCCCATGTTACCTGAAGATTATTGTCGAAACATTCGGTTTAGTTTCACAACCTTTCCTTACGGAGATAAGTTATATGTATGGAACTTGTTAGAAGTATATAGATTGGCTCTAACGGAGGAGCGAAAACATTCGTGAAACTGCCATAAGAAATGGTTGATAAAGACAAGAGAACCTAGCCTAAGTCTAGTAGGAAAATTGTCATAGATAACCATTCAACCTTACAAACAGATGAAATCTAGAACAACCAGGGAATATTATGTGCAGCTTGATACGCATAAGATCAGCATATTATGGTTAGATGTCTAACTTTCTTAGGTTCCTTAATAATTCGTCACCTTGCCATACACCACGAATCATGAAAATCATGAAAACTTAAGAATTTGACAAATTTTAATAATGGTATAGACAGCATTAACCACAGGATTAGGCATAAAAGCTGGTGAGAATGACATATGGTCTTTAGAACATATTCTTATATAAATCCCCAATTGGCAGTTAACCTACACTAGAGCATGGTCCTTAAAAAAACAAATAAACTTTCAGAGCACACATAGTGGAGTACTATCATAACACCCTTCTTTTTGCACAACTTTCGTACTTTCGATCATTTCTGATGTAAAAATTCTATCAAGATTCTGGGGAGATTTCTGATATGTTTTTGAGGTATCAAAGGTGTGGTGGGTTAGCTGCGGTACACCCTATATGTAAACACCAATGATGCATTGGAAACAAGCTTGGGAATCAAACCAGAAACAAACCCTAATCTCCGATATTTCCATTACATTTTCGAGGGTATCAAGGGTGTGGTGGGTTAGCTGCGGTACACCCTATATATAAACACCAAAGGTACATCGAAACTAAAACTGGAAAGTAAAACCAAGAATAAATTCTAAACTGTCGATAGATAAACCATTTGTTTCAAACCTACACCCTGGACATCGTGTCCGATTTCCAATAGGCTAATGTTAGGTTCTGAGAAATTCTTACCATCCATCGGAAGCAAAAAGATCCTAACAAATTGTAACCATTGCACAACACCCAAAATCTGATAATAGAGGATATCTGTATAGACTCATTTGTACATATGTATATAAATTTGAATTAGACGATGGTATCGATGCTTGAACATGTTATATATAACTCTACATGGCAGGCAAAATCTACCCAAAAGATATGTAAAATTAAAAAATGTGGTTGTTATTATTTAGAAGTTTTTCAATGAATAATGATACAAAGAATGTGAGATTTAGTTTGATTTTTATAGTATACAAGAGAATAGAAAAAGCAGAAAAGTTTAATTGTGTTTAAGAGACCTTTTTTGGAAGAAATGAAAGGAAAGAAAAAAGTGTGTGTTCCAGAGATTTGTTTTGAGAGTTGAAGATAAGAATTGTGAGGAACCTCTACATTTTTTTTTCTTTTCTCTACTTAGGTAAACTCGGGAATATGACGTTCAAGTTGGAAAGATAAAAAATAAGAGCATTTTATAGCATGTCCACCAAACTCTATCTATCAAATTACACTAAAAATTACTACTCCATCCCTAAATCTTCTCTCTCCTAATTAAAATAATAATACGTTTTTATACTTTTATCATTATATTTTCTTTCTCCTCACTCACAACCATTTACAAAAGTATTAAAACATATATGGATGAACAATAGCTTTTTAAATATAGGGGTGAATAGTGCTTTCACCAAATATTTTCTTTTATCCATTTAGGGGGGACGAGGCGCCACCCGAATTGGCCACGGGTACCAACTACCAGCACGGTATCACCGCCGCCATACACGCTGGTAGTGGTCCCGTGGACCGTTTTGCTGGTGCTATCTAACGGGCTGGTACCGTTGTTGTATTTTATTTTTGACTTTTTTATATTCCTTTTTTTGTGTATTTAACCGTATGGTTTATTTTTTTAATTTATTTTTACCATTGGTTTTATAAATATCTTTACCTTTTTTAAACGGTTTGTTTAAAATTTACTTAATAGGAACATTAAAGATAAATAAACATAAAAAACTAAAATTCATAAATATTAAACATAAAAAACTAAAAAAAAAATACATAAAAAGAAATAAAAAAACCTAGAGTTGGCGCAACAGTTGCCATGCCTCGACATGGTCAAAGCTGCTATCATATCGAGCCGCATAGTCCACATGCGTGAGCTCGATAGCCAACTCCGGGTCAATGCCCGGCTCATCCCTCAACGTGTTATGGTACACGTTGGTCCACCTCTCACACTTATTGGTGAGATCGGTCCACTTCTGCTGCATGCTGACGGTTGTCCGGCTGTTGATGCCAACGTGGAGGTTGAAATCAGCCAGTACACGTTCCCACATCCGGGTGGGAGCCCGAGCCCGAGGCTCTCAAACGTTGCCGTTGTTGAAGTGTCGGGTCGTTCGACGCGTCTAGGTAGCATATCACCAATGCAATCTCTTCTTCGGTGGTCCAACGAGTCATCTTCGTGTGTGTTTCTTTGTATAAACAGTGGTAAAAGTGTGTTTTAACCCCACCGTATGCTAAGTTTATATATAAAAAATTTTGAACGGTTTGGTGGAACGGTATCAATGCCATTCAATTTGATTGAACGGTTTCCATACTGAATTCTGACCGTGAGGTTGGGGACGGTTGAAATAGTATGGTAATTAATTTTAAACCGTGTGAAATAGTACGGTAATAAAATAAAAGGTTTAATGAAATTAAATAAAAAAGAATCAGTGAAGTGCTGCCTACAAAAAGGTGTTTCAGTGAAATAAATCAGTGAAGTGATGTGGCAAAGCAGGATTGGTTGAAATCAGTGAAAGGAAAAAAAAACTCTAGTAGCACCCATCTTCCCCTTATAACCAATGTTTTCAGAACCGGACCGGACAACGAACCGGATACCTTAGAGGTTCACTGGTCGAACCGGTCGGACCGGTTGAACCGGATTTAAGAACCGGATAACGTTATTATTCATATAAATATGAAATATATAAAAATAACACTACAAAAATTATACCAATTTAATATAAGTATTAAAAATAAAAAAAAAACCTATAATTACTTGAAATTACGAAATACAGAATATATGAAATAAAAAATGTTAATCAAGTCAATTCATTTTATGTTACAATTTTAAATAATAAACATAAATGGGCCAGGCCTGCATTTTTTACAAGAAATCAAAAGCAAAAAGCTTAGCCCACAACTCATTATGTAGTTAATGTATGTATCCAACTTCAGAGTAACCCTAGCCTCTGTTTGTAATCTCTCTACCTGGATTTTTTTTAGTCTCATCGTCATCAAAAACACAAAAAGAGAGTAGATACATGGTTGTTGTTTATGTCTAATCATTCTATCAAAGACTCTGTACATAACTTATCACGTCTTCTTAAGGTGTAAGTCAATGGTTGCCATCTCCGGCGACTGTCGGAACTCTGACGAAGGTTGGAACTTATTCACAAAAACCTGCAACTCATCTTCTCCAATGTTTGATGTTCCCGGCCGGACCGCTTACCTCGCAGATTCCCCGGTTTGACCGCCGGCCACCGATCCGGCCGGCCGGTTCATGTACAAACGGTTCAAAGGGCTTGAACGGACCGGCGACACCACCGTCTCCGGTTGAACCGGTCGGACCGGCCGGTCCGGTCTGGTTTTCAAAACGTTGCTTATAACTACTCACACCCATTTTATATAATTTAAGGAAACTCATCCTATAATTTGGTAAATGGTGAATGCTCAAAGCCTTGTTTATTTTTATTTTAACCATCCTCTCTCTCTCTCCTTTTTTTCTTTTCAATGAAAACTCTCAAACAGAGGTTTCTCCGTGTTATCAAGGGCTGTTCATGAGCCGAACCGAGTCGAACCAGCTCGGCTCGGATTTGAAACCGAGCTGAAAATCAAAGCTCAAGCTCGGCTTGGTTTTAAACCGAGCCGACTCGGCTCGGCTTGGTTTGGCTCGAATTTAAAAAGAAAAAAGAAAAATGGCTTTCAAAATTCAATAGTTTAAACTATTATTCAATAGTTAAAAATAACACAATTAAAATAAGTTCAACCTTATACATTGCATGCTAAAATCAGTTCAAGCAAGTACAAAATAAGTCTCAAATTTTAATGGAATACAGGCGAAGTTCATCAACATACGAATTAACTTGAGTACTTAGATCAAAAGTAGTATTGAGTTTATTTAAATAACTTGATTAGCTATAACTTCAATCCCAAGCAAAGAATCTCCATGCCACTGTTACCAAATATTAAATTTGTAGCATATTCTCCATCTTGTTTTACATTTTTGTAATATATTATATGTATATAAAAAAATATATATTAAAAATTAGAATTATTCGAGCCAAACCGAGCCAGCTCGGCTCGTTACGAACCGAGCCGAGCTAGGCTCACTTTCTAACCGATCCGAGCCGGCTCGGCTCAGTTTCAAACCGAACCATATCGAGCGAGCTTTTTTCGAGCTAAATCCGAGCAAGCTTCGAGCGAGTTCCGAGCCACGAGCTTTTTGGATAGCCCAGTGTTATCTTGCTTTTCCTTATCCAAATAAGTAAATTGTAAGAAAAAGAAAAGGAGATTTCAATTATATAAAGACTGACGAAAGGAAGATGACCAAAAACATTGGGTCAACTCTGTATCCTGTAATCCTAAGGCTTTAAGGTTTTCACTTTTTTTTGTGTTTCATTTGTTGACTTCTCTATATAAATTAGGGCAAAACCCACAAAAATCAATGGTTTCAGTGACCTGAGAGCGTAATCTGTGATCTGAATTCTGAGTGTAGCTACAAGGTATTCAACTTCTTCGATTTGTTACTTCCTTAATTACATACATATTGTTATTGACTTTTGGTTTTGTGCTTTTTTATTTTATTTTATATTTATTTGGGTTTGAATTATACATACGAACTGCCTTTTATTACACTTTGTAGGAAAAGGTTGAATAGTGAACCTTGTATGTAGGTTTAACAAATTCTGTAAAATGGATCCATCATCATCATCATCTAGCTCTTGCTCTTCTTCTAAGAGGAAAAGGAGTGATAGTGAACCCATCTTAAAAGAGAATGATGTATTTTTGAACTATTCGTTTGAAGATATCGGCAACAGCTTCATCCGCCACCTCCACGCAGCACTTAATCGCGAAAGTCTGAAAGTATCTGACCACACCTTGCTCCCTGTTGGTCGAGATATACGTATAGAGTTGTTGAACGCTATTCAAGAATCCGAGATCTTCGTTCTTGTATTCTCCAATAACTATGCTTCTTCTGTTAGTTGCCTCGATGAGCTGGTTCATATTATGGATTGCTTCCACAAGTTTAAAGATAGGAAGGTTCTTCCGGTATTTTTCAAGGTGGAACCATATGATGTTAGAAATCAACGAGGTCCTTTCATGGAAGCTTTCCAAGCTCACGTGTTCAATGAAGATAATGAGAGAGTTAAACAATGGAAGCAGGCCTTAAATGAAGCAGGAAATTTGTCTGGTCTAACCATGCAAAATAGGTAAGTGATTTCTAGAATTTGGAATAATTGGTATTTTGATTAGTTGAAACGGGTTTAATACAAGTTCATTAGATTTAGTACAATGTGAAATAATAATTTAACCGAATCATTTAACACATCTAATGCGTTGGTTATGGTCATACACTAAACATATCTAATTAAAATTTCACTCATTGCAAAGCTATTGGTAGGGTTTAATTAATACATCTAATGAAAAACAAAACTTGTTTAAGCTATTATTTGGTTTAATCAAGTTGAAAAACATACTGCTTAGAAAATAATATTAAACGTTGGTTATTAAAATTTCCATTGTATTAGTCGAAGCTCAATGGAAATGTATACGTGTTTTGTGAAGGTTGATGATATTACCAAGTGGAAAAAGTATTAAAATAGTCAAAATTTGACCCAAAACTTTCCAGATATTATATTAGTTTGACTTAAAAGTTTTCCAAAATAGTCAAGTTAGCTGATTGGCTAAAAACGGAGGCCAATACGTCTAGCAGCTGGCTAAATACTAAAAAAGCCCCTAGCCGCCGTCTGAACACACACAAAAAAAACCCATAGCCACTGCCTGAAAACATAAAAAAGTCCATTGCCACCGACTGGACACACACAAAAAAAAAAAAAATAAAAAAAAAATCCCTCAACGGCCTGGGGAACTGGAAAAGAAGTCTCACCCGCCAACTAAACAACAAAAAATAACCCCCCTACCGTCGGTATTAGCATTCTCGACCGTATACACTTTGGAAAAGGCTAACTAGTGTGTGCTTTTTGAAATGTTTTGGATCAAATTTGACTATTTTTGTAATTTTCCATTAACAATTTGATATCTAGAGCTAGGGTTGACAATTCCTAACCTGTTTAAGATACGATTAGTCCTGTTTAATAAAATGTACAATATGTATTTTACATTTAAAAATAATAATAATTACAATTAGGAGGCTAGGCTCTCTCCTTTCTCCTTCTTGCTACATAAAATATTCAACTGTGTTGTAGTGATTAAGGGGGACATGGCACTCTATGGTAGTACCCTAGACCCATCCAGTCATATGATGCCATGTCAAATTCACCGCCAAGTACCCTAGAGTGACGGTGGTGTTGCCTAGCCACAAAGTAACCGGAAAGGGGTACCCGCAAGGTGCCACATTCCCCTTTCTAAGCATCCGATAAAAAGTAGTTAAACGTCATTTTCAGTTTGATACTTGCCTTAATTGCGTATTCTCTGGCCCATTTAACATGATTAGTCATGTTTTGCCAGCTCTACTAGAGCTATGAATACTTTTAAGAGTCAAGCTAATTCTTTACTTCAAAAAGAAATAATGTTTGATCTTCATAAAAAAATTAAGACCGAATTAAAAAAGGGGTAAGCAACTAAATTCTTTATCAACACTTGTTTTGCCTATAGGTTCACATTAAAACAGTTGTTATCTTTGAGAGAATATTTAATAAAAAAATGTTAATTCCCATGTATAGTGTTAACCAAAATTAAAGTGTAAATGAAATAAATATTTTGTTAATTGTTAATTTAAAAGAATAAAAAAGTTTACTTAACAAATCAGTTAAAATCATATAAATAAATTTCTTTACACAAATACAAATTGACATATAAACCCTGAAACAAATTAGCGTTGATGTGTTTCTCACTGAAATTTCACAGGGATGAGGCTGAATTCTTACAAAAAATTGTTGAAGAACTTTTAAAAATGCAAAGTCCAGAAGAGTTGTATGTTGCAGAGCACCCTGTTGGGTTAGGATTTCGGGCACAAAAACTTATCTCAACATTAAGGTTAGACTTGAAAGAGCGTGTTATGGTTGTTGCAGTTTCTGGAATAAGCGGGATAGGTAAGACCGCTATTGTCAAAGAGACTTATAATAGAATTGCTGGAAAATTCAGTTGTAGATGTTTTCTTGCAAATATCCATGAGCTCTGTCAGGTTCCAAATTGGAGGGTTGTTTTACCAAAAGAGCTCATATCTTGTCTGGCTAGAAATGATGAGTTTACAGTCAGGAGTAGTCATAATGATTGCAAAACTACGATAAGAAACTTGGTCAGTCATCGAAAGGTTCTTTTGGTTCTGGATGATGTTGATAACTACCAACAATTGGAAGCATTAGGTATTAATGATCCTTCATGGTTCTACCAAGGGAGTAGAATAATCGTCACAACAAGAGATAAACGATCCCTTGAGAATATACCATATGTATCCTACCATACAATGTTTTTGAACAAAAGGGAGTCTCTTAACCTCTTCACGCGGCTTATGGTTACAAGAAATGACCCTGTGAACAGAAAGTTCATAGAAGAAGTTGTGAGTCTTGCTGGAGGGCTTCCTTTGGTTCTTAAGGTTTGGAGTTGTCATTTTTTAACTTGTGGAAAGGATGAATGGGCAAGTGAGCTTGAGGAATTGAAAAGAATTCCACACGGCGATGTTCATATGCAGCTTAAGAAGAGCTACGACTCACTTACTGATAGAGCCAAAAAGTTATTTCTGGATATTGCTTGTTTTTTTACTGATGTTTGTGGTTATGCGTCTAGAAAAGAATTAGTTATAGAAGTATTACAGGATGAAGAGATTGCGTTCTTCCTTAACAAAGAAATTCGATTTCTAGCTGATAGAAGTCTTGTTGACATGCCATTCTTATCGATGCCTCATGCAATTAGAGAAATGGGTAAAGAAATTGTGCGACAAGAAAACGAAGATGAGCCTGGACAACGCACTAGACTGTGGGACAAAAAGGATGTGATGCGGGTTTTGACAGAATGTTCGGTATGTCATCATTGTGTTTATAGCACAAAGCATGTATACTTAAGTAGCATATTGAAAGTAGCAATAATTCTGTTATGTTTTGTTTGTATTTGATAGGGAACAGAATCTGTAGAAAGCATTATGTTGATGACAGGGGAGATAGGTGAAGTAACTGTTCAAGTAGAGGTGTTAAGAAAGATGTGCAATCTGAGGTTGCTTTGTTTAAGTTGTCATAAAATATCATGGAGTAATTGTTTAAATGATGAAATGACGCCCTTATCATTCAAAAAGCTGAAATACTTGCAATGGGAAGGCTTCCCTTTCAAAAGCATCGACAATATTTATATGGGCAATGTAGTGGTTTTAAGATTGTACTCGAGCAAACTGGAAAGACTTTGGACAGGAATGAAGGTACGTCCTAATCTTGTCATATTCATTTTCCGTGTTCAATTAATTATATAGGGTTAGGATCAAATACACAGTGAAAGAAAAATAGGAAGTCGTAGGAAGGGTATCAAACGGACTCCGATTGAACTCATTCAAGCGGCATTGGAACTGTCTTATCGAACTCTAAGACGTTAGTTTTTAGGTCTTCGTTTTTTGGGGTTTTAGCTTGTAGTTTTTAGAATATGCGTTATATCATTGTGTGTTTTATGTGCCATTGTGTCTTTTTCTTATTTTCATCATTGTGTCATTTTTTCAATTCGTTGTGTCTTTTTTCTTTAGCATTGTGTTATACTTTTTGGCACTGTGTTATATTTTGTGGCTCATTGTGTCATACTTCATGATCTATTGTGTTTTTTTATCCTTCTCACTCTTCTCATTTTTATTACACTGTGTAGCTCTATGGTGAGCATTCTGCATTTCAATTTCAATAACTTGACCCTATTTATATAGAATAACTTGACCATAAATTGTAGCTCTATGGTGAGCATTCTGCATTTCAATTTCATTTTTGTTTTCCTATTCTGAGTATTGTGGTTGAGAGAATAAATACTTGAGGGAATTTGTGAATGAACACTAAGATTCATTTGTTTACAACTGAGGGGTTTGTCCCTATTTATATATATGGATTGGGTGCCCTACCCCTTTACTAACCAACATAATGGTTGAAGAAATAACTACCATAACCACCCTAACTTATACTAATTTTATTATACAAAATAATAACACTAACATAGGATAAATCCTTATAATGTTTTGATGCCAAGATTATTTCCAACAAGTATTACTAGCACAGTAGCACTCCCGCTCATTCCAATAATAACATTTAGGGCCTTCGGTATTGGCAATGTCAACCCTTACCAAACCACACGTATAGTATTCAATCTCACTATATATATAACACAAAAACTTAGTTCATGTAAACAAAAACATATGTTTACAACAGCTAAATAGCTGAAAACATATGTTTTCAGCGCAACTTTGTTTATTTTTTTAAAAAAATCCATTGGCGCTTTTTTTATTTTTTTTTGCCCAAAATGCTTAAAAATATGTATTTTACATTGGTTATTTTTTTCAAAAAAAAATGTCTTTTTACATGGGTTTTCAAAGGTTTTTCAACTCAAGAGAGTTTTCATTTTATCTCTCCCCTATATATATAGAGGGGACGGTTATTGTACAAAGTAATGAAAACGTGCGAAGTGTCACTTTATACATGATAATTACGTAATGATAATTACCTAATGCTTTCGTGAACATACAAAAACATTACGTAATTATCATGCACTTTGTACATGATAATTACGTAATGATTATTACGTAATGTTTTTGTATATTCACGAAGGCATTACGTAATTATCATGTACAAGTGACACTTCGCACACTTGGCACGTTTTCATTACTTTGTATTTGAACCTGCCTCTCTCTCTCTCTCTCTCTATATATATATATATATATATATATATATATATATATATATATATATATTTTATGATTCGATATTATATGTATTACTTTTTTGTTTCAGAGTCTCAAGAAACTAAGGATATTGGATGTGAATTGTTCATACAACTTAACAATGACCGGTGATTTCCATGGACTTGAGAATCTTGAGGAACTGAACTTTTATAATTGCGGAAACTTAAAAGAGTTGCACAACTCTATTGGTTGTCTTCAGAAACTCACCACCTTGAATTTATGTGACTGCGTAGCGTTAAAGTGGATCCCTTGGGAAATGATACTCAACTTACCATCTCTTGAACTTGTCAATATTGATGACACCACTGGGTTACAAATTGATATGGCTACCCAACCTTTTCTGTCTTCTTTAAGAGAACCCGTGAGCCTTCACCGAGAACATACTCTGATCAGAATAGAGTTTCAACCAAATAACAAATGTTTGATTCCAAACCTTCCACGAAACATCACATCCACTGAACTTTGTTTTTATGGTTATACAGAGAGTCTTCCATCTGACATTTCCGATTTAAAATATCTAGAATTCATTGTCTTTAAACATTGGCACAAACTTGGTTCCGAATCTCTAATCAAACTTACAGACCTAGCAAATTTAAGTAAGTTAACAATGGATTCATGTGGTCTGTCACAAGTACCCAATGAAATTGGGAATTTGGTGTCATTAAAGGAGTTGGACCTTTCAGGAAACACATTCTCTAGCCTTCCTGATACATTAAGCAACCTTTCACAACTGGTTGTCCTCAAGATAAGTGATTGTGATAATTTACAATTGCTTCCTTTTCTTCCAGCAAACATAGAATTTATAGAAGCATACGATTGCTGGTCATTAGATATGATGCCATTTGACTCGAAGCAAGGAAGTTATAGTTTTTGTTCCAAACTATTCAAGGTATGCTATCACTTCTTAGCAAATTTTGTAGTGAAATTAACTTGGCTTTTCATATATTATAATTAAATATGGGCGTCATGTTGCTTGTAACTCATATTTGAATGCATGCAACAGGAATCAACCATCCCTAAATCATTTATGATCAGCCTACCATCGAATAATGGGATGCTTGGCTGGTGCAGTTCTCGAAAAAGCGGAGGCGTTGTATCTTTCGTGGCACCAAAGCACTTGGACAAGAAACTTTGTGGTATCATCTTTTATATACAGATGCCAAGGCACTGGAACTACGAAAAGGAAATGACGCATACTCCCAAAATTCTTAATAAAACAAAAAATACAAGTCGATGTCTAAAGGAAATGAGCTTATATTATGATTCCAAGGGCGTCATGTTTTTTCCACTTGATGATACAAATATCGAAGTGGGTGACAGCATGGAGCTTGAATTCAATCTGCCATATGTTTTAAGTTGTGGGTTACGCTTGATATATGATAGAGATTTAGTGGATTCTAAATTGGTTCTTCAAAAAGTTAATGACTTCCCCAATGATTACGATTCGGACTGTGATGATCATTTTTGTTTGGATGATGATGAGGATTTTTCTTCGGAAGATGATTATAGTTCAGATGACGATTAAATAAATGATGGCGATGATGACGATAAAGTTAAACATAGTGAAATTCTCAGGGTTAGTTTTCTTTAGACATTGAGTAAATTTTCATTTTTATTCATCTACGTATATGGGCCACACTAAATCTAAAGATCGTGTTCAGCTAAAAACGACTCAAACAGCCGTTGGTGGCTGTTTTGCTTAGATTGTCGGTGGCCTATGTATAACAAGCCTCTTGTGTATATTTATATGTATTTATGAGAGTATTGACAGAATGTGACGGTGAAACTTCCAGCGAATTAGGCGGTGACGAGAGAGGATGTGGATGGTATGTTGAGTGCAGAGAGGCGGAACACTGCTAATATAGCGGTTACCCTGCTGAAGTATCAGCTTTAATTGCAGCTATTGTCTCAGTGTTTCTGTGTCATGTGTTTGGGTTTTTGTTATTCACAATGGAATGTTTAGGGCCAACTAAATGAGCCCGCTAAATAATGTTTTTATTTATGAGTGATGTGATTAGAACATTTCTAAAACTTGGTTACTATTTTATCAAATATTTCAATTTATTTAATTTCTATTTTCTAGTTTTGATTACTTAAACGAAATATCTAGAGTGTGAAAACATGTACTCGTACAAAAAAAATTATTGCAAGTATTTTAGCAGACTCGTAAGTGATTCAGGTTATTCCGTACATGCAACATGGAGAAAAAAAATTGAAGGAATAATAACATGGTGAACGACGGAAGCTTATTCCGTTC
Organism: Ambrosia artemisiifolia; assembly: GCA_032199755.1. Classification (NCBI taxonomy): domain Eukaryota; kingdom Viridiplantae; phylum Streptophyta; class Magnoliopsida; order Asterales; family Asteraceae; genus Ambrosia; species Ambrosia artemisiifolia. The sequence continues at coordinate 50,211,718 of CM063515.1, read as the reverse complement.
AAGATTCAACAACGGCTTACAGCATCTACATTGCAAGAAAGAGGGACAAACAAGGTAATAGGTTTGGTTTTGTTTCGTTACTTGATGTCAAGAATTCGGTGGAGATGGAGAAGACCTTGTCTAGCATAAGGATGGGTGTTTTCAAACTTACTTTCAACGTGGCAAGATTTACAATGGAAGATGGGGAGAAACAATAGAAGACCGCAGAACAACAGATAAACAATTGTTAAAGAATACGTTTCTAATGCGGTAAAAGGAAAGGAAGTGAAGTTTGATGTTATTTCGGGTGTGTCATCTTTTAAAGATGCGTTCTTCGGCAAATCTAATAGTATGAAGGAGGAGAAATTTATTGTCTTAATAGATGATGTGAAAGCCCATGATCATTTTGAGGATAAGGCGGTGATAGTTAGAGAGTCTTATTTCAAATCCTTAAGAGCTGTTGGAGATATTGTCAAGAATCTTAAAGGAAATGGTGGGGTGGTGCAATACTTGGGAGGAATGTTCGTGATTGTCTCTTTCTTAGTAACGAAAGCAGTTCAGTTCATAAACCAAGCAAAGGAGAAGACGGAATGATGTCAGTAAGTGGAAATGTGGGTGGGACAATCACTACCTCTTGAAAGGGTTGTTTGGTTACGTATTTAGGGCATCCCTCTCCATTTGCTGTCTAACGAAGTTATTAATCGGGTTGGGGAAACTTTCGGTAATGTTATTCAAGTAGCCCAACATGACTGCTGGAATTCCGATCTTTCTTATGACTATGTCGGAGTTTTAGTGGCTAAAGGGAAGAGGATTTAGGAAGAAATTGTAGTGCAATGGAAGGGTCGAAAATATCGCGTTTGGGTGGCAGAGGAGGTGGAGACTGGGAGCTGGATTTTTTGGTAAAGTCTAGAAGTATGGTGTCGGAAGTGGATACAGCTGGCCGGAGTAACATGTTGGTGGTTGATATTCTAGCGAATTCAAATTTAAACATTGAAATAGAAGGTCCGGGAGTCAAGGAGTCAGTTATGGAAGGTAGCAGATGTGATCATAATCACAATAAACCCTCCGATTCAGTTACTGTAAATGAAAGAGATATGGGCGGGATTGTTATTGATGACCGAGTTAATAAGTTTGACTCTATGGAAAGGAAGGTGAGCAAAAAAGATGGAAAATTAAAAAGGTGGATAGACAGAAACCTGGCCCACTTCAGGATAGACTGATATCTTTGGACTGCAGGCCCAATGCTAGAAAACGGCCTAGGTTAGAGTTCGACCCAACTGGTATGGACCCTTTTGGTCTTGACTTTATTTTGGGCTTACATCATAATAAGGAGCAGAGTAGTAATCCGGTTAATGAAGAAACGGGTGAGGAGTTTGTAAATGAATAAGAATGCAGTTCTCATCAGGAAGATACACAGGAGGAAGACACAAGTGATAGCCACACTTACAATTCTTCGGAGGTTCAAACAGATAATATGGAGGGGCCGATGAAGAATAAGGAGGATTAATCGAACAAGGTAGTAAGCAAGCCGAGTGTTCACGAAGAAGTCGTACAAACAATTCAGTTGGGTTCTTTGGTGGGGGTTCAATTAGGTAAAATTCATCCTTTGGTGGTCGAAATGGTTGAAAGTGAATGGTTACAATAGGTTGGTCAATGATTTTTTTTTTGTCTATAAATGTGTGGTGTTTGGGTGTTTCGGGTAAACAGGGATGGGTGAAGGGTTGTTGGGTCAAGAGAATTGATGAAGCGCTAAAAGGTCCTGACAAGGGCAGACTCTAAAAGTCCATGAAACCTTAGCTAACCATCCACAGTAGTTAATAAGAATACTGAACAAACAAGAGCAAAATAAAGACAACTGAAAGTACTGAAGAACAAGTTCTGAAGACAAACCAGACAACCTCTGAAGAACAAGTTCTGAAGTACTGAAGACAAACTGCTGACAAACAAACCACTGATGAAGTAACAACTGATGAAGTAAACAAACAGCTGTTAGATCAAACCACTGCTGAGCCAAACCACTGTTTGATCAAACAGCTGTTAACCAAACCACTGATGAGACAAACCACTGATGAAGATCAAACAGCTGTTAGACCAAACCACTGATGAAGACAAACCACTGATGGTCAAACAGCTGATAACCAAACCACTGCTGAACCAACCTCTGAAGAAGAAGTGAAACCACTGCTAGAAGCAAACATCTGATGAGAAGGTCTGTTGTGGCTTACAGTACTTAGGCCACAACAGAGGTTGACATCAGATGTTTATTAAAGAAGTGAAACCACTGACAGAAGCAAACATCTGTTGAGAAGGTCTGCTGAGGCTTACAGTACTTAGGCCACAGCAGAGGTTACCAACAGATGTTAAGGATTGAAACTTTTGATTACCAAAAGTCTGCTGAGAAGGTCTGTTGTAGCCCAACAACACTTTGGCTACAACAGAGGTTACCAGCAGATGTTATAACTACTGAAGAGACAATCCAACAGAGGTTTACAGAACAACAACAGTTTATTGATCATCAGAGTTTACAACCACTGAAGAACAACTGCTGATGATTTACTCATCAGCAGTTGTAAACCTCATCAGACGTTTAACAAGATTCTCAGATGTTTACTTTATCAGATGTCAGACTAAAGCTGCAGCAGTTATTATTCTATCTCAAGTTGTATTTACTTTTGTATTGTTTATGTATTTTGTAGATCTAGAGGCAACTTTATAGTAGGGTATGTATTCTATAAATACCCATGTAATGTTTACCTCTAAACTTGCACTTGGCCATTTGTATTCAATACATATGAACATTTGCCATTAATAAAACAAATGTTTTAAGTAACTTATACGCATTTCACTTACATTTGCTTTGTTAATTACACTGTTGTGAGAGTATGTTCCGAGGGGGAGTTTAAAGTCCATAAACTCAAGTCACTAATCCTAATTACTCATGTTTTCCGCTGCAAATCTCTCTAGTAATCATGACAAGAGCTCAAACCGATCCCAACAATTTGAAGTAGATGTAGTTATGGTTATCAGAATTTGTACCATACTTATCAGCAGTTAAGTTTTCTACTGATGAGGATGGTCCAGCTTCTGATTCACAAGACAGAGTTTACAACCACTGAAGAACAACTGCTGATGATTTACTCATCAGCAGTTGTAAACCTCATCAGACGTTTAACGAGATTCTCAGATGTTTACTTTATCAGATGTCAGACTAAAGCTGCAGCAGTTATTATTCTATCTCAAGTTGTATTTACTTTTGTATTGTTTATGTATTTTGTAGATCTAGAGGCAACTTTACAGTAGGGTATGTATTCTATAAATACCCATGTAATGTTTACCTCTAAACTTGCACTTGGCCATTTGTATTCAATACATATGAACATTTGCCATTAATAAAACAAATGTTTTAAGTAACTTATACGCATTTCACTTACATTTGCTTTGTTAATTACACTGTTGTGAGAGTATGTTCCGAGGGGGAGTTTAAAGTCCATAAACTCAAGTCACTAATCCTAATTACTCATGTTTTCCGCTGCAAATCTCTCTAGTAATCATGACAAGAGCTCAAACCGATCCCAACAATTGGTATCAGAGCTTGGTCAGTCAGATTTGATCTAACAATCAATCTGATATAATAGATCAGCTCATAATCATTGATACTCGGTTGTATGAGATTTATTTGGATTTTAAACTAACATACTACATCTTGTTCACATAATAGATCAGTTGCTAATCAATCAACTGTATCAAAGTGTCAAGATATGATTTTCACAACATACCAGGCTGCACAACTCTGTTGAGACATGTCCTATATGACTTGTATTAATAGGTTTGGACCTGAAGACCACATAGACATCATAACTGGGAATATCTTCTTTATAGGTATTCACAGAATGTAATATGTGGTAAATCTCACTGTTGATAAGATGTCTTTCATCCTAAGATAGTTTTTGACATTATATAAAATGTTTTTCATCCTAAGGATAGTTTTTGACATTATATAAAATGTTTTTCATCCTAAGGATAGTTTTTGACATTACATAAAATGTTTCTCATCCTAGTGATGCTCCTGACATCATATCAACAGTGAAGATAACAAAAGATGAACTTTCTTCTATGCTGGTTCTTATATGTAATAAAATCACTAAGTAAGCAAGAAGAATTTTTCCCAGTACTTAAAATAAATCATAAGATGATAACAAGTGCTTTTAGTTGGGGCACTATGCCAGGAAATGTAGAAGTTCTGGCATGAATCATCTGTAAAGGGAAATTCATCTAAAATCAGTTAAGACATCATGCACATAAAAGTGGCACCACCTCCTCAAACATTAGATGTAAACTGATACATACCTGAGTTAGGTCAAAATATTACTAGGCTAGTCATGAACTTTTACTCAAAAGGTGAAATGACATGACTATCCTCAGACTCTCAGGTATCAAAATCCCTTAGCAAATTAATTTTTATGTCAAAAGTAGAAACTCTTTTGCTAAAATAAGGGACACAAATGTGTGATTAAAAGGCCTAGTTAAAATCTTGATCCCAACACAGAAAAATGACCTGGAAGCTGCAAAAGAAACCAAATTTGGATTTCTAAAGCTTCCAAGGTCAACTGTGAAAAATGGGAGTGTCAAGATTACCATGTATTAATCTGTATTCATAAATAGATGTAATCATGGAACTAGGACTTTTCACACATTTCCTCCAAGTAATTTACTCCTCAAAATGTTTCACTAAAAGGGAGTAAAACTCATTGGGCAATACATCAGAAGTTTGTGATATACACTAATAAAAGGAATATCATAACTTCTGATAAAAATTGACCCCCTATTGACAGTAGTTCCTCAGCAGTTGCTTCTACATCAGGGATTGAGAGCCTGATAACTGCTGAATACAAATCTCCATAAATCTGTCAACAAGCTGCTTTTACCAAAAGGTTTATCTAAAGGTGAATCAAAAGATAAAAGCAGTTCCACAAGAGATATGACCAACAATTGGTGTCATATCTGAATTCTGTAAAAATAGAAAGGGTAAAACAAATCAAAATGCACAAATTGATAACTAATGGGGTTTAAAAGTTCCAATCTAAAATTAGTAAATTAATCTGTGTTTTAACAAAACCTTTCTATAATACCTTGACTGTAACTTCTCAAAAGCAGTCCAAAAGGTATAAACAGAATTCACACAAGTATAACAAAATACTTGTCATTACTACATCTACTTCAATTGAGCAGGCCCATACCAAAAAGGTTTGGGTTCCTAATAGGAAATATATGCTGCTTCATTGTGCAGGTACTTACCACAGGATGTTACAAGCATCTTGTACAAAGGAAGTGTCCAAGAAAAGATGTAGTTCCACCCAACAGTTGAAAAATCTGTTCGTCAGATAAAACAACTGTTTCCAAACATCTGCTGACAACAGTCATCAGATGTTCCACCCAACAGTTGAAAAATCTGTTGATCAGATAAAACAACTGTTTCAAACATCTGTTGGCTACAGTCATCAGATGTTCCATCAAACAGTTGAAAAATCTGTTCAAACTACTGATCAGATAAAACAACTGTTTCAAACATCTGTTGACTATAGTCATCAGATGTTTCACCCAAAGGTTGATAAAGGGTACCAAAAACCTGATCAAGCTCATAAAATCATATCAAAAGAGATCCCTGGACAAGATCCAAAAATTGATATTGAACAAAATCCATTAAAGAGTTTGAAATCAACTTCCACCTAACTACTGATGTAAAAGAACTCAACTTCAGTATGAGGTCATAAACATCAGTGGTTTTCCACTCATGGTATAATTCAAAAGGAGGGTCATTTAAAGAGAATGTTAGTTGCAAGGATCACCCTATTGTAAATCTTTGGTGATGAGGGGCCTCAGATGCTGTTACAAGGAGAAAAGGCTTTAAACTTCTGTTCCTGTTCTGCACTCATATCTCAGAGGAATCAAGGGAGTAACAAAGTCAGGTATGTCAAATCTTGAATAAAAGTTATTGTATATATTTTTGCTTTAATTCAAAATTTTGACAAAATACTAAATTCTTAAAAGGTAAAACACAACATCTGTTGGAGAGTTGCCAAACCACTGTTGGATTATTCATCAGTGGTTTGCAAAACTGCCAAACCGCTGTTGGTTTATCCATCAGTGGTTTGCAAAAAGGGAAATGATAGAATTGCAGTCAGTAGTTGTAAAACTACTGATGAGTTGAATAAGACAACTTCCGATGAACAACTTTTGGTCATCAGTAGTTATCTATAGGGGTACATCAGTACTTCTACCTCAGACGTTATATTTATTATAACTTCTGAAACCCTATTCGATTCATTTACTGCAAGTCAAATCAAAAATTCCCTCTCTCAAACCCCGAAAGCGACTAACAAAAGTTCTCAACCCTAACTTCATTAAAATGGACCTCCAATTGAAACCCACTCACAATCTGATTGCATATCTTGATAAAGATGATCAGTGGGATCAATACCATGAAATAATTGATACTATAGTGAACTCTAAGTATCACACTGCCTTCACAATCGATCCACCAATCCATGTGGATGCCCTAAGGCAGTTCTGGGCTAATGCTGAGACAAAAGATGTCAATGGAAAAACAATAGCCCTTATATCCACCGTAAATGGAAAAGCTGTGGCAATCACTCCTGAGGTTTTATCTACAGTACTAAAACTGAATGATATTGAGGATACAAAATCCATCCCCACTAGTGAAGTCCATGCCACACTGACTGCATGCAGGTATACAGGTAAACTCTCTCATGCAACCATTTACAAAAAATATTTTGATCCCCAGTTTAAACTTTTATTTCATTACCTGGTAATGTGTTTAAGTCCTAAAACTGCTGGTTGGGATCAAATGCCATCCGACTTGCAACAAATTTTTCATTCCATTGTTGCAAGTAAACCGTTTGGAGCATCAACTTACTTTTTCAATGAATTTTTAATAAATCATTCTAAAGAAAAATTTAAGTTTTTACTTTACCCCAGGTTTGTTATGCAGTGCCTCATTAAAACCATTGGTAATGATGCACTACTTGGGGTAGCATCTAAGTCTAAAACTATAGATGTCCAAACATTTTCAAGACATAACACCCCAGCCATACAGGCTGTTGATGACCAAGGGGTTACACCATCAGACCCCAAGGAACCCACATCATCCACCCAACAGGCTTCTTTGTCTAAAAAGGCCAAGAAGACCTCCACCAAAAAGCCTAAACCCACTCCACAACCCAAAAGGACACCACAGGAAGATGAGATGCCTGTGGATGTCAATGTACACTCTGTACTTGACCAAACAGCAGCTGGCACATCCTCACAGTTGCTTGTTTCATCTCAATCCCAACCCATAATGCCTGTGTCCTCTCAACAGGACACAGTGATTCTTCAAAGGGATCCATTAGTAGCTATGTCTCAAACTGAAACATGGACTATCACTCCAATGCCCGGGAGTGAAACACTAGACTACACTACTAATGATAATATGACCACCTTCTCCACACTTATCAATGCCAATGCTCTCAAAGAGTTGAGCAGCACCAAAGTCCAAACCAATGTTAGCTCACCTCTATTCACTTTTGAGGTATCTCCCACTGAAGCTATGGATTTGGATGTGACTCACTCAACCCAAAGAGATGAGGATGAACCTAGGTCTCTCAGTCCAATTGTGGAAGATCAGGTAATAGGCGAAGCTGCTACTACTCTTTTACCACCCAGTGGTGGACTAGAGGACAGTAGTAACATCAATAAGACTTCACCTATGGCAACTGCAAATATAGGTACAAAACCTATAGCAGGAAGTCCCCAGTACCAAGAAAAAGGGGCACATGACAAAACAGTATTGGACACTGGTCATGTTGAAACTGTTCTACAAAAGAACAGGGATTCAGATCATACCACTAGTTTGGTTGATGGATCAAAAATTACTGAATTGACGGATAAAGTTGAAGGTCTTGAGTCTGAGGTTTTCCAACTCAAGAAGTTGATCACCAATAAGGCTCAAGGTAAAGTCCACTTAACCCAATCCATCCCAAAAGTGGCATCCTCTAATATTGAGGATCTCCTAAACACACAACCTTCAAATGAAAATCCTGCCAATTCAGGCTCTGAGAGCATAAGGTTAGACCACTTGTGCAACCCTCAGGGCCCTCTTTACCAAATGATCCAGTCTCTCCTAGACAAACATCTCAAGACCATTACTGAACAGATAGAGCTGAAACATGCAAATCAGTTAGAGATGATTAAGACTACCATGGAACTCAAGGTCTCTGAGCTGACAAGACAAATTCTAGATCTTAAACTGCAACTTCAACACTTAACAGGTGTTTCCTCCCCTGAATTGGATGAAGCCAAAAATGGGGAGAAGGCACCTGAAGAGGGGGAGAAGGCACCTGAAAAGGGGGAGAAGGCTAAGAAGATTGATCTAGAAACAACTTCATTCAGGGCAAGTGAAGCTGATGTCAAGAAAGCACAAGACCAGCAGATTCATGGGCAGATCTTAGAAGGACATTTGGAAAAGGACTCCTCACCCAAACCCAGAGAAGCAAGTATCCCCTCAACATCTTCTACAGAAGATCCAAAGACGGAGATTAAACTTCAGTACTCAAAGAGAAAGACAAAGGGGACTACACATGTCACTGAAGAAACAGCTGCTGAAACTTCAGTAGCTGCAAAGATTCAGAAGACAACCCCTACCTTCTCAAAACCATCCATCCCTGATCCCTCTGAACAAGACAAGCTCCAAACTCAAAAGAATAGGGATGAACAGGCTACACCTGAAGAAAGGGAGAAAAAGCTCTTGTTGGAGAAGAGAGCTCTTCAGGAAGATTTAGCCTGGGATATGGTAAATGAACTGGGTGTGAAGGATGACCAAGAGAGGTTAAAAGTTTTTGGGGAGAAACTTCAGGAGTTGACACTAGCTGAAGAAGAGGAGACAAGACTAGAAAAGGAAAAGGCCATATCTTACATTGTTGAGCATTCAAGAACAAAAAGGGCCAGTCTCAAAAACCTCTCCCTCAAAGAACTTCAACAGAGAGTCAATAAGCTGAACATCATGCTCAAGAGCAAGAAGGATGCTGAAAAGAAAAGACAGCTCATTGACTCACTTGTGGCTGCTAAATGTGGTACCAAACAGCAGTTGGTGAAATGGAGTGAAGCTGAGTTGATGAATGCCTACAAGAAGCTACAAGAACAACATTCAAGTAGGTTCTCAACTCAGTCTTCTACTAAAGAGTCCCATCATACAACTCCATCACCACCACAAGGGTCTAAAAAGGTTGCTTCCAAGGTGTGTTTGGAAGAACCTCAAAAGGTGGAAACTAGGGACCCAGAATCACTTACTCATCAGCTGAAAAAGCAGAAATTTGTAACTTCTGAAGAAGCAGCAGGGTCTACTGTGAAGGATCAAGAAATCCCACAGCCTAGTTCTCCCAAGGTTTCACAAAGCAATCAACTAGTGTTTTATGAAAACCTAGCACCTACAGTCCATGTAACATCATCTGTGTCAACCTCTCATGGAAAGATAACTAGGTGGTATCACCTAGGTTACAAAAACATTACTATGGTAATTGAGAGAGATGATGGTGCAAGACAGGTGTTCAAGAAGGGAATGGATATGCTTAATATGTCAGAAAGAGATCTTCATGATCTTTACATACTTGGCTTAGAAGCATCCAATTTGCCAAACGAGATCAAAGCCCAAGACAATGCCAGACAGATCAGACATGTGATCAAGAACAGGCTGGATCTCGAATAAGTGGATAATAAAGCTGTAAAAGCCCAAAGCTGGCTAAAGCTGTTAGCTAAGGTTTTGGCTTCATCAATTCAGGGGGAGATTGTTGGGTCAAGAGAATTGATGAAGCACTAAAAGGTCCTGACAAGGGCAGACTCTAAAAGTCCATGAAACCTTAGCTAACCATCCACAGTAGTTAATAAGAATACTGAACAAACAAGAGCAAAATAAAGACAACTGAAAGTACTGAAGAACAAGTTCTGAAGACAAACCAGACAACCTCTGAAGAACAAGTTCTGAAGTACTGAAGACAAACTGCTGACAAACAAACCACTGATGAAGTAACAACTGATGAAGTAAACAAACAGCTGTTAGATCAAACCACTACTGAGCCAAACCACTATTTGATCAAACAGCTGTTAACCAAACCACTGATGAGACAAACCACTGATGAAGATCAAACAGCTATTAGACCAAACCACTGATGAAGACAAACCACTGATGGTTAAACAACTGATAACCAAACCACTGCTGAACCAACCTCTGAAGAAGAAGTGAAACCACTGCTAGAAGCAAACATCTGATGAGAAGGTCTGTTGTGGCTTACAGTACTTAGGCCACAACAGAGGTTGACATCAGATGTTTATTAAAGAAGTGAAACCACTGACAGAAGCAAACATCTGTTGAGAAGGTCTGCTGAGGCTTACAGTACTTAGGCCACAGCAGAGGTTACCAACAGATGTTAAGGATTGAAACTACTGATTACCAAAAGTCTGCTGAGAAGGTCTGTTGTAGCCCAACAACACTTTGGCTACAACAGAGGTTACCAGCAGATGTTACAACTACTGAAGAGACAATCCAACAGAGGTTTACAAGACAACAACAGTTTATTGATCATCAGAGTTTACAACCACTGAAGAACAACTGCTGATGATTTACTCATCAGCAGTTGTAAACCTCATCAGACGTTTAACAAGATTCTCAGATGTTTACTTTATCAGATGTCAGACTAAAGCTGCAGCAGTTATTATTCTATCTCAAGTTGTATTTACTTTTGTATTGTTTATGTATTTTGTAGATCTAGAGGCAACTTTACAGTAGGGTATGTATTCTATAAATACCCATGTAATGTTTACCTCTAAACTTGCACTTGGCCATTTGTATTCAATACATATGAACATTTGCCATTAATAAAACAAATGTTTTAAGTAACTTATACGCATTTCACTTACATTTGCTTTGTTAATTACACTGTTGTGAGAGTATGTTCCGAGGGGGAGTTTAAAGTCCATAAACTCAAGTCACTAATCCTAATTACTCATGTTTTCCGCTGCAAATCTCTCTAGTAATCATGACAAGAGCTCAAACCGATCCCAACAATTGGTATCAGAGCTTGGTTATTCATATACACCCCTCAGAAAGTGGTTGCTAAAAGGGAGTTGTGGAGTAAAGTGGTAAACTTAAAGATATTATGGGTAATTTTCAAGGTTTGTGGGTGATATTGGGAGATTTTAATGTCGTCTGTTTTCCTGAAGAAAGAAAGAACTCCCGTTTTAATAAGACGAGCGCTTGGGACTTTAACGTTTTTATTAATGAGGTTGGATTACAGGAATATATTATGAGTGGTAACAGGTTTACTTTTTTGGCTAGAACGGATGGTGATATTAAAGTAAGTAAGATAGATAGAATTTTGGTTTGTCAAAATTTCTTTGACAGGTGGCTGATGGCGTGTTTCAGAACCCTTCCGAGAGAGTTTTCGGATCATACGCCTTTGCTTTTAAAGTTGGTGGATTCTAATTTTGGGTATAAACCGTTTCGATGGTTTAACCCATGGTTGGAGGGGGGGGGGGGTGCCAGGAAGTGGTGGTTAAGGCTTTCAATGAAGTTTCTGTTGAAGGTAGGCCTGAGGAGATCATGATTATTATAAAATTCAAATATTTACGGAAAAAAGGGAGGAGTTAGAGAGGTGCAAAAAGCGAGATTAAATGTTTAGAGACCATTATTGAAAAAAGAGATTTGGAGGAAAAGGAGAAGTGGGTGGGGGAAGAATGCAAAAAAGAGGTAAACCAACTTAACCATTTAAAGTGTATGGACTTGAAACAGAGATCGAGGGTTCAATGGGTGGCGAATGGGGACGATAATTCAGCGTTTTATCATAGGGTAGTTAATGGGAGAAAAGCGTCTAACGCTATTCGGGGTCTGTTGATTAAGGGGCAGTGGGTTTCAAAACTTCCCTTGATTAAAAAAGAGGTTTTGAAGTTATTTAGAAATCATTTTTCAGACAATCAGAAGTGTAGATGCCGTTTTGCGACTAATGATTAGATATTAACATGTGTTAAGGGGCAAATGAGAGAAGAAGGGGCGAAGGAAGAAAAGAAGTGGACGACGGAAGATTTGTCATGGGCGAATCTGGAACAGGAATGCACAGAAGACACATTCGACCACATGAAGTGGGCGAATGTGGAACAATGCTTCATTCGACCATTGAGTTTGGACGAATGTACAGCTACTATATATAGAAATTGGGTTTTTGTAAAGTATAACGAGTCATTTAGAGTGTGTGTTTTGTGTGTGTGTTCCAGAGAGGATTGAGAGTGATAGTTTGTGTGATAGGTTAACTGTATTGAATCTGTAAGAGTTTATTTGAACAAGTTAATCTATGAAAAGCTTTTAAAATGACTTTGATTGTGTTTTGATTGAGTTTATATCAGTTTGTTCTAAGCTAGGGTTTCCGCACCTGGTTTAGCAACTTGTATGATCGTATAATCCTGTTTTCGTGTCAAATCACATCCTCTACAAAGTGGTATCAGAGCGTAGAGGATCATACAACAACAAATTGATAAACTCAGAGCTGATTTGGACATAATTTTCATCAATTCACATCTGTTTTCAACTAAAAATGGTTTTTGTGTGTTTTTGAAAGAATTAGAGGTGATTTTGTGGTTAAAATTCAAAATTCCAAGTATTAAAGTTGTTCCAAATCATCTCCGAAGCAAAACCTGATCAAGATCAATCAAATCCACAAACTTTTGAAAATCAGTGATCAAAATAACCGTTTTTCAAAGTGTAACCGTTTTTCAAAAAGTTGAATATGGGCGAACCTGGACTTTGTGGGCGAACGTGAGTGTTTTAGGTCGAAGGAGAGAGATTTTCTGGGCGAACCAAGGTGTTTGAGGGCGAACCTAGAATTTTCTGTTTGAATATTGTACATTCGGGTTACAAATTTTACCTTCGGGAGATCGGGGGTACGAAGGTAAAACTCAAACGGACGAACCTAGGATTTTTTTTTGGACGAAGGAAGAAGAGTGTTTGTGTATTTTTACATTCTAGTGAAATCTTACCTTCGGGAGTGATTGTTTTGGGCGAACCTGCATCAAAAGGGACGAACCTGATTATTTGTGGGCGAACCTAGGATAAGTTTTGGAAAATTTTTCTAAGTGTTGAATTTCTCGAAGTGCGTGATAATGTGGCGTTATCAGACTACTCCTACACCAGCAACTACACAACCACAACAGCAGGTGATGGACCCATGGACTGTGGCAGCACAGAAGACGAGCACACAGTCTTCGCAGCCGGTTAACTACATGACTCAGAGTGCACCTACAGTACCGCAGTCTGACTACTGGGGAGTAGCAGCAGCGGTGGTAAACACTCAAACTACTAATGCTATTTCCACACTGATTAATGATTTGTCTTCAGGTAGCGGGACTCGGCCACCGAAGCTCATGGAGATTCAAGATTACAATCAGTGGCAGAAAAAGTTTAAGATACATTTGGAAGGCATGGGAGTAGAAGGTGCTGAAGCATGGAACATGATTGCTAAAGGATACACACCACCAGTTCTGGAGAACACGGGTGAACCAGTGCCATTGGAGAGCATGGCGGAGGATGAGAAAAAGAAGTTTGCTGTGGAAAAGAAGGCGTTCTCCCAACTGACACAAGCCATTACAAATGATCTTTTGCATCAGTTTGGAACGTGTACAACTTCTAAGGCACTGTGGGAAATGCTTAAAAGGAAGCATGATGGAAATGAGAAGACTCGGAATTTGAGGATGGAAGAACTTGTTAAGGAGTTTGAGAATTTTTCTTATGTTGGAAATGAAACTTTGAAAGAACTAACTCCTAGATATAATCATTTAATATCTGAATTGTCTAGCTATGGTGTACAGATCCCTATGGCAAAACAGGTGGACAAGTTTGCTGAAGCATTACCACCAAACTGGGATCAGCATGTGGATGTTCTGAAGGAGAAGGATGCTTTTCAATACTGGTCTCTTCAAGAGTTCGTTGAGAAGCTGGAAAACAAAGAATTGGAAGAGAAGAGGAAGGCTAGGAGAGCACAGATTCCTCAGAATCCAAACTTATACTTTGGAGGATCTTTAGTTCCAGCAAGTACAAGTTTTGGAGGGCTAGTTACACCACATGTTGCTTGTATATCCAATGCTGTAGAATCACCCATCATTAACTACCATCAACAAAATTCATCTTTATCACAATCACAACCACAAGTTCCATATCAATATTCATACATTCCACCATTCTCCCCAAAGCAACAAGCAGCTTTTTACACTGCTGGTCAATCTCAACCACAACCAATGAACCAACCTAATCAACCAACTGTGGTTTTGGAGACTTCCAATCTTGGAAATGTGACAGTTGAAGTTGCTCAGCAACACATTGCATTAGTCTCTGCAATGGTTTCTTCCTACAATGGTTTAGTTGCTAGTCAAATTGGTAATAACAACTTGACCAATGAAGACTACGCACAAATTGACAAGGAAGAGATGGAACTCATTGACATCCAATGGGCATTTGCGAGCATTATGCGAAGAGCAACAGAGTTTATTGAGAAAACAGGTAGAACAGACTTGGGAACTTCTCCTAACACAACCTACGGGTTTAATAAGGAGAAAGTGACTTGTTTTAACTGTGGAGGGAAAGGTCACTTCAAAAGAGAATGTACTCAACCACCAAAACAAGGCAACAGAAATCCATTTAATGCTACCTATCAGAACCGTCAACAACAAAACCAAAACCAAGTTTCTTCCCAAAACAACAACAACAACTACCAAAATCGTCAAAACAACTTTAACAACAACCAAAATAGACAACCAACCACACCAAACCAGACACAAAACCAAACACCAAACAATACTAACCGAACAGTCATACCAATCACTACACCAACTGAACAACAGAATACCAATCAAGCTTTGGTTACTCAACAAGACGAGAGGTTTGACTGGTCGAGCATTCAGATAGGTGTTGAGGAAATCACCACTGGAGGAAATGTGGCGTGTGTTGCCTATCAGGTTGATCTTGAAGATTCTGTGACGGTGGAGGAGAAGGTTGAAACTGAGGTTGATAGTGATGAATCTGAGGTTGAGATGGATGGAGATTTTGAACCTGTTAAGGTTAATTCTGAGATTAATGTTGAGGTTGAAAATAAAGAGACAAATTCTGGAGTTGTGATTGATACTGTTTCTGACATTCCTGAGGAGTGTGAATCGGTTTATTCTGATTCAGACAGTGACTCGGATACGGAAGCTAGTGTTAATTCTCTTGATGAAGATATTGATCAGTTACTTGCAGAAGCAGATTTTCTGATGACTAGGAAGTCATGCATTGCAGATGATGCTTTCACAAAGATTGATTATTCCAGATTCTTTGCAGGAAAGGAAGCTCATTTTGCATTGATGGCCATGACTGACCCGCCAAAACCTGTAAGTTCTGCTTGTAGTACTGACAATACTAGTGAAAAATATTGTGGTGCTTGTGATAGATTGACTGAGGAGGTTAAACAACTCCGTATTCAACGTGATAGTGCTATCATGAACAGTCAATCTACTCGCAAAGAGTTGAATGCTTTTAACAAAGTATTAGATGGCTACAAAAAGGACATTTCTGACTTGAAAAACACTTTGTCTTTAAAACAATTGGCAATAAACAACTACATCAATGAAATTGAAAACACCAAGTTGGAAATGGCCGCCATCAAATGCTTTGCTGAAAAAGTAAACAAAAAGTTGGAAAGTTACAAGAATGTTGCTTATGTGGTAGACCACATCATTGATGACAAAACAACCAATTATCGGGCTGTACCATCTCCGGTTCTCTTTGAAAACCATAATTGTCACCAAGTGACACCGGAGAGTTCGGTAAAATCTGACTCAGCATCGGAAAATGAATCTAACACTTCAAGTGTTGGTGATCCAAATTCTGATGTTAGACCGATTTTGGGGATCAATGATGAGGGTGTTACTGCTGAAAGTGTTGACTCAGATTCAGAGAGTGATGATACTGGTTGTAACCAAACTGTTAATGTATGTGATATTCCAAAAGAAAATCACATCATTACAAATGAACCAGTTTCATCATCTCAAATTGTTCCAATGAGAAATGTTCATCATGTGGAAAAATCTGAGAAGAATGTTGTGAAGAAAAATCTTAATGAGGTTAAGAAAGATTTTGAGAGAAATGAGAAAAACGAACAATGTGACAAACCTGTCAAGGTGTTTTATCGGATGGAAGGATCCGATAAGATCATCTCTGACGAGGACTTTCCAATTAAAAATGCCAACTATGCTAAAATTGAAAAGATTTGGCAAGAAAGTACTATTTGGTTCCCAAAACATGAGAGAACAAATGAAATTCCACCAGCTTTGTTGAAAAAGTTGTATTTGGATGTTCCTCAAGAACCAAAGGTACATGTCACAGAGTTTGTTAAACCCAAAAACAGAGCTAATGGTTTCAATGAGCCTACTTACTCAAAAGGGCCACTCCCTGAGAGTTTAAGAAAGCAACAGTATAATGATCAATATCCTGTTAGATCATTTGCTCAACCAAATGCTCCAAATGTTTTTGAAGAGTACCGTGCGTGCTTTAAATGTGGGGAACGCGGGCATTTACTTGCTCAGTGCCCATATGTAAGGCACAAGAGGCACGAAGTTGAAGTGAGGAATTCTATGAGAAAGCCGATTGATCATTATGTGCCACCTCATAGGAGAGTTGTTCCTCAACAACCACAACCGTTTTATTATCAAAGCAATTTTCAAATGAGGAACACTCGTCCAATGCACTATGATAGAAGGAATCGGATTGCAATGGAAAACTCATGGAGGAAGCCTGTGGTGAACTCAACAGTTGATAGGCAAAAGGTTCCACCAAAACCGATTGTCAAATCAAATGTTGGACCTAAGTCTGTTAAATCAGATAAGGTTACCAAGAAAGTTACATTTGCTAACAATGTTCAGAAACCGACTGAGAACCCAAAGTCTCAGATTCGTATCCTGAAAAGGACTGAACAATCTTGGACACCCAATGGTACTCCAGGAGCCTCATCTTCAAAGGTTAATGAGAGAAAGGAAATTGTTTTGAGCAATCAGAAAAAGATTGATCAAAAAGTAGTTAAAAATGTTTGTGAAAATGTTATTGTGAAACCTGATGTTGAAAGACCCAAGACTCAGGCTTGGGTCCCCCGAAAGCACTAAATGATTTACTTTTTGTGTGCAGGGAGCTTCAGCTGGCCCTATTAGCAGTCTTTGGATTGTTGATAGTGGAGCTTCAGGCCACATGACAGGGGATCTTGCATTGCTGTTCGACGTAAAGAACATCAATGGAGGGTATGTAGCTTTCGCAGGAAACAAAGGTGGATATATCACGATGGAAGGGAGTGTGAGCAATGGGATAGTGAGTTTTGAGCGGATATCGTATGTGAAGCAGATAGATTACAATCTGTTGAGTGTCAGTCAAATTTGTGACAAGAAATTTACTGTGCATTTTGATGACAAATCCTGCTATATCTTGAAACCGGGCTTTACAATTCCTAAGGAGTGGATAATGTTGAAGGCACCTCGCGTCAACAATCTATACATTCTTGATATGTCCAAGGCGATGACATCACAGGGGCAAATAACATGCTTTTTGTCCAAGGCGACTGAGAAAGAATCGATAATGTGGCACCGAAGGATGGGGCACATTCATCTGAAGAAAATGAATCAACTTGTGAGAAATGGACTTGTCGATGGAGTAAACGTGAAACATTTCCATCTCAATGACAAGTGTGTGAGTTGTAAAAAGGGGAAGCAACACAAACAGTCCCACAAAGTGAAAAAGGTTAACTCTGTTGAGATGCCACTAGAGCGATTGCACATGGATCTTTTTGGACCGGTCAAGCGCCATAGTCATCTTGGAGAGCTTTATTGTTTAGTCGTCACTGACGATTACTCAAGATTTTCATGGGTGATGTGTTTGCAGAATAAAAGCGACACTTTTATTAATCTAAAAGTTCTGTTCACTCGATTGGAGAATCTCTACAATGTGAAGATAAAGAGAATTCGGAGTGACAATGGGACGGAGTTCAAAAATGCCAAGATGGATGAACTTTGTGAAAACAAAGGGATACATCATGAATATTCGGCTCCGTATACCCCTCAACAGAACGGTGTTGCTGAACGAAAGAATAGGACTCTAATTGAAGCGGCTAGAACAATGCTTGCTGATTCAAATCTTCCGGTAATGTTCTGGAACGAGGCGATTTATGCAGCAAATTATACATTAAATCGGGTTTTAACAGTGAAGAAGTTTGGAAAAACATCTTATGAGCTGTTACACCGAAGAAAGCCGAATTTAGAGTATCTAGAACCTTTCGGGGCACCTTGCACTATGTTGAATCCAAGCGAAAAGTTTAGTCCTAAAGCCGAGGAGGGTTACTTTGTTGGATATGCAACCCCACTCAAACGGGTATACAACAAGCGAACTCGTCGTGTGGAAGACTGGGCTAACGTGGATGTTCAACGATATACTCAAAATATTCAAGGCACGGGTCCTGATTGGATGTTTGATTACAAAGATTTCTTTGAATCATTCAATCTAGATAGCTTGGTTGAAGAAGCTGTTATTCGATTACTTTACGAGTGTGAAAATGCAACAACTTCACCGTTGGTGCGTCCGATCACCGTGAACCCCTTACCAGCTTCTAATGATACCAATGCTCCTATACAAGAGGAAGAGATTTTTCAAGAAGCTTCAACTTCATTAGACACTTCAGAATCTGAAGATGAACAATTTGAAGAAGCTATTCTTGATCAAGCTGAAGAACAGGAGGCACCGCCAGTGAACCCAACTCCAAATTCTGATGTGGCTTCATCATCAAATACGGGTCATGATCTAGATGCTGTAGAAAACTTGACTGTTCAGACGGGAGTGCAAGTACCTGTTTATCCGGAATCTCGGATTCATCGTATTCACCCGCTGGAGCAAGTTATCGGTGATCCTGGAAGAAGTGTTATGACCAGAGGGCAGCTTAAAAGCGTTAATACGCCAGAGAGTTTTGGTGCTTTAGCTTTATATGCCAAAATTCAACAATCTGGTAGTCAAAATGATTGGTCGTTTGCGTGTTATGTGTCGCAGGTAGAGCCAAGGACATGCAAGGACGCTTTGAAGGATGATGCCTGGGTGGAAGCTATGCAGGAGGAGTTATTACAATTCCAGAAATTGGGAGTTTGGACGCTCACGGATTTACCGCCGGATAGAAAGAAGATTGGCACCAAATGGGTGTTTAAGTGTAAGAAGGATGATCGTGGGGTAATTGTTCGGAACAAAGCCAGATTGGTCGTGCAGGGTTTCCATCAAATCGAAGGGATTGATTATAACGAAATCTATGCACCGGTAGCACGAATCGAAGCTATTCGGATGTTCCTCGCGTTTGCTTCTTATAAGAAATTCAAAGTTTACCAGATGGACGTGAAAAGCGCATTTCTGTACGGGAAAGTCAAGGAAGAGGTGTATGTCGGGCAGCCACCAGGCTTTGAGGACCCAATCCACCGGGATAAGGTCTACGTATTGAACAAAGCTCTTTATGGCTTGCACCAGGCTCCGAGGCAGTGGTACGAGGAGCTAAGTACATACCTCATCACCAAAGGATTTAAGCGCGGTCTCGTCGATTGCACCCTCTTTACGAAAAAGACGGGAAATGACTTGCTTCTAGTGCAGATATATGTTGATGATATAATATTTGGTTCAACTAACGAGCTTTTATGCAGGGAGTTCGAAACTGTCATGCAGGAAAAGTTCGAAATGAGCGCAATGGGGGAGATGCAGTTTTTCCTAGGCTTGCAGGTGGACCAAAGACCCGACGGGATCTTCATTCACCAGACGAAATACGTCTCCGACATCTTGAGCCGATTCCAGATGGAGGACTCAAAGCCAATGGATACCCCGATTCAACCCAATCACGGGATTGGAGTGGACGCTAAGGGGGAGCTGACGGATCCTTTTACATACAGAGCAATCATCGGATCTCTGATGTATTTGACGGCGTCTCGACCAGATATTATGTACGCAACGTGTCTCTGTGCCCGCTATCAATCGAAGCCGAAACAAAGTCATCTGACGGCGGTCAAGCGTATCCTTCGATATCTGAAGGGTTGTCCCTCAAAAGGACTTTGGTACCCTAATGATGATAATTTTGATTTCATATCTTTTAGTGATGCAGATTGGGGCGGCTGTGACAAGGATAGCAAATCTACTACAGCTGGTTGCCAGTTTTTCGGGAGCAGGTTAATCACCTGGCAATGCAAGAAACAGACTTCCGTAGCACAATCTACCTGTGAAGCCGAGTACATTGCAGCCTCGAGTTGCTGTTCGCAAGTACTTTGGATTCAACAACAAATGGTGGATTACGGTTTGCAGTTTCTTAAAACTCCTATTTACTGTGACAACGAAGCCGCAATTGCATTAACTAAAAATTCGGAAAATCATTCTAAAGCAAAACATATCCGGATTAAATATCATTTTATCCGTGATTGTTATGCTAAGGAACTGATTGATATGATCAAAATACATACTGACTACCAACGTGCAGATTTGTTTACTAAAGCTTTTGACCGTTCACGCTTTGAATATCTTTTAAAAGTAAACAATATAAAGGAAAAACAGGACTAATCGGCACCTCGGTTTATCGCTTTTTAGTTTTTAAGTTTTTATATTTTGCTAATTGGGAATTTCTCTTTGCTAATTGGGAATTTCTCTTTACTTTCATAATCCTCAAAGAAGTTGATGCTTTCGAGGAGATTGTCTAATCCTCAAAGAAGTTGATGCTTTCGAGTGGATTGTTTCTTTTAAATTTTGTTTTTATTTTGTTTTCAGAAAAATGAAAATCCAAAAATATGTTCTTTATTTTAGGGGGAGCCATTTTATCAGAAAAACCAAAAACATTATAAAATTCAAAAAGACCTAAAAATTAGAAAATCAAAAATGATTTCCTGGTAAAACAGAGGAAATGATAGTACATCAGTGGGAATCTGACACAGGCTAAAGAATTGTATAGTTTATGAGGCGTGTGTTGATTACGTGTGATATGCTGATAGGCTTCGTAGACTAAATATTGCGTGCATTAGTGATACAAACATAACGAACTACGCGTTCGTGGCTGAACACCTCATGGGCATATGGTCTTAGTACCGTAATTTCGTTTGATAGGATTGCCAAAATCTGAGGTTTCGGGTCGTTATGTTATGGTTATCCGGGATATTCTGATAAACTTTTGTCGTATTGATTTACGGACCTAGTTTTATCAGAATATTTGCTGAAAGAGCTTAATTGCCAAAACCGGAAGTTACCGAATTGAGGAACTTTATGTTTTAATTGATCATAGATCATTATTACATCGTATTGATCATCTGATGCAAATCAGTGATTAATATCAGCCTCAACCTAGTGTATACGCACATGTTACTCTGCTGCATTCATTTGCTGACCTGTACACCTCTGTGCTATATACTTTGTAACTTTTACGGATAACTCTGGCATAATCACGCGTTACGACGAAGCTTTGTGCAATTACTTGATACGGGAGTATGTCGTGTGTGTGGGCACCACATCGTGTTAGTCTAATACACTTAACTCGTATCATTTTAAAGCATTGCGTAATTGTCTGCATGTGAGCTTACGTGGACCACAATATCAACAATTGCCGTATCACATACTGTTTCTAATGATAATATTAAACAAAAAGATCAACGCTGTGATCAGATTTCTCAGAAAACTGATATGATCCTCTGACCGGATTTCACAAAATGTTTAATGCTTTCATTTACTTTGATGCATTTTATTTTGTTGCAATTTACTTTTAATGTCAAAAAGATACAAAATCCAAAAAGATTTTAGGTGTGTTTTGATAAAATTTCAGAAAAATCCAAAACTTTTTGCATTTCTGCTTTATTTTTGATAACCGGGGATGCTTGATAGTCAATTTCTGAGATTTGATAACACCATCTGGGCTTTGTATCATTCTAAAAGTGAAAATTTGTGTTTTGGAAGCTTAACGGATTGAAAAATGTTGAACGGGATTCGAATTTGTAATTTGGCAAAATTTTTCAAAATTTCCATTTTACATTCGCCCTTAATTTGGGACGAATGTGGATTTTTTGTTTCACCTTCGGCCGTTCCAGTTTGGGCGAATGTGGTTTTTACCTAAATTTCACATTCGGGTAAAACCTTTTACCTTCGTGCCTTTCATTAGGGGCGAAGGTGAAAACTTTGTTCGTTCGTCCAGAAGAAACGGACGAATGTGGAGTCTTATATATAAGCCAAACCAGGTTCGGCCACCCACTTCAATTTTTTCAAAATTTTTCCTCATAACAAGACCTTGTTGATTTTGATTTTCCTGCTTGTGCATTTTGTTCTCTAGTGTTCACTGATCATTTCTACATAAGTGTTACAGGTAATGGACACAGATTGAAGATGGAATTGCTGTTTTTCTAATCCGGACTTAGGGTTTAGGGTTTTTGATGATTGAGGGATTGTTGATGTTTAGTTTTGATAGACATTCATCCCACATCAGTTTTAGGGGGAGAATGTGTTAGGAATTAGGTTATAAACAAGTTTTAATCACTGATTGATCAATAAAACAATATAAACCCTAATTTCGTTTTAAAACTGATATAGAATGAATGTTTAGGGAAATTGATGATAGACGAAGCATAATCGGCCGTATTAGGATTGGTTTTAATCAAAATCAAGGTTTAAAAACAAGATTGAAAAATTTTCAAATTTTGGGTATGATCTATTTCTACCTTCGGGTCTTCGAATGGACGAAGGAGAAATGGAACGGACGAAGGAAACAATAAACGGGCGAATGTATCTTTTATTCAAAATTCTTTTACATTCGACCAGAAATTTTATACCTTCGGCCACAAAACCCTACATTCGACCAGTGTAATATGGGCGAATGTGGAACTTTGAAAACCTAAAATTTTGAATTTTGACGATTTTGTGTTTTGATGTTTTATTTTGATTTTACATTTCAGATGGCTGAAGAACAAACAACTGCTGATATTCCTGTGGAGACTACAGTTGCTGATCCTATTCCAGAGACTGTGCAAGAAGAAGGATCATCAAGCGGTAGCAAATGGCCGTTTGAGAAGACCCATAATTGTTGTGCGTATCTTGGAGATGTTGAGAAAAATGTAGAATTCACTGAAATCATTAAGTTTCTGAAAAGATGTAGAGTGGTTTATGCATTGGCAACACCAACTATTATCTACAAGGATATAGTTGAGGATTTTTTATAACAATGCTAAGTATGATTACTTTGATAATCAGACTATCATCCGAAGCAAGATTCAGGGAATGGAGATGTTTATCACTGAAGCTGATATTAGAGAAGCTCTCCAGATCCAATTTGAAACAAGTGAGGATCCAAGGGAACTGTCCTGGACTGAGCAGAAAGCATGTTTCCTAAGGATGAAATACAAAGGACCGATTACTGATGGTTCTATGTATAAAGGGAAACTGAGCGTACAGTTCAAGTATTTTGCTCACGTCATCATACTAGTATTTGGATGTGTTAGTGGGGGTTATGACGTGATGAGAAAGAGTTTAAGCTCGTTAATGGTTGCATTGACTCTCAATAAACCATTTAACGTTGCTGGGATGATCTTAGATCACATGTTGGAGATGTTGAAAGGTTTGAAGAAGAAGTACTTCATGCTTTATCCTAGATTTTTGATGATGATCTTCGATCACAAATATCCAAGCTTGAAGAAGGATCCAACACAAATACTTGCTATGGATCACATGAATGTTAGAACCTTGGCTAGAATGAAAGCTTACAAAGGTGTGCCTGAAAATGAAAGACCACCTTACAGAAGGTTATTTGGAGCTTTGGCTAGAGAGGATTACATGGATCCTGGAAAGAATCTAGCAAGGCATCCAGACAGTGACAGTGACAATGATGATCCACTTGTTTATGCTGATGCAAGCACGAAGAGGAAAAGGCAAGTTGTCAATCCCGGAGCCAAAGGGAAGGGCAAGGGAAAGACAGAGCAGGGAAGTTCAAAACAACAAGCAGTGAGGAAGAAGACTACTGCTAAAAAGGGCACAAGTTTGGTAGATGAGGAGTCGGTTGATTCAGAGGAAACGGAAACTGAAGAACAATGGGATTCGGATGCTGAAAATGTCCGGACTACCAAACAAAAGGCCACTTTGGTTGGTGAGTCTGAATCATTGAATAGATCAATAGAAGAAGCTCAGAAGAGTAAGCAGTCTGTTGATGCTGAGGATGAAGGGTTGACTGTTAATTTGGATGAATTGAATGAAGGAGAAACCGTTGTAGTGAATTTGCCCAAGCCCAAACACAAATCTATGGCTAAGAAGACAAGCACAAAGCAACTCAGAGAGAAGGAGTTGAACTCATTGTTGAAAGGAAAGAGATTACCAGATGCTGGAACATCATCTAAACAATCTTCACCAGCAGCTAAGAAACAAAAGACTAAGGAGGCTACAACATTACCAGTGGATCAGTTCAATATTGCCCTGGATAATGTTCTGAACATGTTTACACAGCCTCAGAAGGGGAAAGAAGCTGAGATTGAGCCATCTAAGTCTAAGTCCAAGTCTAAAAAGATCACTGTGGATGATGAAGTGATGAAGCAGATGAACAAAAGAATGGACGATATGATGAAGATGCTTGTGGCTCAACAAGCTGATATTGCCAAGTTTAAGCTTAATGAAGAGAAAATGCTTCAGATCGTTGTTGCTTCTAAATCTAATCAAGATGAAATAGATGAGAAGGTAAAGAAGCTTGAAGCAAAGAATAAGAAGCTTGAAAGTAAGGTTCTGAGAAACAAGAACAGATATAAGGCAATTAAAGAAGATAACAAAGAGCTAAAGGCTGAAAACAAACGCCTTAGTGATCTGATTGATGATTTGTATAACATTGCACCCAAGCTGAAGGAGGGTGAGGAAGATGCAGAGAAAGAGGTTGAACAAGTAGATTTTGAACCATCTGAATCTGATAAAGAGGAGGATGAGGATGATGAGAATGAAGAATCGGATAAAAGTGATGATGAAGATGATAACAATGATGATGATGATGATGCTGAAGGTTCAGGAAGCCAAAAGGAAGATAGTAGTAGCAGTGATGATAATGATGGAGGAGATGATACTGCTAAGTTTACATTTGAGAAAAGACCACCTTCAAAGAAGAAGAAAGACACAGGTGAGTCTAGTTCGAAGAAGAAGGGAGAGAATGTAGATGATGAAACTGTGTTTTGGAATGAAAAGGTGAGGTCCTTATCTGATGATGCAAAACAAGTTTACAAGGACATGTTAGAGAAGAGAGAGTGGACCATTGAGTTCACAGGTCGTTTTGCAGAAATATTCCAAACAGATGATATGCGATATGAATTGGAATATAACGATCCTGATCTTGAAGAGGGGGAAGTACTTGCTTCTGTGGCAAAGGAGATACTGGATGGTCTTGCACAGAAGGTAGGGAAAACGTTTGAAGAGTTCATTGTTGATGAGTCGATTCCACCTATTCCTGAAAAGGATATTGGAACTCACTCTGATGATAAAGAAACCCCTGAGTTTGAGGAAGTTGAGATAGAGGATATTACACATGAGGAATATCCACAGTACTTCAGACAAAATGATGAAGACGTGGTGTTTCCTGATTTTACAGAAAGGCATAATACGTCTGCTAAGAGAAAGGCAAGGAAAAGAAGTGCTGAGTTTGTTGAGAAAGTACTTGGAGCTGATTTGCCAGAATCTTCAAATAAGACTGATGAGTTGAAGGAGTATTTGAAGACACTAAGATTGATGGATGAAAACCGACCAAAGCCTGAAGCTCAAGGAAACTTCTATAGGTTTCATAATGCGAAGTTCAGAGGCAGAGCTCTCGGGTGGACATACTTGAGCAGGCTGAAGTGTTTAGCTGCTAAGTGGGAATCAGGGATCTTGTATTTCTACAGATTCATTGATTTGCTAACTCTACCGTACTGGGCGGTTAGAGATCTATGCAGATTCCCAATGTCTGGCGCTTCAGTGAATAATACTCATGTTGGTTGGTGTGCAGACAAGTTGGTTTGGGAAAGTAGGACGAGATGGAATAGATTCAAACCTCAATATCCCCGGAGGAAAGTTCACAGGGATGTTGATCCCAGAACCAAGTTGAAAAAGGTTACCCTGATATATAAGGCACCTGAAGTTATGAGAAAGATACCTTTAATGCCTATGCCTCAACACTTCAGTGCTGACTTCATATTTTGGTATTATGATTGGAGGAAGGCAGAAGCGGTGATTGTGTTGAGAGATGGAAAGGATAAATACAAGCATGTGCATGTATTTGATCCTATGTGGCTGATCAATTGCACCTTCTAAGACATCATCATGTTATTCTATAATCCGATTCATCATGAGCCAAACGATGCAGATCAAGCAAGGAAATACACACAAGTTGTGGGTGTTTGCTTTGCTTATGATATCAATGCTGGAAGTAATCTGGAAGGGAAGCTTGGCAAGAAGGTTAAGATGGCGAATGTATCAAAACCGGTAAAGAGAAAGTTAGAGCCGGAGATGACGAAAGAACAGAAGAGTATACTTAGAATCAAGCTGCTGAACAAAGCCATGGACGAAGACAGAAAACGATCTAATCAATAGTCGAGGGGGAGTTTGTAGATGCCGTTTTGCGACTAATGATTAGATATTAACATGTGTTAAGGGGCAAATGAGAGAAGAAGGGGCGAAGGAAGAAAAGAAGTGGACGAAGGAAGATTTGTCATGGGCGAATCTGGAACAGGAATGCACAGAAGACACATTCGACCACATGAAGTGGGCGAATGTGGAACAATGCTTCATTCGACCATTGAGTTTGGACGAATGTACAGCTACTATATATAGAAATTGGGTTTTTGTAAAGTATAACGAGTCATTTAGAGTGTGTGTTTTGTGTGTGTGTTCCAGAGAGGATTGAGAGTGATAGTTTGTGTGATAGGTTAACTGTATTGAATCTGTAAGAGTTTATTTGAACAAGTTAATCTATGAAAAGCTTTTAAAATGACTTTGATTGTGTTTTGATTGAGTTTATATCAGTTTGTTCTAAGCTAGGGTTTCCGCACCTGGTTTAGCAACTTGTATGATCGTATAATCCTGTTTTCGTGTCAAATCACATCCTCTACAAGAAGACGCGGCCGGTTTTGATCTGCGATAATATTAATAAAGTGCCTTTGGAGAATATCAAGAAGTTGGTTAGTGTTTTCAAGAAAGACGATATTAAAGAGGTGGTTTTTGACTGTGGGTCGGATAGAGCACCCGGACCAGATGGGTTTAATTTCAGGTTTATCAAACACTTTTGGAGTTATTTAAAGCATTTTTTTTAATTTGTTCTCTAACTTTCATGAGACGGGAGTTATTAATAGAGGTTGTAGTATTTCTTTTATTACTCTCATCTTGAAGACGAAAACGCCTGCTGGGCTTCGTGATTATCGGTCGATTACTCCTGTTGGGTTATCAGGAAAACTATTTCTACAGTTTTTGCGACAAGAGTTAAGGAGGTTATGGGTAAAGTGATTTCTGAAACTCAGACGGCTTTCTTTCAAAACAGATTTATTTTGACTGGGCCTCTAATGATTAATGAGTCATATGGATGGTTGAAAAAGACTGGGAAAAGGCTTTCTTACTTAAAATTGACTTTGAAAAGGCTTACGACAATGTTAATTGGGGGTTTCTTATTTCGGTGATGGAACAAATGGGGTTTGCTAGTAAGTGGTGCATTTGGATTAAGGGTATCTATCACACCAAGCCAATGGCGGAACCACGTGGCGCAACGCTCGAAAGCATACCAAAGTCAAGATTAACACAAACTATATTTAATTAGAAAAGATCAATTCATTATGATGTCGAAAAAGAAGTACATTGTTCCAAACATTACATCAAACAACAAACATTAAGTTCCAACGTGGGGTGTTTCCGTTTATGTCCCAACCCGATAGTATCAATAGATGAAACCCCCAACCAGTGTCCGACATCCCAAATTCCACCGTACTAGCCTCATATTTCTGCAGCACTTAGTTACCTGAAAGATATGTTTAAAAAGACGTCAATATATAAAATATTGGTGAGTTCACAGATTTTAGTTCCATAACAACAAAACATTTTAACAACATGTACAGAACAAACCAAAGTAGTGACTTTTGTAAAGAGTAGCTAACTCCTACAAACTATGACGAGCAATCCCTTGAGCCCATAACCAAACCAAGACAAATAATAATGCCCCGCGAGCAGAAGTTGTTTCTCGGTATATAACAACTTAGTTCAGAATACGTGCACCCCTGGCATACACAGTTGCATAATTGACGTTATCGATTAGGGGTGGGCTTTGTCAGGCACCAATGGCACTATCCAAATATTCCTTCGGTTCTCAATTTCAACACACACATTAGCGAGGACTCACCCCGAGTGGTGTATAAACAACAAAACCCAAGTACTCATCATGCCAGTTATCACGTTTTAACTTTTGAAAACATTTTGTCATGTAAAAAATTTGACATTTAAAACATTTGACATGTAAAAACATTTGACAAAACATATCTTTCCCCCAAACAAAAACAGTAAAAAGGGGCCGTGAAACTCACCTTGATTTCCTTTCTTACCAGCTCTGACCGGACCCAAGCTGCTACCCCGGGTTGACCGAACGCAACCCGAAATCTGACCCGAGGACCAACACCCAAACCGGACTCAAGCCGACTTGAAACAACCAGCAAACAAAACCAAACCTGAACCGTCACCATATCTGTGACGGACGTGAGACTAAATCCCGAAACAACCACCACCTGACCACCAACCATCTACCTTACCACTTCTGGCCGAAACCATAACCATGTCGGACAAAAACCATGACCCAAGACCATCTATAGTTGACCCGAGCCAAAACGCAAACCGGAACTTGACCTGGATAGTACATCACCGAGGACCACCACAAAAGCAACTCCTTCGGTTTCCACCACCTCAACCCGACACCCTCAACCACCATTATCCTTCATAGCCACCACCCGTCGACCATAAAACTGCACAAAACCCTCGTTACCTCAAAACAGCCTGGACCAGCACCGCCGTAGCCAACATCGGCTGCACTCACACGGATACCAACTCCAATCGGTCACCTAACACCCACCAACCACGAAGACCACCTCTGTTTGACCCTCAATGAGACAAAACCACATCTGATCATGGACCTCAACTGGGAACGGTGGTCCCATGGCCAACTGTCGGCCTTAGAGAAAGAGAGGAGAGAGGAATCGGGAGGTGAGGGAGAGTTTATGGTTTTTAGAGAGAGACGGGAGAGGTGAAAGAAAGATCTAGGGTTTGTGTGTGTGTGGCTGCCAAAAAAAATGGAGGAGGAGGTGATGTGAGGCCGAAAGGTCCACATCTCTATAGGATAAAAATGGAGGAGGAGCCTGTTCCTGCACTCGCCCACTTCGTAGGATAAACCCGTTTACACTTTTACATACCATTAGATAAACCATTTTGAGCCTTTACCCTTTCGTTTGTTAACCCACATATTACACAATTTACCCACATCCATTTTGTTCGAAGTTATGAAATCCAAGTTGTATGCATTTACTTGTATTGTGCCAAAAAAAAAAAAAATTATATATTCCTATTTCTACATTGAGGACAATGTATCGTTCAAGTGTGGGGGTGGGGATAGTTTGTGTGTGTTTAATTTAAAAAAAAAATTATATGTTATTAGTTCATATCATAAGTCGATATTCATTCGACAATGTTAGAGTTATAAGTTGTTCCAAATAAGGATTCAAAATTCGATTCACCCATTTACCCATTTTATCTTTTCAACCCTTTTTAACCACTTTTATCCTACCTTTACCCAAAGCCCAAAACCATAAGTCCTTTTCATATTTTTGTGCATTTTTACATCTTAGTATGATAACTTTACAAATTTATATTAACAAGTTTCAGGATTGCTTTGGAGTGAATAATATTAGCACATTTTATGCTTATTCAGATATTATACCGAGAGGAACGAATCTTGTGAGGGGTGTGTACGTATAAATGAGTTCAAAAGATTATTAAACTTGATCAAGTAAATCTAGTTTTAATGAAATATTTATTTGACTTGTTGAATTAACACATCTAATGCTTTCGCAATTAAGGTATGATTTTGAGTTTTAAGTAGGATATCTTTACACGACCATATTGATGTTTGTTTTATTTTGAAGTGTTTTTCAGGGACTGAAAAAGATAAGTGTGGGGGTGTGATGTGAGGCCGAAAGGTCCACATCTCTATAGTTTAATTCGTTTGTTTTGTGTATATTTGCGTGTAGATTTGCCCGGAGTTAGATATGTTAGCGAGAGTCATGGAAGAAATGCTTAAGATGCTAAAACGATGAAATTACGAGTCTTAAGTGAGGAAATACGAGTTGGAACCGAAGACGGGGCGCGAAACCTTAGAAAACGTCAAACTAATTATAATTCTGAATTATTAGCCCTGTCGAGGACCATGTGGGAATTAATAATCCTGGCGTGGTCCGCGCGAACTTGCCAAAACAGCTGTTATAATACAGTCTGTCGCGGACCGCCTGAGAATTAATATTCCTGGCGCGGTCCGCGACACAACGAAATGCGATTCCAGTCTGTTTCCTTTCCAGCCTGTTCCTGCACTCGCCCACTTCATAAAAACAACTCGCAAATGGCGATTCAGGAGACTCCGACCTCTGGTCACCACCCACGACCTTAGGGTCGTGATTTCTGGCCAAACCATGCTCCATTGTTGAAGATTCAAGATGCTAGAGGTGAACCCGAGCCTGTCATGACAAGCAGACGCGGCTAAGCTTCGGTGACGATTCTTCCCCGGGTGAAATGTTTGTATGTTTTGTATCTTGTTATCGCATTGTTACGAAAACTAGCTCATTGACTACTTGTGTGTATTAATTAAACCTTGTTTGCATGAATCAAAGTATCTTATAATTACGGCCCTTCGTATTCGACCCGTAACGAAGTTGGTGAGTGTTTGCGTAGGGATAACTAGGTTGACTAGCCCATATACCGGCGTTCCCTAGTTGTTATATTAATACTAAAAATCCAGGGCCTCGTGACAGGAAGTGTTTAGTTAACAATCGTGACCTGTCAGCAAAACATAGAAATATGATCCCGGGAGGAAACGTCATTCATAATTCGCTATTGTCAAAGTTAGATTTTAGGAAAACAAAACCAAAACCGTTATCTTTATTTTTCCGCATATTTACTTTTCTCGCAATTTTACTTATTTGTCTATTTATATTTTTGTTAATAAAAACTATACAAACGGATAACTAGTGCAAAACCGACCACATGCTCTTCGTAGGATCGACATCCGTACACGACAACCCGCTGTCAGGAGGCAAGAATATGATGCTTATATAAGTAGGGTTTGGGTAGGTGAGACCGCGTATCGAACCCGTTTTAAACGAAAAACGCTTCGGTTTATTATTAGGCTGAATGATAAATTATAAAATTAAAAGGTTTTGCTCGAAATCATTAATAACACTAAACCGAGAAATTTAATCATTATTTTCTTCGTCTAACGTGTGTTTTCAAAACACGCGTTTAAATCGCGTTAATCGATTCGGTCGCGGTTTCTTTCATTAGAACGATCCGTTTATTTTCGAAACTAAATGAATGACATTATTTATAATAAATAATTATTTTGAAAGTTCGATAATGGTTAAAACCGTGCATTTCTACGTCCGATTCCCGCGTCAGTTCCTGCTCGCGTTCTCCAAAATGATGCGCTTTTGACCGTTTTTCGCGCGGATTTCACATTTGTATTGCATCAGTAGTAAATACATGTTGTATTTACATCTATTAGCCATATGTTAGTCCACTTTGGCAAATTTTTACAGATGTCAGTTCGTTAACATTAAGTACGTGAAGTCTTTCTTAAAGACTTCAGGGCATCCACGAACTTCAAGAAAGACATCGTAGGACTCATAACGTCTCAAATAATCCAAATTAACCTTAAACTAGGTTAATTACTCTGAAAGGGCGATTAAGATTACGTTAAACATTGTACGGAATTTGTCGGTTGTCACATTCTCCCCCGTTAAGAGAATTTCGTCCCAGAAGTCATCCATTACATTAGTATCCTTAAACCAGGTTAATTCCATCCCGGTTGTCACGCTTAACGTTTTAACGACACAGTATCATGAGCTGGCTACGACCAAGCTCTTGGATTTCGCAATCTGACACATATATCGGTTTTTCCGAAATAGTAGAGCTTAGCGTCAACCTGGATTACGTCGGTCGAGGAATTGGCAATGCTTTATTAGGCTGGTCTTGCGGGATTCATCAAGAGTCCCACTAAGCTCTTGCGATAGTTCGAGCTTTTCCATTACGAGACCAATTCTTACTGATACCTCCGTGCCACCGGAGTATCAAGAATTGATCCATCACGTTTTTTCGTGTTTATCAACACCCTTTCACGGTACAACTCCAAGCAAGGTCCTATCACCGATTCGAAATTCCTACGGCTAGCGCCTGGTTAGTACAACTTCCCAATCGGCTTCGCAATTCATTCAAGCAGCGTTGAATCTGTAAGAATTATTGGCCATCTCTCGAACAACTCAAGCCAGATTATATGTCTACCTCCGACTGTCATTCAATGTACTGGAGATGTACACGTATGCCCTCCAAAGGCTTTGAGCAGTACAGCCCGAACACTGGGGTGATAATTCCTATCACATAGGAAATTCTGGCGATGAAGCACACGAATTTGATTTGCAACAGACATCAATCCTATCACACGGGACACTTCCATCAAGGACGTTTAATTCGTTCGTTCGAGAATGATAAGTCATGCTCATTTCAAATTGAGTATCCCAGGCTTGCGTTCAAGGTTCAGGGAACCTTGAAGTAGGATAACTACTAAAATCCAATATTGTAGAAGTTGGCATCTAGTGTCTAGCCACGACTCTCCACAAGTGTAGGCGACTATTAATATGCCTTATATTGTAACTACGAATGAGTAAGGGATGAGAGGGTTCCAAACGGCGATTAATCATTACTCGCGTCACATCACAGCCACAGGACGCCTCAGGCGACGTGATGACTAGATTTAATCATCCAACACTAAATGGGTGATCTTACCAGATCGCAGAATGGTCGACATTCTCAAGGGCACTCAAGGTTGTTTATGGTAGCGGATGGTATTCCCGTGTCCTTACAAGGACTAGAATCCACTATGTACTAACTTGCAACCTTTCGCATGAGCGATTGTGGTTAATGGTACTAGGGCGCCTAGTATGGACTGATGGATGTCGAAAGCTTTTGCTTCACTTTCACCCCTCAGTTCCCCAAACAGTAAACTAGTTACATCCGACACATGGGCCGTATAATTCCATAATCCGCGATAATTAAAAGCTGACTTAAACACAAATGACTAGAAGCTCACATCATCTCATCACGTTGGTCAACACGGGAATGATGCATATGAATCATCATGATATGGTTGCCGCAACAAGCAGGGGATAGGGTTTCGACAGCATCTCGACACGCTGGTCTCCACCGAAACGGTATATAGAACACCGGTGGCTACCCAAAATAAGGGTATCCAGTACTTGTCCTGTTATATGTGCCACACGGGCACTGGTGTACTATCGGCATTAGCAACCTAGTAAGTCAATTCTAAATAATACAGGTTACTCGCCCTCGAACTGACTATCAGATCTTATGCAGGGAGGGATCTGAGTGAAAGGAGTCCTGAAACCGGAACCCTCACTCGCCAAAGGTTCCATCTTTTCGGGATCTTTCGAGGTAAAAGGTGAAATCGAGTCATAGATGAATGCATTTGGCATAGATTTCACGTTTGGGGCTTGACGGCTTCATGCACCAAAGTTGTTACTTAAAACAATCAAACGACCTAGATCGCACCATAAGCAATAGTATGGAGCCTTCCCATAAGGCATCCCATTCAACGACTCAGGTAGTCACACATATGGGTGTAATACGTTAGCTTTCGAGCTCATCTTGATTAGTCAGGTACTAAACGCACTAACCTAGCAGCTCACATTACTATGGTGTCTCCAACAATGTCTGTCAAAGACAGGGGATTTTGCTCTGGCACGGACATTGCTACTAGAGGATAACTGGGAACACCAATATCGACCCAAGGTCGAAATGGTTCCATTATTCCAAGAACAGAAGCATCAACGCCGAGACAAGATGGACCTACCATTTCCAGGAATAACTACCTCAATCGAATGGCTGAGTTGATCAACTATCTCAACACGGTAGGGTAGCACCCTTATAGAATAGACAAGGTTATGTGCCCTTCAGGATTCAGGGTTTCATAAAACCTCATAATCATGTACCAGGGACTCCACCAATGCACACGCCATGGGTGGGTCCACAATGGTATTTCCTTAATCATCAGCATGACACGTCGGCATGTATGACGTCATATGCACCCAGTGGGATGAGCAATAAATGAGCTGAGTCTTTCAACTCTTGCTAGTCCCAAAGGTATGGGTCATAATATTGCTCACAATCACTTGATACCTTCGGGGTTCGAGACGCATTCGAAATCCCTTATCACAAAGACGAGCCTCGCCCCGTCATGTGTGGATCATGGGATTTCTTTCCGATATGATTTGAGTGTGGTTAGTCGACAAAAATGCACATAAAAGGTTAAGGCTGGACATGGCGTCACTAATGCCTTAGATTTTGAAGATGTAATGCTCACGAAATGCACGAGCATATAGAGAGGTCGACACATGATTCGGTCAATTACTCAAACTACCACTAGATTCGGACTTTAGGGGATACACGTGCTAACACTAAGACTAGAGTTTCTTAGTATGACTCCCTGAAAGTCCGTTAGACACCCAAAATCCTTCATAATCAATGTCGACACTACACAATCAAATAAATAGAACAGTGACAACAACGAGGGGTTTGGGGTGGTGTCTCCATCTCGAGGGAACCCAGGGTGAAATAGACGACAAGTAATCACGTCATCAAGTCAATCCAACAGCTGTAGCACTACGTTCACGCCGCATTACGACAGTAGTGACTACACGACAATGATGCAACACGTCCGCGAAACACATCAACAAGGGAATACCGCATCGGGAGCATCACAACAACAGACATGCATCAACGACAGCGCAACGCAACCACATGGATATGCAGGCGGCAAAACGGTGCAACTACAAGAATGCACAATCGCTAGGGGTAACACCACAACATGAATTCACGACAGCAGGATGACACACAACCTAGCGAGTCCACTATACATAACTACAAGAAGCTCCATTACGGTGAGCACGCACCTCGGTGCGTTTCAGCTCCCTTATGGTGGTGGAATCCTTATTCGTATCCTCAGCCACAAACCTATACTCCATAGGCTCATTGGTAGGAACGATTGGGTCAACAAGGACATCCGTCATCATAACATAAATGGGAACGATGGGTTCCACATAATTTAGCAGACTTATCAAGCCGATATCGTTCTTAGGGAGAATGACCTTAGGCTCGATACAAGTTACTTGAATAATGGCAATTGCAGCTTTGACAAACTCAACCCAAGCCTGATAACCATCGCCAATATTAGTCTTGGCAGGAGCCCAAGGAATGATAACAAGTGGTTCAACAAAAGCCTAAAAGGAAATGGAGTTAACAGCAATGAACTCTACCATGACACAACACAGACATGGTCATAGAGGCTTGGCAAGGGTCATAGAGATGTCTACGTCAACGATAGCAATCTCAGCATGAGCCTCCATATCCACAGCAACATCGAACTCGACAGGATCCATAAAGAACAACACACTCAGAAAGAGCTACACACTTAGCAACGACACAAGATTTAGCTTGAGCCATAGAACAATAACAGCAGTAGCAACAACAGGCTCGGCGGGAGCCTTAGACTCGTCATAGTTATTAGATGTGCGGTAAATAGTATCCATAGGACCTAGAAACCAACCAACATCTTTCCCAATATCAAAGATAATAGTCACCACGAGAATAGTAACAAGTAGAGGTAGAAGGATCATGATTTATCGAGACATCACGATAAAATGGATATGATATAGACTCTGACGAATCAACCGAGTTGTCCTCCTCATTGGAATCCTCTTCCATGTTATTTTGGCACAAGCGTCGAAAGTCATCTGATTAAGTGTCTTTCCGTCATCTAAGCGAGGCTGATGGACTTCCTTCCTGATAGGCCACGCAGTGAGAGTATCGAAATACGACAAGAGATTAGACAGGTCACTTTGTCCATAACGAATGGATCTCACAACCTTAGTTTATAAACCACCGTGACGAGGGGACGGAACGTCTCAATATCTATGGGGATTGATGGAAAATGCTTCGCATCAATTGTCGCCCCAAGTAGATACCTAGTCTTGTCTTCGTGACGAGGGTGACGAACATTCAACATTGCAATAAGAGCAATGGAATTGTCGTCCCATGGGTAAGTTTAATTTAACAAAATAACGTGACTGCTTCCAGTAATCCGTCATTTGATTTTTGAGGGGATTTCAATGTCAACCAAAGGCGTCTTGCGACATTTTGACAATTACGGACCGCTGATGTGTTGCAAAACACATCTCTTTTCCTATGTATTTTGTATACTATTTGGTCAAGTTTTTATTCATTTCATGTCATTTTTATTATGTATTTTATCATTTTATAGGTGTTTGGAGAAAATGAGCTCAAAATGAAAGAATTTTAATCGAGACACCAACAGTTGAGAGCAGGTGTTCATGGACGTTGGAGCGTAAACGAAGAATTTCGGTCGAGTCAAGAAACACCTGAGATGCGAGCTTAAAGTATACTACTACTACTACTACTACTACTAATAATAATAATAATAATAATAATAATAATAATAATAATAATAATAATAATATTAATAATGATAAAGAAATAAAAAAAATACCAAAGTCTCGTGGACTTGGTTTGGGGGCCCAAAAAGTCAAAGAAAAAAGTAAACAACCCTACGAAGAAGTCATAATATTTGGAGGGGAATTAAGAGGGTGTTTGGGATTGAGTTTGGAAATGCAAAAGTGCTTTTGGTCAAAAGTGCTTATTGGCTTATAACTTTTTGAAAAAGAGTTTTAAAAAAAGTGTTTGGATTAGCTTTTGGGATGGGAAACGTCAAAAAGTCAATAGATTGTTATTTTTTTTAAGTGTTTCGCTTAACTTATTGTGAATATTGGTTGTATGGGTGATAAATTTGTAATTTTTTTTTCCAAAAGTCAAAAGCCAAAAGCCAAAAGCTAGGATTTCTAACTTTTCAAAACAGTTTTTCCACCCTTAAAAAGCTAAAAGCCAAAAGTCAAAACAGAAAGTGCTTTTGGGTTACACAAACAGCTTATTGACTTATTAGCTTTTTAGCTTTTTCAAAAAGCTAATAAATCAATAAGTTGGTATGAAACTCAATCCCAAACACCCTCTAAAAACAGCAGGCATATTATTATTCGAGGGAAGCTTGTGATCAGCAGCCTAGGGAGGCGATCGAACGTCGACAGCAGCCTTAAGCAGCAGATTTCAGAGAGGAAAAAGTGAAGGCCAGGAAGGCTTGGTTCAAGTATTGAAGGCTCGGGTTTGATTATTGCAAGTTATAGCTTTTATATTTATTTACTTTGTGTCTATAAATATTGGTACCATGACTTTGCTATATTTTGAACCTATGTTTTTATCTTGTTCCACTATTATTATGTTTGGCTAAAACATTAGTGGCCACCTTGGTTGAAGATGATGACTATTTGATTTTGGTTTATGTTTCGGTTTGAATTTTATAGTTGGATTTATATTTTAGTAAGAAACTTGTTTATGATTCTATGATGTGTGTGCGTACTTTTTACTAATTTATGATCTTTTGATGTTCCACGAGTGTCTTAGTGAATGTCTTTCATGTTTGGATACTTGTTAGAATTACTTGCTTTGTGCTTGTAGTTTATTTTATGGTTTTAGGCCTGAATTCCATAGGAACATTAATTGGGAGTTTAGAGGTAATTAGTATTCTTCCTACTCTTGAGACCAAGAGGTGATAGGTAGTCAGGTTTGTCTTTGGTGCTTGAGGTTTAGGCTAGAAACGCTGAGAGATCAGGTTTTCCTATGTTCTTTAGTATTATTTGCTTATCTGTGTCATAGATTGATTTTACAGGTTACTCATTGCACTTTAGGGTGTATTGTGATTGGAGAGCGAGAAATCTAAACCAGTCTAGCGAGTACTTTAGCATAGTTAGTGAGACCGAGAGGTGATCTAACCAATCAGTGAGATTAGTAATCTTTAGGATTCCTTTTTGGTCAGTCTTGGTAAATGATCCGGGAGCCACTAGGATATTAGGGGTGAATATTATAAGATCCTGATTGCCAACATAGTTTCCAAAGCCGGGGCAGTTCCAATTTCATTAGTAGGATTCGATACCTAGGTGGTTGCCTTTCCCATCTCTGATTTCCCTCCTTATTAATCCTTTGCTATCTGCTCGTTAAAGTCTTTTAATTTATTTGCTTTAGTAATTAGTTAATTAACAAAAGTCACAAAATCCAAATTATTAAGCTAGGATTCGACAGAGGTCTAGTACCGAGAGTCGCTATATTGTGTCAACAGTTCGATATTCCGGATTTACTTGCTCTGCTACACTGCGACCGGTACACTTGCCGTTAGTATGTGGTTTTGTAGGTTTTTCCATTTTTAAAACTTGACCGATTTATTTACTACACATTTCACATATCAACCACACACTTGAAAATTACGGCTCCTGAAGTGTGGTTCCACTCCCCAGGATTTATGATGGATTCAGACACAGCACATGCATCGAGCATACTCGGGCATTCACCGACTGAAAAGAGACTACCAATAATCCCCAAAAAACAAACAGGTGTATGCAGGTAGAGGAGTCTTACGATGACCTTTATACCTCAAGAAGGTAGTATGACATAAGCGTCACCGATGAGTCTACCCCGAATTATCTTCTGGACTACGATCCAGCGCTATTACGAGGGGTGTTGAACCACACGTGAACACTCAATACATTGAGCAGTGGTTTTCCATGGGTTAATCGTATGCACTTTTGAGTGAGTCCATAGCCAAACGCAGGCTGGGGCTTGCTTTTCCACTACACGCGTCATCGTAACTCTGGCAAACGCTGTCACGATCGTGATCAGTGGCCGAAATTTTCAACATCATCGAAAATTAGCAAAACCCTATGACTTGCAGATTTGCGATACGGCTGGCTGATTTCGCAATCAGTCCACAACTACATAGGAAGAACCAACATTGTCGACTCAGACGAGGGCTATCGAGCCTTCTAGATAAAGATGATCAGGCCTCTTAACTCAGGAAGTTCGATTATGTCCTCCAATTGGAGAAGGAACACCCGGACCTTGAAGACAACTTGGGCATGAATTAGATCGATAATGACTTACTCACAGTAACAACACAGCAGCACAAGGGCCACGAGTCTCATAATTAATCTACATAGAGTCCCGTGCTCAAAACATACTGGTATTGCAGGCACACCCTAGGTCTTCACTAGGTTCCGGGTATAATACTCCACACATCCTACCCGACGTTCATCGCTTTGGTAGGCCATGTATCCTCGTACGTCCGCTCCTTTGGAAGAACATTGTGGCGGAGGCATTCAAATCCTCTACAAGGAAGTTATCGTCTCTCAGCCCTATCCGAAGTGAGGGTTTACGTCAGATTACTCATTTGAAGAGACGTTCGAGGTCTTCTATGTTTGTACCTTAGAGGTAATGTCGAAGAAAGCTCATTGGGTTAGCTAGGATCGAAATCAAGGGACATCGACGAGAACTCCCTTTTAACCCATTGGCCAACCAAAAGCTAAGATTGAACCTAAAGAACAAGAACAAACAAGACAAGGAGTGATCACCAACCCCGGCCTTAGCGCCCACCAAGGTTACCGTGCACCCTAAACTATTATTACGTGTGCACCCGTAATGATAATTTGTGTTCCCAGGTAATCT
The DNA here is from genome assembly GCA_032199755.1 of Ambrosia artemisiifolia. NCBI lineage: Eukaryota > Viridiplantae > Streptophyta > Magnoliopsida > Asterales > Asteraceae > Ambrosia > Ambrosia artemisiifolia. Next base: position 50,171,724 of record CM063515.1, on the reverse strand, counting down.
CGTTACCCGCTAGTTCTGAGCTTCCCAATCCAAAACAAAGCCTTCATAAAACAAAAGACCTGGTCTAGCTTCGCCTTCACAACCTAGACGGCATGACGACATCCATTAGCACAGTAAAGGTTAGTCCTTCCGATCCTTCTGTCCATAGGTAAGCATGTGAGTTCATCGTAGACCGCAATGCCCTTCCTGCTTGCTGGTACCGGCGATCGATGCAAGAGTGTGGACTTAGGTTAAGCGCTACACGACATTCTCACAGGCAAATATCTATACTACTTATATGCATTAACTAGCCCTAGTTAGAAAATCAGATCTCTACACAACATAAATATTCCTATCCTTATTTCCTAACATTTCATATATTGACACACATGGCTAGTCGGTCGGAATTTCCCCTTGTACAACCCATGTACAATTTTCTTTCTTTTCTAAAAATATTTTGTTATGTTTTAGTTTTAAAAACTTTTGTTTTTTAGCCGAAACCGGTTGTAGTCTAGATTTTCAAAAATACTAGTTTGCTATAACCTTGGCTCTGATACCACTTCTGTCACACCACGCCAATGGCGGAACCACGTGGCGCAACGCTTGAAAGCATATCAAAGTAAAGATTAACACAAACTATATTTAATTAGAAAAGAACAATTCATTATGATGTCAAAAAAGAAGTACCTTGTTCCAAACATTACATCAAACAACAAACAACAAACATTAAGTTCCAACGTGGGGTGTTTCCATTTATGTCCCAACCCGATGGTATCAATAGATAAAACCCCCAACTAGTGTCCGACATCCCAAATTCCACCGTACTAACCTCATATCTCTGCAGAACTTAGTTATCTGAAATATATGTTTAAAAAGACGTCAATATATAAAATATGGCGAGTTCACAGGTTTGAGTTCCATAACAACAAAACTTTTAATATGTGCAGAACAAACCAAAGCAGTGACTTTTGTAGAGAGTAGCTAACTCCTACAAACTATGACGAGCAATCCCTTGAGCCCATAAGCAGAAGTTGTTTCTCGGTATATAATAACTTAGTTCAAAATACGTGCACCCCTGGCATACACAGTTGCATAATCGACGCCATCGATTAGGGGTGGGCCTTGTTAGACACCAATAGCGATATTCAAATATTCCTTCGGTTCTCGATTTCAACACACACACAACACACGAGTAAATGGTTATAGTAGTGAGGACTCACCCCGAGTGGTGTATAAACAACAAAACCCAAGTACTCATCATGCCACTTATCACGTTTTAACTTTTGAAAACATTTTGTCATGTAAAACATTTGACATTTAAAACATTTGACATGTAAAAACATTTGACAGAACATATCTTTCCCCCAAACAAAAACAGTAAAAAGGGGTCGTGAAACTCACCTTGATTTCCTTGCTTAGCTAGAAAACAAAGCCCGAAGCTTTGACCGACTTCCTCGTGCTCTAATTACCAATAACGGACACCTTAAAAGTCTATCATATTTAAACCTAGCTTATTTTTCGGTTATAAGACAGTTTATTCAACTATCTAGACTCGTGTGTACTAACCCGAGTCTTAAGTGTTTAACTCGACGAACCTCGTGACTTAGATTAATGCATGTGTTAACATACGACATAGTGCCCAAGTTGCGCACCTGTTACTATTCGTGTGTACCACATCGGACTATTACCACGAAGTGTATAGATTATCCCGAGCCATAGCTCGTCTCGTAAGTCGGATAACTGTAACTGTCATGTGTAATTACTTTCAGAAAATACTTCTTGAGAAAATACAAGTATAATTATTAAAACCGATCAATAACAGTTTTCGCAAAATCCAAGCATTTTAAAGGTTTCGAAACATTACTTTTCATAAAAATGTTCCTAATAGATTGAACCATTGTGTACTTAAAATCCGAAAACAAACATTGTTTAATTGTCAAAGACCTTTGAAAGTCGATTACATTTGACCTTCAGTATGTACCACATATTTGTCTTGAAAATATTGTGCAAGATTTACCATCAATGTTCCAAAAAATCATTTGTCAAAGGAGTTTCGTTGCGGTTCAAATTTTATAAAATTTCAGCAGAGTTTCCTTTGTTTTTGTACAAATCAGAGAACACAAGTTGTCTACAAATTTCCTAAAACTAATTATAAACATAAGACAATACATTCATCCGCAACTTTCCAAATCAAACGAGACTTAATACATTTCGATAACATTTTATATAAACTACCTATTTATATAAGGGAAAAGTGAATATGGGGCTGTTACGCATCTAAGCTTAGATGTGAAACTCATCAAAACGACGTAGTTTTAAGTAAAAACATCTAGGAAAGTTAATTCTTTTTATTTGAAGAAACTAAATCTCAATGAATCCCACAAGTTTCATTAGAATTTCCATCTCTAACAAATCAATTTGAAGCTAACATTACCTACTTCGTTTCTCTACAATTGATCTGTCTTAGAATACTAATGATGTCAAAACATTGTAAATTAATTCAACATCAAGTCTTATAATACTAATGATGATTATTCGTTCATGTTTGTTATTGATTCCGTACGGTCCGATCGTATTTAGTAATAAGGTTAGTGCTTGCTTACCAGCAAGTTCCTACAATGAACCATTTTTTTATGAAGATGGGTGAGTAGATGAATGCCGTGTGATCAAGCAATTAAAAACAACAATCACCAAAAGCATGTGAAATGATTATTTAACTTATAACCGGAAAGAAAAAAAACAAAAGTATTATAGAATTTGTAAACCATTATTCTTGGAGTAGAACCTAAAAAATAAATGATGATTTGTGATTGAAATGGTGTAAAAGATTGAGAGTGAGATTATGCTGAATTCGATGGACTGTTACGACGAAAGAAAGATGGATTACATAAAAAGATGTTGGGTCAAAAAGGATTGATGAGCATTTAAACCTTATTCTAATATCTTCTTTTATTTGTTTTTGTAAAATAAACTGCTGACTAACAAAGTACTGAAGAGTAAAGAAGCAAAGTACTGAAGAGCAAACAAGATGGACGAAAGTACTGAAGACATAGTTCTGAAGTACTGAAGTTCAACTTCTGATGAAGACTTCTGAAGAACAACAACTGCTGAAGGATAACATCTGATGAAAAGACAACTTCTGATTAAGAAGGTTAACTTCTGATGAAGGAAACAACTGATGAGTAACTTCTGATGACTAACTACTGATGCTTTAACTAATCAGTAGTTCCTGGTTGCTCATCAGTAGTTCCTGCATACACATCAGTAGTTTGCTATAAACTACTGATCCGACAAAGACCTTCAGTAGTTCAGTATTTTAATCAGTATTTGTTAGTGGAACAGTATTTTAGTATTTTGTGTATGTACTTTTGATCTGTATTTCACTTATAAATAGTGGGCTTACAACCACTATCAAAGTGACCTGTTTTTGCAGTTTTTGTAAGAAGCATTAAGTGCTATTCATTTGAAAAATATATCGCACGAAAAGCTTTTGAATTACTTTGATATTGTTAAATCCTTTTCATTATTTTTCACAAGTATTGCAAAACATCTTAGGTTCAAGTTGAGGGGGAGTTTTTACTTGTTAAACTTGCATTACATTCCGCTGCATATTATTTGTTTACAAGAGTCTGTCAAACTGAGATCCAACAATTGGTATCAGAGCTCTGGTTAATCTGATCATATCAATCTAACAAATTGAAAATCAGATACAGGCTCTCATTGATATTCAGTTAAGGACAGTAGTTAAAATCCTCAATCCTTTGGCTTAAGAAATTGTTAATTCATCAATCTTCTTGAGAAAATGGATCCCCAAAACACAGGGTCAACTAGCAAACCTCCTATGCTTGTCAGAGGTGAATACAACATCTGGGCAAAAAGGATGGTTCGTATCCTGTGTCAAGCCCACACTGGCTGTTGGAGGTCCGTCATGTATGGACCACACAAGCCAATAAGTATACATCCTGAAACTAATGTTGAAACCATTAAAAAACCCGAGGAGTATACTGAGGCAGATTTTTTAAAACTTGAACTTGATGCTAAGGCCTTTGGTATTTTGTCAATGGCACTACCAAATGAAATATTTAGCGGGCTTTTACACTGTGAAACTGCTAAAGAACTTTGGGATAATCTCAAAGAACAGTTCGGAGGAACAAATGATGTCATTGCAAATACCATTGAGATTCTTGCTCAACAGTATGAAACTTTCACTCATATAAGCGGAGAAACTTTGACTCAACAATTTGAAAGATTCTCTTCACTTATTTCTGAGTTAAAAGTAAATGGTCAGACTTACTCAATGGTATCTATGATGCATAGATTCCTAAGGTCATTACCAGAAAAATGGGACACCTATACCATAGTCCTAAGGTCAAGCGCTGACTTTGAGTCCCTAACCTTAACTAGATTACATGGGAAATTGTTAACGTTTGAAAGAGAATTAAATCAAAAGAAAAGATTACAAAACTATGGTAAATCTGCTGATGATTATGTTCAAAATAGTACAGCACTCATGGGTCAGGACTCAACATCCTGCTCATATAATCATGGGTCGCATGACTATATTGACATCACAACTGGGATTACAGCTGAAAGAAGCCATCCTAGTTATGACAGTAATCAAACAGTGGATAACTTGTGTTTCATACTTGATGATTTACAAAACTTTAGCAATGATGATCTAGAAGAAATGAACATACTAAATCAACTTGCTATGCTAAGTGTAAAGACCAATAAATTTTACAAAAGAACAGGTAGAAAGTTTCCTGGGTTGTCACGACAAACCAAGGTTGGTTTTGACAAATCAAAACTTAGATGTCATAAATGTCAAAAGCTAGGACATTTTGCCAGAGAATGTAGAACTTCCAACTACAACCAACCTCAAGCTGGTATTCAACAAGCTCCTCAAATCCAGGATATGTTGATTGCCACAGCTAATGGTAATGCTCATTTTGTTCAGGCACAAGCTCCTCAAATCCAATATGTACCACAAGTACAATATATACAGGTACCTATGCAACAACAACAAGTGCCTCAAATCATGCCTGCCACAGCTACTGTTCCTCCACAGCCTCAACAACAACAAAGCTTATTTACCTCAGGATATGTTGATTGGAGCAGTCTTCCATATGATACCACAGACTGTAGTAATGATGCTGACCAAAAGATCTTTGACATCAACTGGGGAGAACAAACAAATGAACAAAGAAATTTTGCTCTTATGGCCTTTGAAGGTTCCTCCTCTTCATCAGCTTCTACTGCATTATCTAAGGTATCACAAGAATCACTTGCTAAACTATGTTCAGATTCTTGCAAAGAAGCCTTTGCTTTAATAAGAGAAACAAATGTTTCCTTACAAGAAGAAGCAAATGAAGCACACAGAAAGTATAGTCAATCTAAATATGACTTAGAAAAGAAATTAACTGCCAAAACAAAAGAAGTGTCTAATCTGTCCGATAAAGTCATTGAAACCCAATCACAAATAAGAATTTTACTAGAAGATCTAGGAAATGTCAGAAAAGAACTGTCTGATACAAAAGTAGAGTGTGAAAAATGGGTAGAATCATGTAGAGGGTTTCAAATGCTTCTGAATAAACAAACAGCCTCAAATGTCAGGTTTGGAATTGGGTATAATCATACCAAATGTCCAAATGATCTTACTCCCAAAACTGATAATGATGGGAATAAGATCATGGAAAGTGAAACTTCTGATAGCCAACAAAATTGTCTATCTACTGAAACTGAAAGCTCATCAGAAGTTCAACCATCTGACATTACACCATCAGGTGTTTCCTTAAAAACTAATGAAGACATACCTGAAAATACTGATGCAATCAGTATATTGTCTTCCAAAGAATCTAACAATGTTAAAAGGAAAGGGAAAACCAAAGCATGTGAGGTATGTGGTCTATTCAACCACACACCGGAATTTTGTAGGTACAGGAGGGGAATAGAATACAATAAAAAACAGTTGCAAATAGCCATGGGGAAACAAATTAAAAAGGATTTTAAGAAAACATTTTATCCTCATAAACAACAGAAAAACAAAACTCATCCCAAGAAAAAGAAGGCCAAGACTCAACAAACACCTTCTAAAAGGTCAAGACAAAATTCCTTTTCAGAAGTTAGACAAAAAACATCAGCAGTTTTGCAAAATGCTGAGATAAACAGACTAATCAACATGGTAAAACTTCTGACGATCAAGGTAAATGATAAGCCTAAAAAGACTTATCATTCTGCTCCTAGAAATTACAGAGGTGACCACAATACCACTAAAAGAACAAAAATTAATCACAATACCTCTAGGAGCAGACCCATGACCAAATTAGTATGGGTACCTAAACCTGGCCAACATCAAACTGTTGATGAGAACAAACCCAAAGCCATATGGGCTTGGGTTCCAAAATCTAACTGATTCCTTTTTGTGCAGAGAGTCTTCAGGAACTTAAATAGTATATGGTATGTTGATAGTGGAGGCTCAATGCACATGACTGGACGCAGTCACCTACTCACCAACTTCACAAGTAAAAGAGAAGGAACTGTGTCCTTTGGAAACAATGGACTTGGATATGTACTTGGACATGGTACAGTATCCTCAGGCCAACTAAAGTTTGAAAAGGTCAGTTTGGTGCAGAATCTAGAATACAACTTGCTGAGTGTATCTCAAATGTGTGATAAAGGATACTCTTCCTTTTTCACCAAATCTGAATGCAAGATAATTTCATCAGAAGGCCAAAGAAAGATTGAAAAGATAATCAAGGATCATACCTTGTTGGTTGCCAAAAGGGTTGGTAATGTTTATGCTGTAGATATGGAGAATGACAAGGCAGTAAACAACACTGCCTGCTTCTTCTCAAAAGCTTCAACCTCTGAGACTGATCTCTGGCACAGAAGACTTGACCATGTAAACTTCAAAACAATAAATGAAGTTACAAAAATGGGCTTGGTCAGAGGTCTTCCGTTGAAAGAATACCTTTGCAAAGAAAGTTGTGTATCTTGTCTCAAAGGAAAACAGCATAAGTCCTCTTACAGATCCATTGATGAATCAAGAGCAAATGCATATTTACAATTGCTTCATATGGATCTGTTTGGACCAGTCAAGATTTCAAGCCTTGGAAAGAAGAAATACTGCTTAGTCATCATTGATGATTACTCAAGATTCACATGGTATTTTTCTTAACTTCCAAAGATGAGGCAGCCAACATAATCAGATACTTCATTCTACTTGTAGAGAAGCAATTCTCTCTTTCTGTCAAAATGATAAGAAGTGACAATGGAACAGAGTTCAGGAACCATACATTAGACAATTTCTGTCTATCTAAAGGGATTGCTAGACAATATAGCATTCCCAGAACTCCTGAACAGAATGGAGTAGTAGAAAGGAAGAACAGAACACTGATTGAAGCAGCAAGAACAATGTTAGCTGATTCAGGCCTTCCTCTTTACTTTTGGGCTGAAGCAGTTAACACAGCATGTTATGTTCAGAATAGGGTTCTTATCAATAAGAGACATTCCAAGTTCTTCATAACATCAAGCCACTTATCTCCTTCTTCAAGGTGTTTGGATGTCCCTGCTATATCCTAAATGTCAAAGAATCCCTGTCAAAGTTTGCTGCCAAGGTTGATTCCGGCTATTTTCTTGGTTATTCATCTGACAGAAAAGCTTACAGAGTATTTAATGCAAGAACCAAGATTGTAGAAGAAACTCTTAATGTCAAGTTCAATGAGTTAAACACAACTCCTATTCCAGCACAACCTGCTGAACTCTTTGATCTTGACAGTTTCAAGTTTGGACCTGAAAAGACTGAAACTAGTCCTTCAAACCCCACTCAATACAAACACTATGAGTTTGAAGATGATGCTCCTTTCCTAGTTTCTAGCACAGTTAGAAATTCAGTTACAAATCAAGAAACTACTGAATCAGAAGCTCAAGCTCAAACTCCTGAAGAAATCTTCCAAACTTCTGAAGGACATCCCCAAACTACTGATGAAGAACCTCAAACTTCTGATGACTTCATTCAAACTTCTGATACACCTCAACATCCTGAATCAGAAGTAATTCACGTCAGTAGTTCTAATGAAGCAGCAGTAGAGCCCAATGTGTTACCCCAACAACAGTTGGTTGAACTGAAGGATCACTCACTTGATCGAATCATTGGTGATCTTACTGATGGAGTCATGACCAGAAGACAACTCTCCAACTTTTGTTTCTACACTGCATTTCTTTCTATGTTGGAACCAAAGAAGTATCAATAAGCCTTAAAAGACAACAATTGGGTTGAGGCCATGCAAGATGAACTGCTACAATTCAAGAAGCAACAAGTATGGGAATTGTGCCCCTTACCTTCAAATAAACACCCAATTGGCACAAAATGGGTATTCAGAAACAAGCTGGATGAATCGGGGACAGTTGTAAGGAATAAAGCAAGACTGGTGGTGCAGGGCTACTCTCAAGAAGAAGGCATTGACTATGATGAAACATTTGCTCCAGTAGCCAGACTTGAAGCCATCAGGTTATTTCTAGCATATGCTATTTCCAACAAATTTAAAGTTTTTCAAATGGATGTTAAAAGTGCCTTTTTATATGGAAAAATAAAAGAGGAAGTGTATGTCTGTCAACCCCCAGGATTTGAGGATCCCTATCATCCTGACTGGGTATACAGACTGGATAAGGCTCTCTATGGCCTTAAACAAGCTCCTAGAGCTTGGTATGAAACACTTTCATCATTTTTACTGAAAAATCACTTTTTAAGAGGATGCATTGACAAAACCCTCTTCATAAGACATGTTGGAAATCATATGCTACTTGTTCAGATTTATGTTGATGATATCATATTTGGATCAACTGACATCAAGATGTGTGATGACTTTAAGAAACTCATGAAGTCCAAATTTGAAATGAGTACCATGGGAGAATTGCAGTACTTTTTAGGACTACAAGTTAAACAGCAATCAAATGGAACATTTATTCATCAATCAAAATATGTTAAAGAACTCTTGAAAAAGTTTTCTTTGCAAGATTGTAAATCATGTTCCACTCCCATGACTCCTACCACACAGGTTGATCCAGATGAGGATGGAAAACTGGTTGATCAAACACTGTACAGGTGTATGATTGGTTCTTTATTATACTTAACTGCTTCTAGACCAGATATTATGTTTGCTACATGTGTTTGTGCTAGATATCAAGCAGCACCCAGAGAATCACACCTAACTGCAGTCAAAAGGATTTTCAAATATCTGAAAGGCACTCCAAGACTAGGGATTTGGTACCCTGTTTCTAACAATGCCAATCTAATAGCATTTTCAGATAGTGACCTTGCAGGATGCAAAATGACCAGAAAATCCACATCTGGTGGATGTCAATTCATTGGAAACTGTCTAGTATCTTGGCAATCAAAGAAGCAAACATCTGTGGCCACATCAACAGCTGAGGCAGAATACATTGCAGCAGCAAGTTGTACTTCTCAAATTCTATGGTTTCAAAACCAGCTGCTTGACTATGGCATTAAGGAAATCAAGACTCCGTTGCTACTAGACAGTACTTCAGCCATAAGCATCATTCAAAATCCAGTGCAATTCTCAAAGACCAAACACATTGAAATCAGGTATCATTTCATCCGAGATTGCTATGAAAAAGGCAAAATAGAGGTAAAGTATGTTCCCACAGCTAACCAAATAGCTGATGTGTTTACAAAACCTCTTGATACATCAACATTTCAGAAACTAGTATCCATGCTTGGGATGCTAAATCTTGAGTAAAGTTTGTAAGTGTTTTAAACTTTTTGTAAATACTTTTTGAGTTCTTTTTCACTTACTTATTTTCTCTCATTTATTTAGCTAACTTCTGATCATCCACAGAGAAGAACTACTGATAAGTCACAACATCTGAAGGGAACAGGTTAAAAGAAAGAGAAACTACTGATGAATGCTGAATCAGCAGTTTCCCATCAGTTGTTTTCAAACTACTGATGAGAAAACTACTGATCAACATTTTTTTCATCATCAGAAGTTTTTACAACAAGGGCATAATGGTCAAATCATCAAACAATGTTTAACCTAAAACTTCTGATAGTCCCTCTTTCTCAGCATTATTCTTCAAAAACTAACTTTCCCTCCCTCTGAAACCCTCCATACTCATACTCAACTGTTCAATTACACTCATGGCTCTCATTCTTAAACAGGGACATAATCAAAAGGGATACTTCACAAAGGACTCTGCCTGGTCACAGTACGACGACATCATCAATCTGATCGTCAAATCACAGTTCCATACAGCATTCACTGTTGATCCACCCATCCATGAAAATGTTCTCAATGAATTTTGGGCCAATGCTGAAGATGTAACTGTAAATAAAAACATTGTTGCTCTCAGAACAACAATTCAAGGTAAAATGATGGCAATTACACCGGACTCACTAAGCATACGATTAGGTCTAAAGGATGCTGACGCTCCTACACAAATTCCAACAAGTGAGATCCAACAGACCATGATTGATTGTGGGTATCAAGGTAACATTTCTCATTCCACAATTTTCAAGAAATATTTTGATGCTCCTCATAAACTGCTTTTTCATTACATCAACATGTGTCTCAGTCCTAAAACAGGGTCTTCAAATCAGATGTCTTACAATTTACAATGCATTTTTCACTCAATTGTGACAAAAACACCTTTTAATGCATCTGCATATTTTTTCAATGAACTGGTTCTTCATCACTTCAATACTAAAAAGACTTTCTTGCTTTATCCAAGGTTCCTTATGCACTGTATTATTAAGGAACTTGGTGTACAAATACTTGTGGGAGGAATTTCAAAATTAAATTCTTTAACCTCACAAGTATATTCTAGGCATAACAAACCGGCTGCTCAGCCAGAGGATGACCAAGAGGAACAAACAACCCTTCCTCTGGAACCCACATCCTCAAAATCTGCTCACAAAAAGCCTAAAAAGACCCCAAAGCAAGAACCAAAAAGAACCAAAAGAACAGCACCTCAGGAGGTTGAGATACCTGAGGATGCTCATGTACACTCTGCACTTGATTTACATACAATTGAAACTTCCTCTCAGTTGTATTCACCATCTCATTTCCAGCACCAAAAACCCATTTCAATCATGTACTCAAGAAAGAAACTTAAGAAATCCCAAACTATTGAACCTTTCTTGGAAAATACTGATCCTATACTCCCAACTACTAAAAACCAAACTCTCTATGGATTGACAAAAACTATCTCATCAACAAGTGGCACCCCCCACTTACCACTTCAAACAGGGGGAGAAACCTCAAACAAAGCCATTGATGATGATAGTGTTAATCCTATCACAAGAGATGAGGAAGGACCAAAGTTTCAATGCTCAACTATTGAAACTTCAGGTATAGATAAGGCTACTACTACTCCTTCACCACCCATTGGTGGGAATGAGGTCAGAAGTAACATACCTAAGACCTTATCTATGGCAACTGCTGATGAAGGCTCTAAGCCTGAGGCAGGAAATCCTCAGAACCAAGAACAAGAGGTGCATGATAATACTAGGTTGGGCCTAGATCATGTTATAACTGATGACATTCTCATCAGGGATTCAGATGATTCCATTAACTTGGATGATGTTTCAAAGTTCAAAGAATTGATGGTTGATCATGAAGGTCCTGAATCCAATGTATCTGTACTCAAGAAGTCAGTCACAGAAGATCAGGTTAAAGTCCACTTACACCCTAATTCCCCAAAAGTGGCATCCCCGGCTATCTTGGCTAGGGATCACCCAAAAACACACCCTTCACAATCACAAAAGCCATCCCAATCTTCACCCTCTGGTGCTACAGGCATAGTCCTAGACCAACTGTGCAGCCCAGAAGGACCATTATTTCAAATGGTTCACAAACTCCTTTCAGATCATCTCCAAACATTTAGTGCAGCCATGGAGCACAAAACACAAACAGACCTGGAGATGATAACACAGCATGTAGATCATAAACTAAAAGAAGTTTCAAGGGAGATTGAAAGTAGTCAAACACAACTTACACATCTGGCTGGTGTTACACCACCTGCCCCTTGGTTTCCTGGAGTGGATGAAGCCAAAAAGGGGGAGAAACTGAAACAGCCAGAAGTGTTCACCTTTGAACAAAGAATTCAAGCCTTTGTAGCCCAAAGACGTAAGGAAGACCACAGAAGCACTCAAAGAATAAGACATGAGAAAGCCTTGAAAGACAGACATGACTATCAAGAAGCTGTGGAAAGATTCCTTAGACAAAGAGCAGAACAAGCTTCCAAGCCACAAGACACAACTGCTGATGAGCAACTACAAACCTCTGAAGACAATCCTTCAGTAGTTGCTCAAATCCAAAAACCTTCAGCAGTTGCAACTCAAGCCACACAGTTAAAATCTGACAGCACAATTCTAAATCCTATGCCCATAGCCTACAACTCAGAAAAATGTCAAGAGGCACTCCTGAAGACAAGAAGTAAGGCTAAGGAAGATGAATTGTGGAAGAAGATTACAGAAAAGGGAGATTTACCTTTTGAGGAAATGCTCAAACTTTGGGAACAAGGGTTGAATAAACTAGAGAGAATGGAAGAGGCACAGATCTTGGCTGCTGAAGAAGATAAAAGACAACAACTGATGAACTATATTGTCAAGAATAGCAAAGCCAAGAAACATTCTCTCAAAGGACTCTCAACTGAAGAATTAGAGAGAAGAGCAAGACTTACATCAGAAAGACTTGCAGCTGAGACAGCAAAGAAGCAGAAGAGAATGCAAATAATAAATGAACTGGCTGCAAACGATTATGGAACAAAAGCTCAACTCTCAAAATGGAAGGAAATGGACCTTATGGATACATACAAAAGGTTCAAGGATTCACAAAAGAACAAACTGTCAGTAGTTCCTAAAACTACTGCTCTAGTAAAGAAAAACACTTCCAAGCCAGAGGTTCAAGAACAAACTCACTTCAAAATGGCTCTACTTGAAAGAAATGTACTTGTTGAAGATGAGTTCATGATTGAAGAAAAACCTCTACTCATACAGTTCAGAAATCCTGCAACATATGCCTATCAACTGACCCATATTGTTCAAGAAAAGACACACACCAAGGTATTCACTGAAAGTCACTTTCCAACATCCAGCAATACACCTGGTATGATACAAGTTGAACAACACAGAGGATCAAACCTGGTGATTACTGAAATTGAAGATCAATCACAACCAGGACAGATCACAAACACCACTGACTTTAGCAGAATAACAAAGTGGTCCTTTGACAGGAAGTTAAAGTCTGTAGTGATAACAAGAGAAGATGGTTCCTGCAATGTCTTTAAAAAGAAGGAAGACTTAGAGAGACTATCAACAGAAGATCTCAACACAATTCAACACCTTCAACCAGATCAAGGATCATTTTCTCTTAAACAAATCAAGCAGCTCCAACAAAACATGATGAGAGAAATATGGAGAATACTTGACCACAGAAAGAAGATCCAATAAAGATTAGATAAGGTTTTGGCTTCATCAATCCAGGGGGAGATTGTTGGGTCAAAAAGGATTGATGAGCATTTAAACCTTATTCTAATATCTTCTTTTATTTGTTTTTGTAAAATAAACTGCTGACTAACAAAGTACTGAAGAGTAAAGAAGCAAAGTACTGAAGAGCAAACAAGATGGACGAAAGTACTGAAGACATAGTTCTGAAGTACTGAAGTTCAACTTCTGATGAAGACTTCTGAAGAACAACAACTGCTGAAGGATAACATCTGATGAAGAGACAACTTCTGATTAAGAAGGTTAACTTCTGATGAAGGAAACAACTGATGAGTAACTTCCGATGACTAACTACTGATGCTTTAACTAATCAGTAGTTCCTAGTTGCTCATCAGTAGTTCCTGCATACACATCAGTAGTTTGCTATAAACTACTGATCCGACAAAGACCTTCAGTAGTTCAGTATTTTAATCAGTATTTGTTAGTGGAACAGTATTTTAGTATTTTGTGTATGTACTTTTGATCTGTATTTCACTTATAAATAGTGGGCTTACAACCACTATCAAAGTGACCTGTTTTTGCAGTTTTTGTAAGAAGCATTAAGTGCTATTCATTTGAAAAATATATCGCATGAAAAGCTTTTGAATTACTTTGATATTGTTAAATCCTTTTCATTATTTTTCACAAGTATTGCAAAACATCTTAGGTTCAAGTTGAGGGGGAGTTTTTACTTGTTAAACTTGCATTACATTCCGCTGCATATTATTTGTTTACAAGAGTCTGTCAAACTGAGATCCAACAAAAGAGGAGTAAGAAATGTGTTTTAGATTTGATATTTTAGGGTTTTAATCAAAACGACGTAGTTTTGAGGGGTTTTGCATGTAAGCTTAGGTGTGTGACAGCCCCATATTCACTGTCCCCTTTATATAAATATACACATTTATATACATATAGTCAAACAACTTAGTCTGATATATGATATTATAAGTCACTTTTTTATTATACCAAACAGTTTATCCGGTTTATATTTGTCGTTTATTATGTTTACCGGTTCGTTTCGCGAGTTAAAACTTTTTTGCTCTTATTTATATATATTTATAGATAAAACAACTATAATAAGTGTACGTTTATTATACCGAAGTTACACGTGTGCGCCTCATACTACGCTTCTTATTCTATGCGCCTCGAGCAACGTGTTGACAAAGCTAACCTGCTGACCGGGTGTGACCGCGTGCTGACCAGACCAGATTTGCCCCGGGTTGACTGTCGTTGACCGTATTTTGACCAGATCTAACTAGGTATTGACCAAACCCGAATCCGACCAGCTTGACCACATATTTGACTAGGTGTACTAGACTCGAACGTCTTACCAGATATGACCGGACCCGAGATGCTACCGCGGGTTGACCGAACGCAACCCGAAATCTGACCCGAGGACCAACACCCAAACCGGACTCAAGCCGACTTAAAACAACCAGCAAACAAAACCAAACCTGAACCGTCACCATATCTGGGATGGACCTGAGACTAAATCCCGAAACAACCACCACCTGACCACCAATCATCTACCTTACCACTTCTGGCCGAAACCATAACCATGTCGGACCAAAACCATGACCCGAGACCATCTATAGTTGACCCGAGCCAAAATGCGAACCGGAACTCGACCTGGACAGGACTTCACCGAGGACCACCACAAAAGCAACTCCTTCTGTTGCCACCACCTCAACCCGACACCCTCAACCACCATTATCCTTCATAGCCACCACCCGTCGACCACAAAACTGCACAAAACCCTCGTCAACTCGGAACATCCTCGACCAGCACCGCCGTAGGCAACATCGGCTGCACTCACACCGAAACCAACTCCAATCGGTCACCTAACACCCACCAACCACGAAGACCACCTCTGTTCGAACCTCAATGAGACAAAACCACCTCTAATCATGGACCTCAACTGGGAACGGTGGTCCCATGGCCAGCTGTCGGCCTTAGAGAAAGAGAGGAGAGAGGAATCGGGAGGAGATGGAGAGTTTATGGTTTTTAGAGAAAGAGACGGGAGAGGTGAAAGAAAGATCTAGGGTTTGTGTGTGTGTGGCTGCCAAAAAAAATGGAGGAGGAGGAGGCAAGAATATGATGCTTATATAGGTAGGGTTTGGGTAGGGGAGACCGCGTATCGAACCCGTTTTAAACGAAAAACGCTTCGTTTTATTATTAGGCTCAATGATCAATTATAAATTAATTGGTTTTGCTCGAAATCATTGATAACACTAAACCGAGCAATTTAATCATTATTTTTGTCGCTTGGCGTGTGTTTTCGAAACACGCGTTTAAATCGCGTTAATCGATTCGGTCGCGGTTTCTTTCATTATAACGATATATCTGTTTGTATTCGAAACTAAATGAATGACATTATTTATAATAAATAGTTATTCCGAAAGTTCGATAACGGCTAAAACCGCGCATTTATACGTCCGATTCTCGCGTCAGTTCCCCCTCGCGTTCTCCAAAACGCTGCGCTTTTGACCGTTTTTCGCGCCGATTTCACATTCGATTGCATCAGTAGTAAATACGTGTTGTATTTACATCTATTAGCCTTATGTTAGTCCACTTTGGCAAATTTTTACATATGTCAGTTCATTAACGTTAAGTACGCGAAGTCTTTCTTTAAAGACTTCAGGGCGTCCATGAACTTCGAGAAAGACATCGTAGGACTCATAACGGCTCAAATAATCTAAATTAACCTTAAACCAGGTTAATTACTCTGAAAGCGCGATTAAGATTACGTTAAACGTTGTACAGAATTTGCCAGTTGTCACAGTATCTTTCAGTAAGCTAGGTCTGCGATGTTAGTTAACGGCTCTCCTACCTTTGATTTTCAATGTCAAAAGGGGATTAGGCAAGGGGATCCTTTGTCTCCGTTCTTATTTCTTATAATTATGGAAGCTTTCTCGTGTATTGTTAGGAAAGCTTGTGATTTGGGGGAAATTAAGGACATTAGGTTGTTGATTGGGGGACCGTCTAAATCTCATTTTTTGTATGCAGATGACGCGTTTTTCATGGGAGAATGGTCAAGAGAAAATGTAGATAAGGTGGCTTGATTACTTAAAGTGCTTCATATGTGCTCGGGCTTGAAGATTAATATTCACAAATCTCAGTTATTCGGGATTGGAGTGGATGGAGAGGATGTCGGTGATATGGCTTCTATTTTGGGGTGTAAAGTAGGTGATTTTCCTTTCACGTGTTTGGGGATTAAAATTGGAGCGCACATGAATAAAAGATGCCATTGGAACGCGGTAATTGAGATAATTCAAAGCAGGTTGGGTTCTTGGAAAGCGAATACGTTATCCAAGGGAGGTCGTTTAACTTTGATTAAATCGGTTCTCGCTAGTTTGCCGCTTTACTATCTTTCTCTATACAAAGCCCAACCAAGATGATAGAGCAAATTAAGAGAATGATGAGAACATTTCTTTAGGCTGGTTCGAGTGTTGATAAAAAGGTCCACCGGGTAGCTTGGGACGTTGTGACTGTATTTTAGCATGTGTACATCCTAAGGATGGACTAACAAATTATCTTTCTATGACATTATTGCAGGTACAATCAACGTATATTATAGACTTGTAACTCTTCTACAACGTCTATATTGCTATACTCAGTCAAAGAAGTCAAGGATGATGAAGTTATACTTGCAAGCCAAAGTCCAAGCTCGAAGAAGGAGTCAAACTTGTAACCGATGTGCATTAAATATCGGCGAAGTACCAGGAAAACGCTGCTACCACGACTAGCTGAGATGAAACAGCTACAACGGTCACCTGAAGCTTTCAAAGAACTTAACTAAATAGCGGATTAGATGGGATCTCTCATTTACTTTCATGTAACTATAAAATGGGAATGATTGACGAGTATAGGACACATTAGACTACCTAGATCAACACTTGATACTCTGATACTATCACACACACTACACACTCATTGTAATCATAGAACACTCGTTATTCATTCATCCGAAGTTGTACTATTTTTTACATTATTAATATTAACAAACAAGGCAGGGGCCTAGACTCCTCCCGAGATTTTGCGCCGGCGATCATCAACTGATCAAGGGCTTTCCTCGTACATCGAGTGTTGTTCTTTGTGTGTTTGTACTTATATTGCTTGTTTCACCATTCTGCCAACAGTTATATCCTCATGATATAACTGTCCATCCTCAACTTTACCTTTGCCATCCTGAACATAGTTGTCAGAATTTATTTCTTTTACATCTTAACACACCATTTTCAGAATAAAACTAGTCTATAAACTTATTTGACACTTATAGCACTCTACCTCACATTTTCTGATTTGAAAAACAAGATTATTTTTACTAAGTAATTTTTGACCAAAACATTATCCCTCTGAATTTTCTTTTGAGTCTTCAACTTTTTCCTCAATAGTATCAAGCTCCTCTTGAAATAACCTATTGCACACTTTCACATGAGGGGAAGTAGGGTTTACTTGCTACTTTCAGTTGGTAGTCTCTTAATTGTAGACTTTGACCATCTTGTTGGGCTTCCTACTGGGCTGGGTTTCACAGGTGTGGTGAACTTGCCAAGTTGAACATACACTTCAATAACTTCATTATTATGAAGCATTATCGCCACCTCATTGACTTCCCTATCACTTTCAATCCTCTTCAAAGTTCCATTTTCAGGGTTTTTACAATACTTGGTAAAATCTTTACTTTTGTAAACCCCAGTTTCCATGACATAATTAGTTAACTCAAAATAAGAAAACTTATCAAACTCAACACTAATAACCTTCGACATACCTTGGTAATGGGCTATCAGCATCAAGCTCTCCACCAAATCACAATGTGACGGAGATCGTCTCTTTCATTGCCAATTAGGGCTGCAAACGAACCGAACGAACACGAACAAGACCTTGTTCATGTACGTTTGTTAAGGAAATCATGTGTTCACGAACAGTTCATGAACACTTGTCGAACGAGATTTTCTGTTCGTGTTTGTTCGTTGAGAAAACACTTGTGTTCCTGTTCATTATTAATTTTGTTCATGAACGCACATGAATACAAACGAACACAAAGAAGTTCATGAACACAAATGAACATACAATAACTTTGGAATATCTCTTAAGACATCAGCTAGATCCATCCAAAATATAACTAAATTACCCA
Source organism: Ambrosia artemisiifolia (assembly GCA_032199755.1). Taxonomy (NCBI): domain Eukaryota; kingdom Viridiplantae; phylum Streptophyta; class Magnoliopsida; order Asterales; family Asteraceae; genus Ambrosia; species Ambrosia artemisiifolia. Next base: position 50,153,107 of record CM063515.1, on the reverse strand, counting down.
AACATACTTAGTACTTAACATAATGTTGGTAAACATGATAAAATAGTGTTTTCTTTCTTTTGAATATACGATATAGTCATTTTTCATAGTAATAGAGAGACATTCGAAAAACTAAGTTCGCATCGGAGGTGAACGAAGGAGGGTATTGGAGCCTTGGAGGTGAATGGCGGAGGGCGCCAATGCTGAAACGTAGAAACATATAATGAGCATGGATACTAAAAGTATGTTATTGATCTCATATAGTCATATATTTACATCACGTATATTATTTATCTATTAGTTTGGGGTAAAATAAATATAAATAAAAGAAAATAAAAAAATTATAAAAACTATAAACCCTATTAAACTATCGAACACAAACGAAATAAATGAACACATTACCGAACGTTCACGAACATAAACGAATGAATGCGGCCTCTGTTCATGTTCGTTCGTTCAACTAAATGAACAAAATTTTATGTTCGTGTTCGTTCATTTATTAAACGAACAAACACAAACGAACTTCCCGTCGAACGTTTCATGAACTGTTCGCTGAAATTTCAGTTTGTTTGCAGCCCTATTGCCAATAATGACCGTGCCCCAGTTCAACAGTCGTGTTGTATGATTTTAAAGAACCCTAGTTCGATAGTCGTGTTTGATCGTGTACTCTGTTTAGAACTGATAAAAGTTACGAATGAGGTTTATTGAATGATGTTTATTATATGCTGTTTATGTTTCGTAAAGAATGGGTCCACACAAAAAGTGATGTGGATTTAAAAAAAAATACGTGGAATAAAAAAGTAAGCACGTCAGCATGCGAACTCAAGTGTCACGTCAACATCAGGTACACGTCAACATGCCACATCAACAGCCATGTCATCTTTAACTAACTCAGTTAGTGTAGGCTTAACGGAGGTTCATTTTTGACACCCACATGTTTACTTGAGATCATCCTGTTCCAACATAAAAATTTGGATTATTATTGACCAATGACTCAAGTTTTGATTTATTTAAATCCAATACCCAAAAAAAATAAACGTTAATTAAACTTGCGATAAAATTAGCGACATTTTTTTTATATATTTTACTTTGTTTAAACTTGCGAAATATATTAAAATACGACAAAACTTATAATCGTTATAAAAAACACATTTTTTGTCGCAAATGAATCTTTCACAATATTTTTTTACTCTCCGACCAGTATTCGAGAAGCAGTATTTTTCTTTTTTGTTAAGATAAAAAAAGAATTTAGTTTACATATTTTAACCAATAAAAAACTAACGAATAAAAAACCCATAGACTTGTAGGTTACTTCCTGGAAAATTGCGAAGGAATTGCCACAAATTAGTGTAATCATTTGACAATTTATCGGAAACTTCGGAGAAATTTTAGATTGTTTCTTTGTTTTTATTGGAAACTTAGTTGTCGCTTTATGGGAAAGTTGTTGGAATACAAAAGACCCATTTTTTATTAACGGCCAACTAATCAATTCCCGAGCACTCTCGGACACCATTTTAGCGAATTAGGTACTCGAGAGTACCCGGGCTACCAATTGCCACTGATTCCCGGGAAAACCCAACCACTCACCCGCCTGAAAGCACGACAGTGAAATAATCGGTAAAACCGGTCGGGATCAGGACTTGAACCCAAGTCAATGGCCAAGTCCACCCTCATTTCCCCTCCACCAATGTCCTCCAAATGTAGCTAGTGGGAATTGAACCAAGCCTCTCATAGGAAACTTTAGGCCCTCAACCAACTGGGCTACAAGTGTTGGACAAAACCAAAAGATGCTACATTTAAAAGGTGTTTGGGATTGCGTTTTGAATCTGATTTTTAGATTATTGCGTTTTGAAAACGCAGATAATCGGTTTTTAGTGTTTGGGATTGCAATTTGAAAAAGTAGATAATAAGTTTTTTAGGCCACCAAAACGCAATAATCTAAAAGCAGCTCCACCCCTGCTTTTCCAAAACGCATAATATGTTTTGAATAATCAATCCCAAACACCCCTTAGATGTGTATCTAAAACGAGGGTTATAACTTATAAAAAATAAAATGTTAATAAGCAAACACATTCACAAGAACTTTGATGGTTAATAAAATGAACGAATTTAAACAGAGGTTGCATTCTTTCAATTATATCGGTCAACATTCGTTCATTTACGAATGTTAATATGACCGTTTTTTTAATATTCTTTTATCTCTAGCCCCACATGCAATATGACCGTTTTTGCAGGGGTGTAGTGTAGGCCCACTGATAGGTATAGGTTTTACTAAGAAAAAACTATTGAAAACTTCTAAGAATAATCAAGAGAAGAAGAGATGAAACATACTTCATAATTTTCATTCCTTTCCTAAAACACACAACATACTTGGCCTATTTATAGCCATAACACACAATAAGAAAATACAAAAGAAATACAAGACATGTAGAAGTGGAAAACTCCACTCCTAATAATATGCATGAAACATGAAAGCATAAACATTTTTGAGTGCATGAAAACATGGAACTAGAAAGTAGATGTGAACATGGAGTGCAAGGTGACATGGGTTGACCAAAAGGTGAAGTGGGGTGGTTGCATGTATCATTCTCGCGCCCTTGAAAACGTTCTTGTCCTCAAGAACGTAATAAGTTTGCCACGGTGGTCTCCATTCTCGTCTTCTCATAGAACACATGTCTTTGTTATTCAATTTTGAACACTCATTAGCGAATGTGGTTGGGCCATCCATCATGACAAATGGAAATATCAATGGACATATGGTGAAAGTGTAATATGTTGGTTTTGTGTGTTGAAGTGTGACGTGTGAGGTTGCTTTTGGTGGTAATTTGGTGGCGGATTTGGGTGAGGTTTTTGGTGCGGTTTTGACGGTCGCAGAGGTGCGTTTGGGTACGGTTTTTGGTTGTGGTTTCAGGTTAGAAACGGGTTGGTGTGTTTTTGATGGTGGCGTAGGTTGTCTAGCAAGGGGTTGGGTTTCTAGGTTTGGTAGTTGGGTCGATTTGGGTTTGGCTTCGGGTGGTGGGTTAATGCCAAGTTTGTCGGAAATAGAGGTGAGAATGGTAGCTTGTTGATCGAATTTGGTGTGAAGGGTGCGGATTTCTTCAATAAGTTGTCGGAGGAGGTCATTGGTTGTAGGCGGTTTGTCGTCGGTGGGCGGTATGGCGGAAGGAAGGTTCGGGAATGAAAGCACCATTGATAGGTATAGGTTTTACTAAGAAAAACCTATTGAAAACTTCTAAGAATAATCAAGAGAAGAAGAGATGAAACATACATCATAATTTTCATTCCTTTCCTAAAACACACAACATACTTGGCCTATTTATAGCCATAACACACAATAAGAAAATACAAAAGAAATACAAGACATGTAGAAGTGGAAAACTCCACTCCTAATAATATGCATGAAACATGAAAGCATAAACATTTTTGAGTGCATGAAAACATGGAACTAGAAAGTAGATGTGAACATGGAGTGCAAGGTGACATGGGTTGACCAAAAGGTGAAGTGGGGTGGTTGCATGTATCACCCACGTTATTTTGACCAAACTCGTCTCGAGTAGGGGTTTCTTTTTTTTTTATTTTTTATTTTTTTCTTGCCTGGTATTGGGTTTGGTGTTGGCATGCATATGGCTCCTAATAAAAAAGATCGAAATGTTAAACAAGGAGGTTTTGGCCCTGGCTCGAGTAGTGGTTTGAGAACATGCCCCTTTAAGCATTTGCATGAGTGTAAAGATGGTAAGCCGGGGTCTTCAGGGTTTCTACGCCTTCTAGAGCACATGCAGAGTTTTCATTTCAAGACAGAAAAAAGGAGGGCGTATTTGCAATATGCAATCTCTCTCAAGACTTGGACCTTTTTATGAATGTTGGGGGTGCCCTTAGGGATGGGGCTAAATGGTTATGTGGGAGGTGCATGGTGATGCATGCTCTCAGCAAAAGATGCAATCACGGTACTGATGACGTCCTCTCTTTCTCTGTGGTTACGGGAGATGTGGAAGATTTCATTGTTGGGATCCAAAAACCTCGTCGCGTGACTGTAGACATGGAACCTGGTCCTTCAGGAGGTGTGGTTGGGGATATATCCCTTTTAGAAAAGGTTTTCTCACTGCCCATTCAAACTGTCAAGAGCATCCCCCCAAGCTGTCGATTGGCGTTTGTCCAGGCCTTGACAGGTGCCTTACGTAAAGTGGTGGCTTCACCAGGCTCCGTAGAAAGTTGGGTCAAACTGCTTTTGTTGCCGCGATGTAACCTACGGGTGGTCAAACCGTCCACTAGGCAGGAGCGAAGGTCTGGGAATAGGAAATCATTGCAGTGTAGTAGCATCCTGCAATCGCTATCTTTGTGGAAAGACGGTTCAGGGTTTGCAGATTTGGTGCCTTCTCTCTTTGATTGCGTGGAAGGTGTTTCTTTTATCAAGCAGGAAGCAGAAGGGAGTGAGGATACTGAAAAGAGCCCCATTGTCAAACAGTGCCTTCGGAAAGTAAGGGACGGTCATTTCACTGCTGCTGTCAAGGTGTTGTGTTCTAGTGGGGTTGCTCCTTTTGGGGATTCTACCATGAAAGCCCTCATTGATAAACATCCGGTGTTGCCTCCTCCGTCCTTGCCCTCTAACTCCGACATCATGCCCGCGCTTGTTGTGGATGACGACTGTGTGCTTCGATGCATCCGATCTTTCCCTAAAAGGACTTCTTGCGGGAGGGACGGTTTGAGGGCCCAACATCTATTGGATGCCCTTAGCGGAGACGGGTCCGTGGCTTCCACGGGTTTGCTCTCAGCTATTACTGAAGTCGTCAACTTATGGCTAGGGGGTTGTGCCCCAGAGTACTTGCTGAATTTATTGCTCCGGCCCCCCTTACCCCTCTTCTGAAACCTGATAACGGGATCCGACCAATTGCAATAGGGGCTATTTGGCGCAGACTGGTATCTAAAGTTGCTATGAGAAAGGTTGGCAAGGAAATGGCTAAGTATCTGGGGGACTTCCAATTTGGGGTGGGGACTCCTAATGAGGCAGAGGCGGTGCCCCACAGTGCGAACAGGTTCCTTAGCTTCTTCCATGAAGATGGTTCTTTGGCTATGCTCACTATGGATTTTTCAAACGCGTTCAACATGATCGACCGCACTGCCCTTTTTCGAGAAGTTAGTCAGCATTGCCCGTCTATCTATTTGTGGGTCCAGTTCTTATATGCCCAACCAGCTAGGTTGTATGTTGGTAAGGATTGTATAGGGGCCACTACGGGGGTTCAGCAGGGGGGCCCTTTAGGTCCCCTCCTTTTCGCCTTGGCGTTAGACCCTATGGTTCTCCGGTTGCAAGAAAATTGTAACCTCCCATTTCATGCGTGGTACCTTGATGATGGGACGCTTATTGGTGAGACCACCGAGGTTGCGAAAGCCTTAGACATCATCCAGAAGGAGGGACCATCCCTGGGGCTTAAGTTGAATATTAAGGAAACTGGGGTTTTTTGGTCGTCTTGCAATGGGGTGAAACTTAGGGACGGGCTGTTTCCCAGTGGGACTGGCAGGCCAGAAAAAGGGGTGAAACTCCTTGGAGGGGCCGTTAGTCGAGACTCTTACTTTATACGGGAATTGGCATGGCGGAGAGCCTCCCGCGCAGTTGATCTTATGAAACTTTTGCCCTGCTTTAGGGATCCTCAGAGTGAACTCCTCTTGCTCAGATCTTGTATGGGGTCGCTAAGTTGCTTTTTGGTTTGCGTACCTGCCAACCCGCCATGATGGATGAAGCGGTATCATGTTTTGACAAGGGTCTGCGAGAAGCCATCGAAGACATAGTGGTATGTGGGGGTCCGTTCTTTGGTGACCTACAATGGCGCCTGGCGTCCTTGCCGATGCGTTTGGGAGGATTAGGGCTCCTCTCAGCAAAGGATGTCGGGGTGTATGCTTTTGTGGCATCGCGAGCTCAATCTTGAAATCTCCAAGACAACATCTTAAGGAATAGCGGGGTTGTCGACATGGACTTGGACTACGTGCAGGCCCTTGAAAGGATAAATGACTATCTCCCAGGTTTTGATACTGGCGGTTTTTCTAATAAGGACACCCCCCCCCCCAAAGCCTCAGAAAACTTTGGCGAATGCCCTTTTTGGCAAAATCGCACAGAGCCTGTGTGAAGCTTTTGATCTGTCCCCCCGCCAAAAGGCGGTTATTGAATGCTTGCAAAGCCCCCATGCCCAAGATTTCTTAAATGTTATCCCAATCGAAGGTTTGGGCCAAACCATGTCTGGGGTTGAATACAGGGCAATTCTTAAATATCATTTGGTGATTCCCATGTACCATGAAGATGAAGTCTGTCCGATCTGCCGTAAGGCATGTTTGGACAAATACGGGGAACACGCGGTTCACTGTAATGAGTTGCCTGGTTTCAAATATAGGCATGACTGGGTCCGGGACGTTCTTTAGGACATTTTAAGAAGGGCTGGGATCTCAGCCAAGAAGGAGGCTCCAGTGAATTTCCTCTCAGACCCCGCAGAAGGGAGATCCACCCTACGTCCAGCAGACCTGCTTGTCTTTGGGTGGGCCGGGGGAAACACGCTTGTGTCGACCTAACAGGTGTATCTCCCGTGGTTGGTTTGAGGGATAGTGGTTTTGTAGCAGGGCAAGCGGTGCGGAAAGCAGAGGCGAAGAAAGTTGAGAAGCGTGCTAAAGCTTGTGCGGAGAACCAACACGTTTTTGTACCCCTGACATTTGATACCTTTGGCTCCTTGGCACCAGAAGCCATCCGTTTCCTGACCAGAGTTCAACGGGTTATCCATAGCAGTGTCTCGACCCCGGGGGCATGGGTTCGTGTTTAGTAGGTTAGGATTTAACGTCCATAAAGGTGTGGCGGCGCAGTTTGTTGCCCGCCTGGCCGCCTGCCCGCTATATCGATGTAATTTCTTGCGAAAGGCTTATATTATTGAAATAAAACACCTTTAGTTTAAAATTTGGAGGAAGAAAAAAGTGGTGGTTATTATTTAGAATTTATTAATGAATAATGATACACAGAGATTTAGTTTGATTTTTATTATATAGAAGAGAAAAGAAAAGAAATGAAACAAAAGAAAAATTGATTGTGTTTTAAAAGAAATTTAGGGAAAAAATGAAATGGAAGAAAAAAGTGTGTTTACAAATATTTGTTTTCAAAGCTAAGTAAAAAAACGAAAAGAAAATAAGGCCAAATGTCATTCTTTTAAACTCATTTTTTTTTAAAGAAATGAAAGGGAAATAAAGAGGAGGAAAATAAAAGAAGAGAAATGAAATGGAATCTCTTCATTTTTTTTTCTTTTCCATCCTTAAGGATGGTGGGTGTAGGGTTAGGTTTTCAAAGGAGGACAAATCGCCACCTCAGCTGCCACATCATTCAGGAGCGTAGTCCATTTTGCTTGCCCTCCCTTTTTTATGTATATTTTTTTAAATTCAACCACCATCACCACCACCTTCTCCACACAAAAACAACACCACCACATTTTCTACACCAAAACACCATTTTCAACCACCACCACCAGAAAAAATAAAATCAAAATTTTTTTTTGGCGACCTCCTTTCTTTTCCGGCGACCGCCACCACAACCATTTTCTTCTTCGGCGATCACCACCACCAAGAGTAGGGTTAGAAGTTTTTATAGAAAAAACAATTGAAATTTATATATTGACCGATTCCCAATGTCTCTTTTAAGACGTCTAAAACGAAGACAGCCCAGCAGAGGTGGTGTGGGCTGTCCTAGACGACCCAAAATAGGCAGGGGACAAGCCTTACACTCATTAGCCTAAGACCGTGCGTAGTGATGTGTGAATGGGGGGCTAAAGGGGCATTTCCGTGCCCCGTTCACTTGCAAACACTGCCCCCGTGTGGGTTAAAGGGGCGTTAACCTGGGCACCGCCAAAATTTTCGCGTGGGTGAAATATGGGGCTGGCCAATTGGAGCTTGACACGTGGCGTTTAAAAAAAAGGCAACGGCATTATTCTTTAATGGTCAAAAAAATATAGCCTTTGGCTATTTTTTAAAAAAAAAAATTAATTTACTTTACCTATATAAATAAAACCTCATCCTTTTATATTTTTCATACCTATTTTCACTCCACTTTAACTAAAATTTTTATACAATCCTTCTATTTTTTTAAACCATCAATCCAAAAAATGCAAGCACGGCGCCTACTTTTCGGTGTACCATCTTGCCCGAGCAACCCAAAAGTTATTCACCCAAATACCACCCAACCTCGACAACCGTTTAACATTCAAGATGTGGACACGAGCAACATGGGGTTTTCACAGTTACTACATGCCCCAACAATTCTTCCAAGGTCCCATGGAATACGCTAATATGAATTTTAGCGTTAGAGGTATGTCGGGGCAACCAGAACCCGAGCAAGTACCGAAGACGCAAGCTGAACAACCACCCGAGAGCTCCGAACCCAAAAAACGGTCGCATAAAAAAAGGGAGTGGCGGCGAAACCGAAAACAAGAAAGACGTATCAACCATGGACCAAAAACGAGGAGCTCGCACTCGCCCGAGCGTGGCTAGACATTTCGGAGGATCCCGAAGTTGGTATTTTTTTTTTCTTAAAATCCGTAAGTTTTCAGTTTGTTTAAACTTTTATTCTTTTTTTTTTTTAACTTTCTTAAACTTCAAATCCGTAAGTTTTTTTTTATAAAAACCATAACTTTTTTTTAAACTGTTAGTTTTTTTTATAAAAAAAAAACCGTAACTAACATATATGTTTTAAATTTTTTTGTAGCGAACTACCAAAATTTACCTCTCTTTTGGATAAGGATCCGCGAGACATTTTTCAACGCGATGGGTAGAGGAGAATATCGGGATAAAGACTCGATTTCGGGAAAGTGGACGAACATCAATAAAAAATGTCATGGGTTTCAAGAATATTATCAACGTTTGCATGATAATTGGGGTAGCGGTCGTGGTGATGTTGATATTTTGACGAGAGCGTTGGATGAGCACAACGCCGATCGTGGGACATTTCCGTACATGAGGTGTTGGGAGCTTCTAAACGGAAGTCCTAAATGGGCAAAAGTACCAAGCATGACGGGGGGTAGGCGCAAAGCCAAACGGTCGAAAACCTATTCTTCAATTGATCCAGACACGCCCACTTCGGATGGTCGGACCGTGGGTTTAAATGAAGAGGGTGATGAAGAAGAAGAAGAAGAAGAGTTGCCTCGACCACCAGGAAGAAGAAGCGTGCGAAAGGGTGGACGTGCGGAGTCGTCTTCGACGACAGGCGTCGAGTTGAAAAACGACTTTGAAGAAATGAATCGACGTCTTCAAGATATACGAGACCTTGGAGCGAAGCGGTTGGAGACCATGCAAGAGAGAGCCGCTGAAAACAAAAAGTTTGTCGAGATTCAAGAGGCGCGCCAAATGGAGAAGGACATCGAGTTCCTTTTGAGATCGTCCGAGGGACTCACAGAGGAGGCGCTATATTTGTTTAACCTTCATAAGCAACAAATCCGAGCAAAATATAATATTAATTTTTAGATTGTATTTTTTTAGGATGATCGATATGTTTTATATTCCGTATTTTTTTTTTAATTTTAGGTAACTTAGGGAATTAATATAATTTTTTTATGTTTTTTCTAGTTAAATATTTAAATTAAATAGTAGTTTGTTTATTTAAATTTTTAAAAAATAATATAAAATGGCATGTGGCCCACATGCTACGTGTCAACAAATGTCCCATTTCAAATTTTACCCACCATTACACCTCTTGCCCCTTTAATGCCCCTTTAATCCACCAACATAGCCTCACATGTCACATGTTATAAAATGCCCATTTAACCCACCAACACATTGGTAACTAAGAACATAAGAGTACAACGACAGGGACATGGGAAGCAACAAGAGTACGGTCAAAGACAAGAAATCATCAAGTTTTTCGTCTCAAACTTTCCGGAGAAGTGTAGCGGTAAAGATCTAGATGACTTGTTGAAAGGGTTCGGAGAAATTACGAAGATATACATAGCTCGGAAATGGGACAAGAAGGGTAGAAGATTTGGTTTTGTATCGTTTCGAAATGTTAGAAATAAGGAAGAGTTGGTAAGTTCTTTGTCGAATCTGTGGATTGGAAGTAGGGGTGTAAATGACACGTAGCGGTTCGGGATCGGCTCGGTAAAAAGCTCGAACGAGCCGAGCCTTAACGAGCCCGAGCCCGAGCCTGAAATATGGCTCGTTTAGTTATCGAGCCCGAGCTCGAGCCCTAGATACAAAGCTCAATTCGGCTCGCGAGCCTAATGAGCCTTAACGAGCTAGAGCCCGAACCCGAGCCCGAGCCTAAGTTACAGCCGAGGCTAAGTTATAGCCTTAACGATTGGGCTCGCGAGCCTAAGTTATAGCCGAGCTTTTGCGAGCTCAAGCCGAGCTTTTGAGCTCGTTTGAGATTCTCAAATCACCTCGAGCCGAGCCGAGCCGAGCCGAGCTCGAGCTTTGGATTTTGCTAGCGAGCCGAGCTCGAGCTCGAGCTTCACAAAACCTTAACGAGCCCGAGCCGAGCCCAGTCAGGCTCGGGCTCGGCTCGGCTCGGCTCGTTTACACCCCTAATTGGAAGCTATAAACTCTGGATTAACATTGCTCACTTCACTGAGGAGAAAGAGGAAAACAAGAGACCTAAAGACAATCGGAAAATGGAAGATCCGGGATCGGAAAATGCAAATAAACCAGGAGATGGAAGTTTTAGTGGAGATACTAAAGCCAACATGTCGTTTAAGGAAGCTTTCTTGGGGGAAAAACAACCGATTCAAAATGAGTTGGTGGTCAATATTGCGGATGCTATTGATGAGTTCAGTGAGTGCCAAGGGAAGGCATTGGTGGCTACGGTTTGTAATATGGAAAAACTGAAGACAGTAGGCAGTTTATTGCGTCAACTTATCCCGGAAGGTGGATGTATTCAATATCTCGGTGGGTTGTCAATTCTTGTTTCTTTTGAAGATGATAAGGTGGCTGGAGAAGCTCTAAAGAAGGCAGAGGGACGTGGAGATTATTTTAATTTCGTGGACGTTTGGAAGGGGCAGTCTCTCCCTTTCGAAAGGCTCGCTTTGTTAAAGATTCAAGGTATTCCGCTTAACCTTCTGAACAATGAAACAATGGATTTAATAGGAGGTCGGTTTGGTAAGATCATTCATCATGCTAGAGTGAATAAAAAAGATGGTGATTTGTCTTGTGATTATGTCGGTGTTCTTACCGGGGATAATCGAAGGATTGAAAGAGAAGTGGTGTTACAATGGAGAAAGAAAAGATTCAGGGTGTGGGTCTCGGAGGAAATCGGCGATTGGATTCCGGATTTTCTTTTCAACAACAAACAAGATTCGGACGCAAACAACTCTCCTTGTGTTCTGCCGGAGATGAGTGGCTCGTCGGAAGAGGCAGGGTCGCTGGTCAATGAGGGAGTTAATGCAGGCATTAATGTCGGGGAGTTGTCTGTGGAAAAGCACGTAGGATCCGGAAATGCTGGAGGAAGAAAATCAATATCAAATGATTGTGTGGAGGAATTTCATTTAAATAACAGTCTAGAAGACGGTGAGGTGGCCATACAAGGGTCAAAAGTCAAAAGTGGTACTAATCATAAGGATAGTGGAGCAAAGTCAAAAGGTTTTATTTGTAACTTTTCAAAAAAAAAAAACAGTCTAGAAGGTTTAAAAAATCGGGCTCTAGGTCCAGGAGCATTTCTGGGCCAGATAAAAAGAAAAACAAAATGAAGCCCATTTTAAACGACCTTTTTGAGTTGGACAATCTCATTAGACCAATGGATGCAGAGTCTTGCCTCAGGGCTAAGTCTAAGCCTTCAAAGTCTTTTGTGGAACATGTGGTGGAGAATAAGTCTGAGGGTGAAAGGGGAATTAGCTCCAAAAGAGATACATCTGAGAAACTAAAATTTTTTGAGCAGCTTCTTAGGGAGACGGAAGTTATTGAGGAAGACGAAGGCTGTTTCGATTTAAATTTTCAGCCGATAATAGAAGAGGTTTCGACTACAGTGGTGGAAGTTGTTGGGCACCCTCCACACGAATCTGATGTGGGAATCGAGACCAGGGGGAAGGAGGTCAAAATGTTCAATCAGGTCGAGTAGCTGAAGACCAAGTTCAAAGATTAGAAGAGGAGTCGGATCATATCTCCAAAGAGGTGAAGATGACTGTCGAGCTGGGAATAGCTTTAGGAGCAAATGTTTCAGCTTTTGAGACCCTTGTTCGTGATACGGTCCAGGATGAAGGTTTACAGGTTGGTCTTCAATGAATTTTTTGTCTGTAAATGTTAAAGGGATTGGGGCTACCGGGAAATCAGGGTGGACAAAAGGTCTTAAGGAGAGACACGGGGTCTCGTTTATTGCTATTCAGGAAACTCAATCCAACCAGATAAGTAATTTTAATTTCTCTCATTTATGGGGCAATTGTGATTTTGAGGTGAATATTGTGGAAGCCAATGGCAAGTCAGGTGGTTTGGTAAACGCATGGAATCCCAAAATTTTTAAGAAGATGTCTTCTGTTTCGAATCAAAATTTTTTACTAACCACTGGCAGCCTAGTCGAGGACGGGTCGATTCTGATTGTTATGAATGTTTATGGCCCTCAAAATACAGCAGATAAAAGAGCTCTATGGAACCTTATCAAGGATGTGATTGAAAAAGGATCTGGTCTATGGATTTTACTCGGCTATTTTAATGTTGTGAGATACCCAGCAGAGCGTAGAAATTCGAAATTTAAGCCTGCTAGTGCTCACGATTTTAATAATTTTATTGATGATATTAGTTTCAGGGAATATGTGATGCGAGGGAACAAGTTCACTTTCATGGTTGGCTCTGGGAATAATTATAAACTAAGAAAGTTTGATAGAATGTTAGTTTGTCAAGTTTTTTTAACAGGTGGCCTGGGGCATGTCTCCGTGCTTTACCTAGGGAACGATCTGATCACTGCCCCATTCTCCTTACGTTGGTGAGCTCCAATTTTGGGGCTAAGCCTTTTCGTTGGTTTAACTCCTGGTTAGATCGCCCGAGATGCGAAGAAATTATTATTCACACTTTGGAGGGGCTGATGTCGTGATTTCAAATAAATTCAAAGTGCTTAGGGACGTTTTAAAAAAATGGTGGAAAGACATTATTTCTGAAGAAGGGGAAGACTTGTTGTCTATGAAGAATGAAATAGAGAGGCTGGAGTTAGCTGTGGAGACTATGGAACTGGAAGAGCATGAAACTTGGGTTCTATAGGAATGTAAAAAAGGAGTGGGGTTATGTGAGCAGCTGAATTCTAAAGATCTCAAACAGAAAGCGAGGATTCAGTGGGCGACCCATGGCGATGATAATTCTGCTTTCTTTCATGGGGTCATAAACGGAAGAAAAGCAAAGAACGCGATTCCGGGTTTGTTGGTCAATGGTGAATGAGTCTCTAAACCAACTTTGGTGAAAAAGGAGGTTTTTAGACATTTTAGAGATTTTTTTCTCTAATTCGATTAAGAGTAGGCTAGGTCTTTGTTGTGATAATATAAAGACGGTTCCGAGTGTTTGCTTAGCGGAGTTGGTAGCTCCGTTCTCAAAAGAAGAGATTAAAGAGGCGGTCTTCGATTGTGGCTCAGACAGCTTCAATTTTCGATTCTTGAAACACTTTTGGGCGTTTTTTAAAGACGACTTCCAAGCTTTATTGGAAGGTTTTCATAAGACAGGTGTGATTTCCAGGGGGTGTAGTTCGGCCTTTATTACTCTCATCCCGAAGTCAAAGTCTCCAGTGGGTCTTAAAGATTATCGTCCAATTACGTTGAATGGGATTATTAGCAAAGTAATCTCTAAAGTTCTTGCGGCTAGATTGAAGAAAGTTTTAGGCTGGGTTATTTCAGATACTCAGAGTGCTTTTTTGGGCGACCGTTACATTCTTGACGGTCCTCTCATGATTAACGAATTGATTTCATGGATGAAGAAGAAGAAGGGTAGTTCGGCGTTTTTACTCAAAATTGATTTTGAAAAGGCCTATGATAACGTGAATTGGGCTTTTTAATTTCAATTTTGAGACAGATGGGTTTTCCTGACCAATGATGTTTGTGGATTGATGGCATCCTGAGATTGGCTAGGTCCTCTGTTCTGGTAAACGGAACTCCAACTTTTGAATTTAGTTGCGAGAAAGGCCTTAGACAATGAGACCCGCTTTCTCCTTTTTTGTTTCTTATTGTTATGGAGACCTTAACTTGTCTTATAAATAAGGCCAGTGAGATAGGGGAGATGGAAGGCATTGAGATATCTAGTGATGGTCCGGTTTTTTCGCATTTGCTATATGCGGACGATGCGCTTCTTGTGGGTAAATGGTCCAAGGTAAACCTAGAGAAGACGACAAGGGTGCTTAGACTTTTCCACGTCTACTCAGGGTTAAAATTAAATTTCCATAAATCGCACATTTTTGGGATAGGGGTGGACGAGAACGATCTTAACGGGATGGCTCAAGTTATTGGTTGTAAAGTGGGAAGCCTTCCCTTTGATTACTTAGGTATCAAAGTGGGAGCCAACATGAATCGAATTAACCAATGGAGTGCGGTCATAGATTCGTATCAAAATCGTCTTTCCTCATGGAAAGCAAAAACTCTATCTATTGGTGGTCGTCTTACCTTAATTAAATCGGTGTTGTCCAATTTACCGATTTATTACTTATCTTTATATAAGGCTCTTGTCAAGGTGATCGACAAGATGGAGGGTATTATGAAGAAATTCCTTTGGGCTGGTGGTTCTGATGCTAAGAAGCTCCATTGGGTTGCTTGGGAGGTTGTGACAACGCCGAAAAAAGACGGGGGCCTGGGTGTTCAAAGTCTGGCCGATGTAAACGCTGCTCTTTTGACCAAATGGGCTTGGCGTTTCAAAAAAGATGCCGATCAATTTTGGCATAAAGTTGTCGTTATGTGTCATGGAGGTCAAGGTATTTGGGGTCTGCTTCCTATTAATAATAGGGGATGCTGGAGGAATATTGTTGTGTTCTTGAACAAATACCGCCTAAATGGCAAAAGTTTACAAGCTTGTTTCAAGAGTATAGTTGGGAATGGAAGTGGCACGCGGTTCTGGCTAGACGTGTGGGTTGATTCGATTCCTTTCAAGGAAAAATGGCCTCATTTATTTCGTCTTGCAGTTAATTAAACAGCCACTATAGCAGAAAATTGGGATAATGAAGGGTCAGGTATTATTTGTAGGTGGAAACGGAGACCAAGAAATGCAGAGGAGTTGGCCGAATTTAACCAGATGGCTGCTTTGCTGCTCCAGTTTCAACCTTCTAATAGGCCTGACCAGTGGGTTTGGACCGAAGGAAATGGTATTTCTTTTTCGGTTGCAGACTTCAAAAATGTTATAAACAAGGGTCGAGGGTGCCACAGAGACCACTTTTTAAATGGATTTCTTGGGTTCCAAGTAAAATAAATATTATGGTACGGAGAACCGAGATGGATCGTATTCCGACCCGTTTAGCTTTGTTGAGAAGAAACATAAATGTGCAAGACCCAAGGTGTGTGTTATGCAATACGGATGACGAGAGCAGCCTGCATCTATTTACTGGATGCGGGTACTCTTTTGGTGTTTGGCTGCACATAGGAAGATGGTGCAAATTGGAGCCGGTCTATGCCTTCGACTTCAAAGATTTGCTTCTTTTACACAGAACAGTGAAGAAAGGCAAGTGGGCTAAAAGAGTGATTCAAGGTATTGTGATGATTTCAGTTTGGGCGATATGGAAAGCGCGAAATGATAAAATTTTTAATAGAAAAGAGGCAAAGGTTGTAGAGGTCGTTTGTTGTATTAAGGCTTTGTCGTTTCTTTGGCTTAAAAGTCGATCTAGGTTTAAGAACCTTCTTTGGAAGGAGTGGGTTACTTATCCGTTGTACATGATATAATTGGTGTTTGCGGTCCTTGTTTTGAGGACGCGCCTTCTTTATTGAAGCTCAACTTTCAAAAAAAAAAAAGTTGGAAAGATAAAAAGAAGCCCTGTTTCCTCTTCATTTCCTCCTTTACTTTCTCTTCTCATTTTTTCTTTTTTCGAAGGAAACTTCTTTTTCCTTTGTTTTCGTTTTTTAAATGTGACTGGGAACCCACCGAAAGAGTAATTACTAGTTTCAAATAAATAAATTGTAAGAAAAAGAAAAGGTGATTTCAATTATATAAAGACCGACGAAAGGGAGATGACCAAAAACATTGGGTCAATTCTGTATCCTGTAATAGCATCCTAAGGCTTTGGGGTTTTCACTTTTTATGTGTTTCATTAGTTGACGTCTCTACATAAATTAGGGCAAAACCCGCAAAATCAATTGTTTCGGTAACCTGATAGCGCAATTCTGACTGTAGCTATAAGGTATTCAATTTCTTCAATTTGTTACTTCCTTAATTACATATTGTTATTGATTTTTGGTTTTGTGCTTTTTTTTATATTGATTTGGGTTTGCATTTCACATACGAACTAGCTTTTATTATATTGTTTAGGAAATGGTTGATTTCTTTAGCCATTAGTTAGGTTTAATAATATACAGGCTGCTGACACAATTTAAACATCATGATTTCCTATGTGTTTTAGTTTTTAATTGCACATCAATATTTATATTCACAATATATCATCTTAAAAATTTAAACAGATGTTTTCTTTTACACACCTTCATCCGAATCTCTATAACAAAGATAAGGTTCAGATAATTTTTTTTAGTGTATAAAATCAAGAAAAATAATAAAATAAGTGTTTGTGAGTAAGTGATAAAATAAGTGTATTTTTTTAATTTAATTAGTAGATCTGAAGTTATGCTTTCGTTTTACCCTGTATGTAGGTTTAACGAATTCTGTAAAATGGATCCATCATCATCTCGCTCTTGTTCTTCTTCTAAGAGGAAAAGGAGTAATGATGAATCAATCTTTAAAGAGAATGATGTATTTGTGAACGATTCTTTTGAAGAACCCAAGTTAAAAAAGAATGATGTGTTTTTGAACTATTCGTATGAAGATATCGGCAATGGCTTCATCCGCCACCTCCACGCAGCACTTAAACGCGAAAGTTATGAAGTATCTGACCACACCTTGCTCTCTGTTGGTCGAGATACCCATTTAGAGTTGTTGAACGCTATTCAAGACTCTGAGATCTTCGTTCTTGTATTCTCTAGCAACTATGCTTCTTCTCGTAGTTGCCTCGATGAGCTGGTCCATATTATGGATTGCTTCCACAAGTTTAAAGATAGGAAGGTTCTTCCGGTATTTTTTAAGGTGGAACCATCTGATGTTAGAAATCAACGAGGTCCTTTCATGGAAGCTTTCCAAGCTCACGTGTCCAATGAAGATAATGGGAGAGTTCAGCAATGGAAGCAGGCCTTAAATGAAGCAGGAAATTTGTCTGGTCTAACCATGCAAAATGGGTAAGTGATTTTTACAATTCAATAGATTACGTACAAATTGAAATAACAATTTAATGGAATAGACAAGAACCAAATATTTTAATATTTTAATTCCAGTCATGAGAAAGCTATTGGTAAGGATCATTTTTATACATCTAACTAAAACCACATATAATAAAAACCACATATATCAAACACTCGTTTATGATATTATGTGGTTTGACCAAAATGTTTGGGGCTCAAATCATGCATATTGTAGGTTTGGTGTATTTATCCTTGAAAACGTTAGAATTGCTGTTAAAACATTATATATGTATGTATGTATGTGTGTGTACGCACAACTCTTAAAAACATAATCACTTCTCTTATAATATAATTATAGTAGTACGTCAAGCTAATTCATAGATTAAATAAATTAAGTATTTTGTTAACTAAAACGATTAAATAAATTTGCTTCACATCTTTAATGTCTCATTAAAGTTAAATAAATTAAGTATTTTGTTAACTAATGCGAATACAAAAGTTTACCAAACAAATCGATAAAATTAGATATACATTTGATCACGCACATACAAATTGTTAACTAAGCCATGAAACCAATTAGTATTGAATTTCTTACCGTGATTTCTCAGGGACGAGGCTAAATTCTTACAAGAAATTGTTGAAGAACTTCGACAGATGAAAAGTCCAGATGATTTGTATGTTACAGAGTTCCCTGTTGGGTTACACTCTCGGGCACATGAAGTAATCTCAAAATTAAGGTTGGACTTGAAAGAGAGTGTTTTGATTGTTGCAGTTTTTGGAATAAGCGGAATAGGTAAGACCACTATTGTGAAAGAGACTTATAACAGAATTGCTGCAGAATTCGATATTAGATGTTTTCTTGCAAATATCCATGGCCTCTGTAAGGTTCCAAATTGGGAGGTTGTTTTACCGAATGAGCTCATATCTTGTCTGACTAGAAATGATAAGTTTTCAGTCAGGAGTAGTCATAATGATTGCAAAACTACGATAAGAAAGTTGGTCTGTCGTCGAAAGGTTCTTTTGGTTCTAGATGATGTTGATAACTACCGGCAGTTGGAAGCATTAGGTATTAATGATCCTTCATTGTTCTACCAAGGAAGTAGAATAATCGTTACAACAAGAGATAAGCGGTCCCTTGGTCATATAAAACATGAATTATATCTTGCAAGCTTGTTGAATAGAAGGGAGTCTCTTAACCTCTTCATGCGGCTTATGTTTAAAAGAGATGACCCTGTGAATACAAAATTCATAGAAGAAGTTGTGAGTCTTGCAGGAGGGCTTCCATTGGTTCTTAAGGTTTGGAGTCGTCATTTTTTAACTTGTGGAAAGGAAGAATGGGCAAGTGAGCTTGAGGAATTGAAAAGAATTCCACACGGCGATGTTCATATGCAGCTTAAGAAGAGCTACGACTCACTTACTAATAGAGCCAAGAAGTTATTTCTTGATATTGTTTGCTTCTTTAATGAAGCTTACTTTGAAAGTAGAAAGAATTTAGTTGTGAAAGTGCTACAGGATGAAGAGATTGCATTTTTCCCTGACAAAGAAATTCGAATTCTATCTGATAGAAGTCTCGTTGAAATGTCAGACTTGTCGATGCCTCATGCAATTGCCGAAATGGGTAAAGAAGTTGTGCGACAAGAAAACGAAGATGAGCCTGGACAACGCACTAGACTGTGGGACAAAAAGGATGTGATGCGGGTTTTGACAGAATGTTCGGTATGTTATCATTGTGTTTATAGCACAAAGCAAGTATACTTAAGTAGCATATTGAAAGCAGCAACAATTCTATTATGTTTTGTTTGTATTTGATAGGGAACAGAATCTGTAGAAAGCATTTTGTTGAATTGGGAGATGATGGATGTACAACATGTAACTGTTCAAGTAGAGGGGTTAAGAAAGATGTGCAATCTGAGGTTGCTGTGTATCCGTTCTGGTATAATATCTTGGGGTAATTGTTTAAATGATGAAATGGCGCCCTTATCATTCAAAAAGCTGAAATTCATGGAATGGGATGGCTTCCCTTTCAAAAGCATCAACAATGTTGATATGGGCAATGTGGTGGTTTTAAGCTTGCCAAACAGCGAACTGGAAATACTTTGGGAAGGAATTAAGGTATGTATAATCTTGTCATATTCATTTCCAATTTTCAATTAATTATGCCCCACTCAATTCGTTCAATGACAAGCTGAGGCAAGTTTTTACTCAACAGAGGAAAGTTCCAAAGTATTACGTATGATACTTTAACTCGAGACATATTTTACTAGAAATTCATATTACCCCTCTGGCCCTCTTCGTTATTTGAATATGGGACCAATAATCGTTGGGAATTCCAAACTACTCAAAGGAGTGGATAAATATAGTTTAATAAACGTGCCAGTGATTTAATAAATAGTTATATGTATCACGTAGTTGGTTATCTAGCATCCTAAACGTGTTTAACGTTGAGATGTCTAATTGGACAATTCTATGAAGGTCATTTTGACATTGATAATAAAAGATTCCGTTGCCATTCAAATAAATTAATCAAATAAAAAACTGAACAATTCTAGTTATGGTCTAATAAGTGTGTTTAGCTATATAAATACCATGATGCTGGTATTGAGAATCTTAATTCAAGTTTTGAGCAAAAGTTTCTTGAGTAAATTAGATGCGGGTATTGAGAATTGTAATTCTAAGTTTTTTTCTTGTTCAATACCAATTAACGACTTTAGTAAATTTAACAACTTTGACTACACAGTTTATACTTTGTTAGTGCGTTAAATTTTGCATGTCGATTTACATTTGTCATCATCATACTTAGTTAATCCCACCTATAGCAAAGCTAAGGTGGGGTCTGAGGAGGGTAGGATGTAGACAGCTTTACCTCTACCCCTAAGAATAGAGAGGCTGCTTCCAGTGAGACCCTCGGCTCGATGTAGTTTGGTATCAAGCCTTGGACATAAGACACATAACACTTAGCAATCGAGACAAACCCAATCGGTGCATGTACCCCTTTGTCTTTTGGTTATCAACGCCACCGCATGATGCATGATTAACCGTCCGTTGTTTTTAACGTTATTTTCACGAAATTAGTAAAATAACGTTAAAACTAGGGCAACTTTACTTTTGCCCCCCGAGGGCCACACGTATATACATTATATGCGCACACTGTAAGTGGGCGTTTAAAGTAAAGTTGCACTAGTTTTAACGTTATTTTACTAATTTCGTGAAAATAATGTTAAAAATGACGGATGGTTAATCAGGCATCATGGGGTGGCGTTGATAGCTAAAGGACAAGGGGGTACATGCACCAACTGGGTTTGTCCCGATTGCTAAGTGTTATGTGCCTTATGTCCAAGGCTTGATACAAAGCCACTATCAAGCGGGAGGTCTCACTGGAAGTAGCCTCTCTATTCCCACGGGTTAGAGGTAAGGTTGTCTACATCTTACCCTCCTCAGACCCTACCTTAGCTTTTGGTATTGGTGGGATTAACTGAGTATGATGATGATTTACATTTATGTTTTTAGATAGAATTTATTCATCAAATTTTATTTTATGGGACTTTTTTTCTTAACCTATTACATAGATTACTTTTGTTTCCAAACAGTCACCAAAGCGCGATATGTGTCTGTATACTCTAACTTGATCTCATACATAATCTAAGTAGTTAATGCGGTGGGAAATCGAATATCGGTCAAGGTCCGATATTTGATATACCGGTTATCGCAGTGAGATATCGATGGGATATCGGTAATTATAAATATATATAATAACATTTAGGGCATCTGTTATCGGCAATGGCAACCCTTACCCAACCACAACTATAGTATTCAATCTCAGTATATATATGGATGAATAAGACAAAGACGCTAACACCTTAAACTATAGGTTTTTTTATATATATAATTTTATGATTCGATATTATATGTATTACTTTTTTGTTTCCAGAGTCTCAAGAAACTAAGGATATTGGATGTGCGTGATTCAGACAAGTTAACAATGACCGGTGATTTCTATGGACTTGAGAATCTTGAGGAATTAAACTTTGCTGATTGCCGAAACTTAAAAGAGTTGCACAACTCTATTGGTTGTCTTCAGAAACTCACCACCTTGAATTTAGTCGGCTGCGTAGCCTTAAAGTGGATCCCTTGGGAAATGATACTCAACTTACCATCTCTTGAACTTGTCAATATTGATGACACCACTAGGTTACAAATTGATATGGTTACCCAACCTTTTCCGTCTTTTTTAAGAGAACCCGTGAGCCTTCACCGAGATTACTATCTGATCACAATAGAGTTTCAACCTAACAACAAACGGTTGATTCCGAACCTTCCCCGAAACATCACATCCACTAAACTCCATGTATATGGATATCCACAGACTCTTCCTTTGAAAATTTCCAATTTAAAATCTCTAGAATTCATCGACTTTCGAGATTGGCACAAACTTGGTTCAGAATCTCTAATCAAACATGCAGACCTAGCAAATTTAAGTAAGTTAAAAATTGATGGATGTTGTCTGTCACAAGTACCCAGTGAAATTGGGAATTTGGTGTCATTAAAGGAGCTTGACCTTTCAAGAAACACATTCTCTAGCCTTCCTGATACATTAAGCAACCTTTCACAACTGCTTCTCCTCAAGATAAATTACTGTAATAAATTACGGTTGCTTCCTCTTCTACCATCAAACATAGAACGTATAGAAGCAGCCGGGTGCTGCTCATTAAAAATGATGCCATTTGACTCGGAGCAAAGAAGTTACATTTTTCGTTCCAAAATGTTCAAGGTATGATATCACTTCCTAGCAAATTTGGTAGTGAATTTAACTTTGATTTTCATATATTATAATTAAACATGGGCATCATGCAATTTGTAACTCATATTTGAATGCTTGCAACAGGAATCAACCATCCCTAAATCATTAGTGATCAGCCTATCATGGAATACCGGGATGCTTGGCTGGTTCAGTTCTCAAAAGAGGGGAGGCGTTATATCTTTTGTGGCACCGATGCACTTAGACAGGAAACTTTGTGGTATCATCCTTTATTTACAGAAGCGGTATTACTGGAAATGTGAAGAAATGACGTATATTCCCAAAATTCATAATAAAACAAAAAATACAAGTCTTAGTCTAATGCAAACGAGGAGTAAGTTGGATTCCCATTATGAGTACAAGATGTTATTTCCACGTGATTACATGATGTTTTTTCCACTTGATGATACAAATATCGAAGTGGGTGACAGCATGGAGCTTGATTTCAATAATCCATATGAGGATTCAAGTTGTGGGTTCCGCTTGATATATGATAGTGATTTAGTGGATTCTAAATTGGTTCTTCAAAAAGTTAACGACTGCCCAGAGATTCAGATGACGATTCAATAAACGAAAGTGATGATGACGATTCAATGAACAAAAGTGATGATGACAATTCAATAAACGAAAGTGATGATGACGATTCAATGAACGACACTAATGATGACAATTCGGACTGTGACAATGATTTCGGACCGTGATGATGATTTCTGTTCGGATAGTAATGATGATTATAGTTCAGATGGCGATTCAATAAACGAGGGCGATGATGAAGATACAGTTAAAGGTAGTGAAATTTCGAGGGTTAGTTTTCTTTAACAATGAGTAAATTTTCATTTTTATTCATCTATGTATATGGGCCACACTAATCTAACGACCGTGTTCGGCGAAAATTGACTCAAACAGCCGTTTAACGGTAGGCGGCGATTGTGCTATTGCTATAACACGAGCCCTAACCTTCAAATGGTTGTTTGACGAACCTTCAAAAGGCCATTTAAAAGTAGGGGCAATAACGCAATCCCTACCTTCGCATGGTTGTTTGACTTATTACGGGCGTTGTGATTAGATTGTCAGTGGCCTATGTATAACAAGCCTTTTATGTATATGTATTTATGTGAGTATTGACAGGATGTGTCGCTATCAACTACACCAATGGGTTACAAATTGATATGGCTACCCAACATTTTCTGTCTTCTTTAAGAGAACCCGTGAGCCTTCACCGAGATCACCATCTGATCACAATAGAGTTTCAACCTAACAACAAACGGTTGATTCCGAACCTTCCCCGAAACATCACATCCACTAAACTCCATGTTGATGGATATCCAGAGAATCTTCCTTTGAACATTTCCAATTTAAAATCTCTAGAATTCATCGGCTTTCGAGATTGGCACAAACTTGGTTCAGAATCTCTAATCAAACATGCAGACCTAGCAAATTTAAGTAAGTTAAAAATGGATTATTGTGGTCTGTCACAAGTACCCAGTGAAATTGGGAATTTGGTGTCATTAAAGGAGTTGGACCTTTCAGGAAACACATTCTCTAGCCTTCCTGATACATTAAGCAACCTTTCACAACTGCTGCTCCTCAAGATAACTGGCTGTAATAAATTACGGTTGCTTCCTCTTCTACCATCAAACATAGAACGTATAGAAGCAGACATGTGCTGGTCATTAAAAATGATGCCATTTGACTCGGAGCAAAGAAGTTATATTTTTCGTTCAAAACTGTTCAAGGTATACTATCACTTCCTAGCAAATTTTGTAGTGAATTTAACTTGGGTTTTCATATATTATAATTAAATATTGGCATCATGCTGTTTGTAACTCATATTTGAATGCATGCAACAGAAATCAACAATCCCTAAATCATTTGTGATCAACCTACCACGGAAGAAGGGGATGCTTGGCTGGTGCAGTTCTCGAAAGAGCGGAGGCGTTATATCTTTCGTGGCACAGAAGCACCTAGACAAGAAACTCTGTGGTATCATCTTTTATATTTATATAAAGGGGTTGAGGCGCTGGTACTATGAAATGACGCATACTCCTAAAATTCTTAATAAAACAAAAAATACAAGTCTTAGTCTGAAGGAAATGAGGTTATATCCTGATTCCATGGGCGTCATGTTTTTTCCACTTGATGATACAGATATCGAAGTGGGTGACAGCATGGAGCTTGAATTCAATCCGCCAGATGAGGATTTAAGTTGTGGGTTACGCTTGATATATGATAGTGATTTAGTGGATTCTAAATTGGTTCTTCAAAAAGTTAATGACTTCCCCGATGATTACAATTCGGATTATGATAATTCATCTTCGGAAAGCATTGATGAGGATGATTCAGATGACGATTTAATGAACGACAGTGATGATGACAATTTGGACTGTGACAATGATTACTATTCGGATCGTGATGATAATTTCTGTTCGGATAGTAGTGATGATTATAGTTCAGATGGCGATTCAATAAACGATGGCGATGATGAAGATAAAGTTAAAGGTAGTGAAATTTTAAGGGTTAGTTTTCTTTAACAATGAGTAAATTTTCATTTTTATTCATCCATGTATATGGGCCGCACTAATCTAACGACCGTGTTCGGCGAAAATTGACTCAAACAGCCGTTTAACGGTAGGCGGCGATTGTGTTATTGCTATAACACGAGCCCTAACCTTCAAATGATTGTTTGACGAACCTTCAAAAGGCCATTTAAAAGTAGGGGCTATAACGCAAGCCCTGCCTTCGCATGGTTGTTTGACTTATTACGGGCGTTGTGATTAGATTGTCAGTGGCCTATGTATAACAAGCCTCTTATGTATATGTATATGTATTTATGTGAGTATTGACAGGATGTGACGGTGTAACTTCCAACGAATAAGGTGGCAACGAGAGAGGATGCGGATGGTGAGTTGAGCGCAGAGAGGCGGAACACTATTAATATGACGGCTTACCCTGCCGGAGTAGAGTATCAGCATCCATTGCAGCTACTGTCTCAGTGTGTATCTGTGTCGTGTGTTTGGGTTTTTGTTATTCACAATGAAATGCCGAGGGACAACTAAATGAAGCTAAATATGTTTTTATTTATGAGTGATGTAATTGGAACACTTCAAAATTGGTTACTATTATATCAAATAATTTCTTTTATTTAATTTCTATTTTCTAATTTTGATTACTTAAACGAAATACCTGGTGTGTGTGAAAACATATAATCATACAAATAATTTTTTTTATTGCAAGTGTTTTAGCGAACTCATAAGTAATTCAGGTTTTTAAAAATTGTTTTGGTTTATAGGCGGTGAACTTCACAAAATCTAACATTACTACTCATACAACTAGCGAACTACATGAATATGTTGAAATGAAAAAAACAAATTAAAAAAAAAGAGTGGTCTTTTGACTCAATTTTTATTTTAAAAGGTGAACGACACAAACAAAAAAAAGACCATATACATAGTACCATACGATGTTTTTAGAATTAAATGATTGTGTGGTTCATTTGCTTTGCAGATCTTACAACATTAGTCCTCATCGTTAAATAATTACATAATTGATCCTAATGGTTATAAACGTATCACTTAGGTGGTCCATCAATGTAAGCTTTTAAGCGATGACCGTTGACTTTCAAACTCAGTCCAACTAGGACTTTAAACTTCTAGGAATGGCCGTTTTCATAAAAGATTTTCTTTAAGATCGCTTTCGCCTGAATGGAGATTGAGTACGGGCGAGAAGATCGATCGATAATAACAGACATTGGCCATCCCCACACTTAAACTGACACAATGTACGAAATAATTACAGAAGAAATAATTACAGACTCAATTTAAGAAAAAAGGAAGAGATATACACGAATCAATATACCAAAAACTATACACTAAACTTAAATTATGAAAATATATAAATACGAAAATATACAATTTTTTTTAGCGAAATCAGAGTCGCTCGCCCGTCGCGAAGAAGTATAGACCGCTTCTCGCGTGGCGCACGCGAATACATAGACTCAAGGTGCTCGCGCGTTGCAACAAGATAAAGACCGTCTTTTTGCTTGCGCGAAAACAACCTTTTTCACCGAAAAATAATATAACGGAAGATAACGGATAGAAATGATGATGGATGCCAATGACATGAGTTAAAAACGGAAGATAGCGGCTATTCGCGTCACACGAAGGACTCTGGTGATCCTGTTCGCGTATCGCGAACAATAAAAGATAAAATCCGGGGTAATTAGGAACTCGCATAAAGCGAAACCATAAGCCCAGCTTCTTTGCGAATCGCAAGGAAGCATTTTTCACAGAAAATTATTTTTATTAACACCACTTTTATATCAAATAAATTTCCCAATTTTTCTTAACCCAAACCTTTTATAAAAGCATCCGAACCATCAAGTTTAAACGTAACATACCCAGACTCTCATTGTATATTTAAGTAAAATAAAAACTATATATACATAAAATCAAATAAAAACCAATAGAATCAATAAAATGAATAGAAACAAACAGACAAAGCATAAAACTATCCAAAGAATGAAATAAATAATTAGTTCAAATACGAACAAATAAATCTAATCAATCAAATAAAGAACAAATCAAATTCATAGACAAACCAACAAATCCAATAATCAATCAATTAAATCTATCAACATCCTAATGAACGAATAATCAATCAAACATTCCTATAAGCAGATAAATGAACGAATCTATATGCAAACCTATAAACCAATCTAAAATCAATCCAAAATATCAACAGACAGATAAATCAAATTAACAATCAAAGAATCATATATGCAAATAAATGAATGAAATAACGAATCAACGAAGTATAAACAAGTATTCACAAGCATGTACACTGGTAAAAAGTTGACTCGGTTCGTTCCTAAAGCTCGTCGCGTCCCCGGCAACGGCGCCAAAAACTTGACGTGTGCGATACTATACATAATTTTCAATGGATTTTAACACACGTTTCTGCTTTAATATTTATAAAAATGGTTTAGACCTTAATATTAAAACCACACAATAGGGCAAGTGTACCCTGTCATATATGTAGTAATGTACAGATAAGAACCAGATATCGATCCATGGACGCGCGCGGAGCAATGGTACTAAAACTCTATCCCCGATTCACCAGTAGGAAAAGATAGTTTAAGTTTGTTTATAACTAGATTAATTCTAAAACATGTAAATAACTTAATAACGACTCCAAATAGAAAATATAACTATATAAACTATAATACGCCAATCCTAGCATGTCATCTACATATAATAAGAAATAAAGGCGTGATCAACATTCCCATTTTCCGACTGTTAGCCTCCCTCTCGGGCATCCTAACATGACAACTATACAGAAAGCTAACACGAATACACACGTTAACCACTTCAAGTTGTTTATTAGCGCGCATCTGATATGATCTCATGAGAATCTTTAAATATAAGTTAGTATCACCTTTCGGGAGTCCTCAACCGCACTAGTTAAGGAAAGCAATATCGAATACACAATACGACCACCTAGACTAGCATAAAGTAGAGCATTTCACAACCTATTCCATTTTACCAACTTTGAACACAAATCTACTAAGATCGCCATTTTCACCAAAATAAATAACAAAGATCATTAACCGTGTCAAAGATTAGTAACAACACCATTAAGCTTTTTAGACTCTTTTACGTGCCGGTAAACATTTATAATCATTATCCGAGTGACTTTAACCAAACCAATACCCGGTTACAGTTTCATGGTGTAAACTTTATTAACAAGTTAACTAGTCTACTGCCGGACGATTAAACGGACGGTTTCTTCAGCAAGTAATCCGCCTAACACATTCGACAATCATCAAAGTCATTCAAACACAACTACAAATCTAACAACAATGAAACAAGGTTGCGCTATGATCATCAAGATTCAAACATGAAAAACGCCAAATTCATACAAAATACAATTAACATACAAAGGTTGTTTAAACTACCCTAAGTTAGGTAACGGTACACCTAACTAATTATTATTACGGTTGGATATTGGTTAGCGCTACCATGTTTAAGCATGGATGATCAGTCCATGCCTAACTAAGGTTAGACTACCCAATACCCACCCCTAATAATAATCCTAATACCTAAAAATAATAACGCTACACTACTACTAATAAAAATAATAATTAACTAAACATACTTAAATTAGAACATACCTCAAAACTCTGTAAGGTAAGTTGGTGTAGAGTCTCCCCCACTCGTGCTCCTACTAGCGCTCTAAAAATGACTAATAACAACACCTAACGATGTATCGTAGGCTCAGGCTTCTCTTATCGTAGAGCATTCCTAAAGTAACTTATATTTTGAAATGAAACTATGAATATATAAACGAGGTTGAAGAGATTAGTCTCTTACTTCTATTGATGTGGGTTATAATAAATAAGTTTATGAAATTTACATGATGAGGTTTTGGACAGTAGATGAAGGTTGAGAGCATGAGATGTTAACTGAAGTTGATTTCGTATCTATAAACTTATTATAAGCCGACTTTCGCTAACCGACTTCAACATTTCGATCCTACAAACTTAATATTGAAGTTTTCCATTCTTCAACTTATTCACACACTCACACGTGCACCTTATATTTTCTTTTTATTATCACTATAATTTTTGTTTATATATAATAATAATAATAATAATTTAATTCAGCTGTTTAACTCGTTTTCGTATACTTTAGAAAAATACGTTTTGTAAAAATACGACTACACCGTGGAGACGAACTTATTTTTCTCTATATTTTACCTAAGTTTTATACAAAATGGAGTAGGTCAAATATAATATAATATATATTATATTATTACTAAACGGTTTCCTATAATACTAATTACTCGCCTATATTTCATCTCAAATAATCATACTAACCATCACTTACTCGTTAACTAATTTTAAATACACAAATGTCCATCTCACTTGTTATTGGCTTGTTTTGACGGTTAATGACCCGTTTCATTCACAAATGAATATGAACCAACACATTTTATTTATATAACAAAAACGGGATGTTACACGATAAAAGACAGAAAAATAAATAAATAAAATAAAGAATCCATAAATTCATACGAAAATAACGGGAAGCTATAAACTCGAGAAAATCAAAATAAAAACAAATAGAATCAATGGAATGAACAGAAATAAACAGACTAAGCCTAAAACTATACAACGAATGAAATTAATAATCAGTTCAAACACGAACAAATAAATCTAATCAATCAAATAACGAACTAATTAAATTCATAGACAGACCAATCAATCCAACAATCAATCAATTAAATCTATCAACATCCTAATGAACGAATAATCAAATCAAACGATCCTATAAGCAGATAAATGAACGAATCTATATACTAACCTATTAACCAACCTAGAATCAATCCAAAATATCAACAGACAAATAAATCAAATAAGCATTCAACGAATCATATATGCAAATAGATGAACGAAATAACAAATCAAAGAAGTATAAACAAGTATCCACAAGTATGTACACTGGTAAAAAGTTGACTCGGTTCGTTCCTAAAGCTCGTCGCGTCCCCGGAAACGGCGCCAAAAACTTGACGTGTGCGGATATACACATAATTTTCGATGGATTTTAACACACGTTTTGCTTTAATATTTATAAAAATGGTTTCGACCTTAATATTAAAACACACACAATAGGGCAAGTGTACCCTGTCATATATGTAGTAAATACAGATAAGAACCAAGTATCGATCCATGGACGCGCGCGGAGCAATGGCACTAAAACTCTATCCCCGATTTACCAGTAGGAAAAGATAAGTTGAGTTTGTTTAAACTAGATTAATTCTAAAACATGTAAATAAGTTAACTACGACTCCAAATAGAAAATATAACTATATAAACTATAATACGCCAATCCTAGCATGTCATCTACATATAATAAGAAATAAAGGCGTGATCAACATTCCCATTTTCCGACAGTTAGTTCCCTCTCGGGCATCCTAACATGACAACTATACAGAAAGCTAACACGAATACACACGTTAACCACTTCAAGTTGTTCATTAGTGCGCAGCTGATATGATCTCATGAGAATCTTTAAAGATAGGTTAATATCACCTTTCGGGAGTCCTCAACCGCACTAGTTAAGGAAAGCAATATCGAATACACAATACGACCACCTAGACTAGCATAAAGTAGAGCATTTCACAACCTATTCCATTTTACCAACTTTGAACACAAATCTACTAAGATCGCCATTTTCACCAAAATAACTAACAAAGATAATTAACCGTGTCAAAGATTGGTAACAACACCATTAAGCTTTTAAAACTCTTTTACGTGCCGGTAAACATTCATAATCGTTATTCAAGTGACTTTAACCAAACCAATACCCGGTTACAGTTTCCTGGTGTAAACTTTATTAACAAGTTAACTAGTCTACTATCGGACGATTAAACGGACGGTTTCTTCAACAAGTAATCCGCCTAACACATTGGACAATCATCAAAGTCATCCAAACACAACTACAAATCTAACAACAACGAAACAAGGTTGCGCTATGATCATCAAGATTCAAACATGAAAAACGCCAAATTCATACAAAACATGATTTCATACAAATGATTGTTTTAACTACTAACTAATACTAATGTTCTTGCCCATAGTCGTACGATTAACTAAAATAACATCACAATAGCATACAAAATCAGATTTGGATCTTAAAAAGCTTAAAGGATCAAACCATAAGAATGCTAAAGAGATGGATTGGATGATGAAGGATGGATTGGATGGATTCCCGAGCTTGTTCCACGGCTTTCCAGCAGCTTGATTCGTCCGAAAATCGCCCAAAATCGCCTCTCCAAGACCCAATATTCGATCAGTGGCTGAAATGGGGTATTTAAAGCTGAACAGGTCCTGTGAGCGGCCGCTCAGTGGGAGTGCGCGGGCCGTTCACTTACAGGCAAGTGGCAGAGCTGACGTAGGGCTTCTGGAAGGTTTCTGGAAAAATCTGGATGAGTGAGCGGGCCGCTCACAGGGAGTGAGCGACCGTTCACAGAGTCTGAGTTCCCGTTTTCGCGCTGAAAACTCCGTTTTTTCGTCTGTTATGCTTCCGGGACATCGTTTAAGACCTGAAATCGCAAAGATACCCAGATAAGTACCAATTCATGTGTATACGGTCAAAAACGTCTGAAAATGGGAGTTAAACGGGGACATTTATATGTGTAAATTAACGTATATCAATTTTGTGCACGACCGTGCACATAAAGTGCACGGCCATGCACTTTAACTTTTGATGTGACAGGCAAGTGGGCAATTGGTTTATGAAAATATCTTGGGTTGCGCACGGGGGTGCAGAGGGTCGGCACGGGAGTGCTGATCTGCTCTGCACGGGAGTGCCACTAGGGCGCACGGGAGTGCTGATCTTGTCTGCACGGGAGTGCCACTAGGGCGCACGGGAGTGCTGATCTTGTCTGCACGGGAGTGCCACCAGGGCGCACGGGAGTGCAACACCTGCAGAATGTGCAGAAACTGTCCGCTTTTGATCCGGTTTTGTCCAATTTCTTCGACTTTGTCTTTGGGGCGTCGTTTAAGACCTGTAATAAACATATGAAGCGGTTAACTACCGAATTCGTGCAATTATGGTCGAAAACGCGTAATTTGGGAGTTTAATCGGGGATTTATATATGTATATTTTAATGTATATCAGTTTCCTTAGATACGAAGGTTTTCTAAATTCATGTCACATGTACCTTCGCTGTACATAAACTAATTTATCTTTATACATTTATTATTAAATTATGTTAACTATTTTAACTACAGTTAAAATCTTGAATATGAACATTTACGTAGGTAAATGTTATTATATTACAATATTACTATAACTATTATTATTTTTATTATTATTATTATTAAAGAGTCTCCTACAATACTAAGTGCTCAACTTGATCACACGTATCGAATATAGGTTATGCTACACATCACTAAACAATATAAGTTTCATCAATATTTTTAATTCTTTGGTATTCCACATCCCACTTAATTATTCAAACTTCTATACCTCAATTAGTTGAGGTAGTACTAAATTTTATCCATTACACCCTATAATAATAACTCTATGAATGAAATTAGGTCCTTATTCTAGGCATCCTTATCTATAAGAATTAATCCGAGTATAACACTTAGTTTAGGCAGTCTTAATCTCGAAGGTTGAAGCCTAGGTATCTCTACAAAATACCTAATTCGCTAAAACCTTTGGCTCTGATACCAACTGTGACGCCCACACCCAGATAAGGATGCACCATGCACAATTGATACCAACTTACAATAGAAACACTTATTTTATTAACATATACTGCAAGGTACAAGAGTTGGAAACTTAAAAGTACAAACTTCAACAACTATTCTTAACCGGCAATATACGTCATCAAAACACACAAGCTAGCATATCCTATTCCATTGATCATATAGCTTCCTGATAAACAGTATGTACAAGCACTAGCCTTCACTACCTGCCACACATGCTTAAAACGACGTCAGACAATGCTGGTGAGTTTATGAATATACCCAATTTACAAAACACATTCATTTATCATTCATGACTTGTATCTGCCCATGTCACTATAATCTTTCCGCCACGCCCGGCACCCACGCATGGGCCCTCGTGACGGTGTCAACAAGACTTCAAACATCATACAGTCAATGCCCACTATACCCTAGATATAGTACCGACAAATCCTGCCGTAGCAACACGTATAAGGGACCACAAATATCGTGTGTATGTGTGATTAGATTATACACATGCGTACTAACAGTCATGAGTGTAATATTAACAATTACCAGTTTGGACAAGCATGCTCACATTTGAAAACATTCATAGAACTCACCTGTGTAACGGTTGCTTAACACTGGCTATTCCGATCGGGTACTACCTCAGGGTCCTGATACAATTACATCATCCTAGATTAGGTAATGGTACACCTAACTAATTATTATTATGGTTGGATATTGGTTAACACTGCCTTGTTTAAGCATGGGTGATCAGTCCATGCCTAACTAAGGCTAGGCTACCCAATACTCACCCCTAATAATAATCCTAATATCTAAAAATAATAATACTAAACTGCTACTAATAACACTAATAAAAATAATTATTGACAAGCATAAGCTTAAAAGAGAACATACCTCTAACTATCTACGACAAATCGTTGTAGAGTCTCCCTACTCTGTCTCCTACTCGTGTTTCAAAAACGACTTATAACAACACCCAACAGGGTATCGTAGGCTAAGGATTCTCTTATAATAGAGCGTTCCCACAATTTGGTATAATCTTAAAATCTTACAGAAAGCTCCTATTTATAACTACACTTGGACGGTGGATTTAGTTGGTAGTCCAATGTGGGACTTAATTGACATGCTAGCTTGCTTGCTAGCTTTCATACTATTTCGTTCATGCTCGATGTGGGACACAGATATGGGATTCTTGATTTTGAATTCAAAGCATCACATTATTATGGATACAATTCAACTATACCACAATTCCATTTTCCTTTATACTAACATACGTACACACATTGAATATTAAGATTAAGATATATTTATATAATAAAACTATAATTAACTAATTAAGCAGCTTCACTATTACGTTTTACAAATTTTCGAGTATACTATGAAGACAAGGTAACTTTTATCTACGCGTCAACCTAAGTTTCATTAAAATAGAGTAGGGTCAAATATAATATCTTTTGTTAATCTAACTAAACGGTCTCTTATAATACTAATGGCTTGACTAGATTCTTGTATATCAAATAATTATACTATTCACGCCTAGATCATATAATATACACAACATAAATTTCATAAACATTTCTATTTTATTTGATCACAACATGGTATAATGACAATTATCTTCTTATGATACTTATTCAATATGACTTTGTTGTTAATATTAATTTAACTTAAATCGTATTTTACCCTATTTCATTTATAACTATTAAAATACAACGTTTTACAAATTGTAAATATATTATTGAGACGAGCTCATTTTCTCTACGTTCAAACATGAATTTCATTAAAGCGGAGTATGGTCAAATACTATATATGTATATATTTTACTAGACGGCCTCTTATGATACTAAACACTCGTTTAGATCTCGTCCATGGAAAATAATCATCTTACTTTCTTGACAGTCTATGAAACATAAGATTCGTACATATTTTTATTGATCACAAAACGGGGTGTTACACCACGGATCAATTCAAAATCGTATCGACATTCCATTACCAACTTTACCTCTAATCACTTGATCAATACCTAACTTTTATTTTACTTAATGATAAATAATGTCAAGATGGAGCAAAATTTGAGAAAAAGAAAAAGTAACAAAATATATTGGATCTTATAAATCAGCACTACCAAGTAACTCCGTTCTGTTGTAATACAATATATAAAAGAAACATTGAATGAATGTAAAGTTATAAAACCATGCGTAGTGGGGGCTTTATATATAAAGCCCCCCTTTCTGATTGGTCCACGTGGCAGCTGAGTCAGCATGGAGAGATAAAGTGAAAAAGGGGTGTAGTGGTGGGGCTTTAGGTCATGTGTAGTGGAGGGGGGTTATAGGGCGTTATAGGGATTAAAATATTATAAAGTAATAGAAGTGGGGTTATGTGGAGGTTGTGGAAAAAGAGTGTGTAGTGGGAAGGGGGTTATGAGGGGGGTTATAAATGATTGGTAATGATTGTTTAATTATTGTTTTTTATTTAAATAAAAATATTAAATAGTTTAAATAATATTTCATTAAATAAAAAAATTACAAATACTAAATAAAAATTACAAAATACTAAATAAAAATACAATTTAATTACTCAAAAAAAAATTTACCATATTTTTAACTCAAAATATCCTATAAAAAATTTACCATATTTTTAACTCAAAATATCCTATAAAAAATTTACCATATTTTTTTTAAAACCCTCAAAAAGTGTAAAAGAAAATACAAGCAAATAAAAAAAACATGAGTTGTCCCCACCATATCCCCTACCCCATCCTTCCTTCTCCTCCATCCCCATCTTCTTCCTCTATCCTCAATCCATTTTTTTCTCTGCTCATTCATGGGTGTCTCCATGGCTTCCTCAATCCATTTTTTTCTCTTCTCATTTTCTTCTCTGCTCAAACATGAGTTGCATTCTTCTTCCAGATCCCTTTCATAACTTCCATCAATCCAATGCACAACGCCTGTTATCACCAAAACGCCACTAACCCAAAACGCCCTATAGCGCCCCCCGGGGCGGTGTGCGGGGGCGCTATGGGCTGCAAAACGCCCTACAACGGCTCCACTACACATAATCTTATTTATAAAGCCCCTAAAGCCCCTATTAATATTTTATTATATCTTTTAAATTAAAAAAATAATAAAATAATAATAATAATAAAGAGAGAGAGTATGAGGTGTCAAAGCATGATTGGAGGGGGGAGTTTTGTTCGGGCGTTATTTGTATCACGCGGAGAGATGTTTTTCAAAAATAAAGCCCCCCCGTAGCGGTGTTGGGGGGGGGGGGGGGGCGCTATTTTTTTTTCATGGTAACGCCCTCCACTACGGAGGGTGTAACATTTTTTGCTTAACTAATAATCTAAGAATTACTAATGTGTTAGGATGACATGTTGCTACTGTAACGGTACCGAGCAAGCTCAATAAAATTTGTAACTTTGTCAAGATAAATCTTCTACACGACGTTGCTCAAGTCAAGATAACAGATCCACATCTTTTTTCTTAGCGACCAAACCATCATCTTCATCACCGTAAACATCAACCATGGCGTTTTCAATACCCTGCAGCTTGTTCGGTTACCACCTATGGAGTCTTCACTACCATTCATCGTGCTGCCATTCTAGCCGCCTCCGAACTCCATTACCACCGTTCACCGCCCGTCACCCTTCACAATCTCCATCATCATAGTTCACCATAGCTATGACCTCTGCCACCTCCATTCGCCTCAAGGAAACCCCAAAAACACTATCATCGGATCACCTCTACCATATCGAAGCCACCAACACCACCTTCCTCGTTACCACCGTGGTCATCCACGACCACCACTCACCATCGCTCACCCTTACAGCTCTAACTAATGACATCTTCACGTTTCATATTCTCCGCAACCGATAACCACTTCAACCGCCTCTGTCTTTGAGCATCATCACCACCGCGATAGGCCACAGCACGTGCCAATGTACATTAGTTTTGAATCACCTCGAAAGTGCATATGTCACTAACATCGATTCCATTAGCGCTTAAGAAACCAGTCCATTTCCTCACATCATATCTATAATCTTTTCTTTGTTTCTGAAGACGTAATCTTGTAGGACTCGGTTAAAAAGGAGCCGACCTAATAAAAGGATAAGGGTGTTTTGAGATAGTTTTATCATCCTAGAAGGAATCAAATAGGTTTATTGTAGATAGACATTATTCTTTAGATAATGATTGTAATTCCTTGATCACCAAGGATTGTTAGGCTTATATAAAGAGGACCTTATGTAAACCTATGTATCACATTCAATAATACAATAACGAGTTTTGGTTCCAATTCATTGTTTTCTGATATCGATTGTCTAACAATTGGTATCAGAGCTTGAGGGTTGATCAAAAGAAGGAAGAACATCATCGGTATCATTGAGTCCGGCAATTTCTGGTCAAAAGCGAACTGATCAAAAATTTGCGACGGGTTCTTGATTCCAACAGAAGCTAAACAAGAAAAGGATCTTTTGTTAAAGCTTACGAAGGAGTCATAGAAACAAAGGGGGATTCTGAAACAAACCGAACGACCACACCAAACTTGGTAGTAAAGGATCACATACCAAGTTTGGCCTGTCCGATCCTCACAAGCACGAACTATGCCGCATGGGCTATGAAGATGAAGGCGATTTTTAATGTTCATAAGGTATGGGAAGTAATAGAACCAGGATCGACCACCGATACCCACAAGAATCATGTAGCAATGGCTCTACTCTTTCAAGCATTACCAGAGGAACTTGTCCTTCAAATTGGGAACTGTGATACGGCGAAGGCGATGTGGGATGCTGTGAAGGCTCGACATCGAGGTGTTGAGCGAGTTTTAGAGGCAAGATTGCAAACTTTGATGTCGGAGTTTGAGAGCTTGAAGATGAAGGAATCGAGTTCTGTTACCGAATTCGCAGGGAAGATTTCGGGCATAGCATCAAAGTCGGCATCCCTCGGGTCCATAATCGAAGAGCAAAAGCTTGTGAAGAAGTTCTTACACGGGCTGCCAAGTAAGTATATTCAGATGGTAGCCGCCATCGAACAAGTTGTTGATCTAAAAACAATAGGGTTCGATGATGTTGTTGGACGACTTACCGCTTACGAGGAACGTATAAACCTCGATCAACAAGTGCTGCAAAACAAGGAAGTTAAAGAAGAAAAACTTCTATTGTCTTATGAAGAATGGGAGGCGAAGAAGAAAGGAAAGAAGGCCTTCGGTCGCGGCAAAGGAACATCTGATCAAAGCGGAAGGAATAATGGACGTGGACGAGGTGGAACGGGTCGCAGAAAAGGAAAGGAATGGGCTGCGAAGGATCGCTCAAAGCTCAAGTGCTTCCGATGTGACGAATTGGGGCACTTCTCTTCGGACTGTCCCACACGAAAGAAGGACGAAGAAGCTAATCTTGTTCAAGACGAAGGACCTGTGCTCTTTATGCAAACGTGTGAGGAGGTTGAACAAGACGAAGAAGCTTGCAATCAGAAAGTTATCTTTCTGAATGAGAAAAACGTAGACCCTCGGGTCTATACCGAAAGTTCCAGTCCTAAAAACACTTGGTTCCTTGACAATGGAGCCAGTACTCACATGACGGGAAATAAGCGATGGTTCTCCAAGTTGGATCAACGAGTCAAAGGAAGGGTAAGGTTTGGAGATAACTCGTATGTGAAGATTGAAGGAAGAGGGACAATTGTGCTTGAAGGAAAGTCGGGTAAACAAAGGATACTTGACGAAGTTTATTACATTCCTTCGCTGAAAAGCAATATAATTAGTATCGGTCAGCTAGACGAGGCCGGTTGCAAGATCACCATCGAACGCGGGATTCTATGGATAAGTGAGCCGAACGGAAAGCTCCTAATGAAGGTACCTCGGTCACCTAATAGAGTTTATAAAATTAACCTACAAGTTGTCTTTCCAGTGTGTTTACAGGCTAGATTACAAGACGAGTCATGGCTCTGGCATGCTCGCCTAGGCCACTTGAACTTTGATGCAATTAGAAGTTTATCCAAACTCGCGATTGGACTACCTTCAGTGGCTAATCCATCACAAGTTTGTGACTCTTGTATGTATGGGAAACAAGCAAGGGGTGCGTTTAGAAAGGAAGCTACGTACAAAGCCGAAAGAGCATTGGAATTATTGTATGCCGATGTTTGTGGACCGATTACACCAAAGACACCTAGTGGGAATCAATATATCCTACTAATTGTCGATGATTATAGTCGGTTCATGTGGGCGTTTCTAATGAAGACAAAAGATCAAGTACCGAAAATAATGATAGAATTTATCAAACAAGTCGAGAATCAAGTCGGAAAGAAGGTAAAGAGTTTAAGGACAGACAACGGTGGTGAATTTATCTCGCACGTCTTGGGGGATTATTGCAAGGACCGAGGAATAATTCGTCAACTCACGGCTCCATAGACCCCTCAACAGAACGGTGTGGTAGAAAGGAGAAACCGCACAGTCCTCGGAACAACTCGAAGCATTCTAAAAGCTAAAGAGATGCCATAGAATCTTTGGGGAGAAGCCGTACAACACGCGGTTTATTTATTAAATCGCTCACCCTCAAAAGCACTAAGGAACTCGACTCCATACGAAAAGTTCAAGGGGAGAAAGCCAAATTTATCGTTCTTGAAAGTCTTCGGGTGCATTGGTTATTCAAAAATACTTGCACCGGGTTAGCGAAAATTGGATGACAGGAGTGCTATGATGGTGTATCTTGGTGTTGAAGGGGCCGAAGGAGTGTTATATCGAATGTATGATCCGATCAAAAATCGGGTTCATGCAATGCGAGAAGGCGACGTGAAGTTTGATGAGTTAGAGAAGTATGATTGGAGCATCTTTCTGTCAGGATTTGTAATCAACAAACCTGAATGGAAGGAATTTATTGTTGATAATATACCACTAGTTACAGTAGAAAATCAATCGGATGCTTTGGATGTTAATCAATCGGCTTCGAATGAAGAAGGAAATCATGAAGATGAAGTCGGTAGTGGTTTGGAACACGAAGCTGAATCAGGTCATGAGCTCGAAGTGGAAGCTGGTACTTCGAATCTACGACGTTCCACTCGAACATCCAGCTTTCCTCAAAGATTTGGTGACTATCATGTTGAAACGGTACCCAGTTTGACTCATCAAACAGCCGAATCAAGTCAAAACCTGATGTTTTCCATTGATGATGAACCTACCTGTTATGAAGATGCCGTCAAAGAGAAGGAATGGCAGGATGCAATGAACAGTGAGATAGCTTCAATCGAAAGGAACAAAACATGGAAGTTGGTCGAGCCACCATCGAACATAAAACCTATTGGGGTTAAATGGGTTTTCATAGTGAAAAAGGACGCAAGCGGAGCAATTACGAAGCATAAAGCTCGACTAGTTGCAAAAGGATACGTGCAACAAATTGGAGTCGATGTTGAAGATGTTTTCGCACCGGTTGCTAGGATCGAAACGGTACGTCTTATAATTGCACTTGCAGCGAGTTATGGATGGGAGATACACCACCTTGATGTTAAATCAGCGTTTCTACACGGTGAGCTAAAAGAGGAAGTTTATGTGTCGCAACCCGAAGGTTACGTGAAGACAGGTCGTGAACATCATGTATACCGGTTGTTCAAGGCCTTGTACGGATTGCGTCAGGCTCCGAGAGCTTGGAATTCAAGACTTGATGAGGCACTGATCAAACTTGGTTTCACGAGATGCAAATGTGAACATGCCGTGTATAGAAAAGGAACGGAACAAAGGCTGCTGATTGTTGGGACATATGTTGATGACTTAATCATTACAGGTTCGAATGTTGAAGATATTAACAGGTTCAAGGATCAAATGAAGTTACAATTTGAAATGAGTGATCTTGGACTTCTTCATTATTATCTTGGGATAGAAGTGAAGCAAAGTTCCCAGGGTATTTCGATTAAGCAAACAGCATATGCTACAAAGATTCTAAAACAAGTTGGGATGTGGGATTGTAATGCGACCCAATTCCCAATGGATCCCGGGCTGAAGCTGTCAAAAAAGGATGACAGTCCAGAATCGAACCCAACAGAATACAGGAAGATAATTGGATGCCTTCGGTATTTGACACACACTCGACCGGATTTAAGTTATTCGGTAGGCTATGTTAGTCGCTTCATGCAAAATCCGACTCAAAATCATGCACGAGCTGTGAAGCAAGTTGTAAGATAATTGAAAGGGAGCCTTGATCTTGGAATAATGTATCCGAGATGCGAAAGCAAGGTATTGTTCGGATTTAGTGATAGTAGTTATGCGGTAGACGTTGATGATGGGCGAAGCACAACCAGAACGGTATTCTACTATGATGATGCACCAATTGTGTGGAGTTCTCAAAAACAAAACACGGTTGCATTATCCTCATGTGAAGCAGAGTTTATGGCAGCAACATCAGCCGCGTGTCAAGCATTATGGCTAAGAAGTCTTCTGGCAGAGATGATTGGTGGTGAGGAAAAGATAATAACTCTCAAAGTGGATAACTCATCGGCTATTGCTCTAATGAAGAACCCGGTTTTTCACAAGAAGAGTATGCATATTCACACGAGATACCATTTCATACGTGAATGTGTCGAGAGAGGCCAAATTAAAGTGGAGCATGTAAGTGGGAGTTTACAAAGGGCAGATATTCTCACAAAGGCGTTACCAAGGCTCAAGTTTAACGAGATGAAAGGACTCGTTGGACTTACAAGATTAGGGGGGTGATTGAAGACGTAATCTTGTAGGACTCGGTTAAAAAGGAGCCGACCTAATAAAAGGATAAGGGTGTTTTGAGATATAGTTTTATCATCCTAGAAGGAATCAAATAGGTTTATTGTAGATAGACATTATTCTTTAGATAATGATTGTAATTCCTTGATCACCAAGGATTGTTAGGCTTATATAAAGAGGACCTTATGTAAACCTATGTATCACATTCAATAATACAATAACGAGTTTTGGTTCCAATTCATTGTTTTCTGATATCGATTGTCTAACAGTTTCTCCCGTCCAAGATACATTGTCACATCTTCTCCTGCCAAATTTTCTTACATTGATCCTTAATGAAGTCTCAACTTCCAACTTCTTAGCGAATCCCACCGGTAAACGCCGAATAAAAAAAAATTCACATATATAATCCATGTATAGTAAATAAAAATATTACTTTAAATTATTATAGTTTGCTTAACTTGATGGATTAGAACAAATGAATGAAACACTGAATTGCCAAACTTCTCTCAATATTATTGATAGTGAAATTGAAAATGTGTTGATTTGCACCACTGATTACAATGCATTATATAGAAAAGAAACTAACGGATCGATCCTGAAAAATAGAACAAGTAACAACTTATTCAACTATGCTGAAAATAACAAACTTGCAGAATAAACTAATGAGAGAGAACGACTTGTAGACTTGACTTGATCAACCTTGAACCATGCACTAGTTTGGGTCACTTTCATTACCCCCTCTTTAGCCAAACTCCTTAACTCCAATCAAGTTTCGAAAATAAACAAACTTCTCCCTGGACAATGCTTTAGTGAGTATGTACTACAAT
The DNA here is from genome assembly GCA_032199755.1 of Ambrosia artemisiifolia. Lineage (NCBI taxonomy): Eukaryota > Viridiplantae > Streptophyta > Magnoliopsida > Asterales > Asteraceae > Ambrosia > Ambrosia artemisiifolia. The sequence continues at coordinate 50,111,218 of CM063515.1, read as the reverse complement.
ACTCCAAGTTAACTTGATTATTAGCGACCATACTCCTTATGAAATGATGTTTCAACTCAATGTGCTTAGTCTTGTTATTCAGAACTGGATTCTTTGATAGATCAATGGCTGACTTGTTATCACAATAAATACTTGTTGCATGCATTTGAGGGACATTTAAATCATCAAGTAGCCTTCTAAGCCATATTGCTTGACATGTAGCTCTTGTAGCTAATATGTATTCAACTTCAGTACTTGAAAGAGCTACTGTTGATTGCTTCTTTGAGGACCAAGAGACTGCTCCTTTGGCTAACATAAACACATTGGCAGAGATGTTTTTTCTATCATCAATGCTTCCTGCCCAATCACTATCAGTATAACCAAACAACTTATTATAACTTGCCTTTTTATACTATATTCCCAGTTGACTAGTGCCTGCTATGTATCTCAGAACTTTCCTAGCAGCACCAGAGTGTGTCTTGGAAGGACTTTGCATGAATCTGGACAACACTCCCACAGCATAAGACAAGTCAGGCCTAGTGTGTGTTAAGTAGATGAGTCCACCAATTAGACTTCTGTATTCTGATTCATTAACTTTGAGCTCACCATCATCTAAAACATACTTCTCTTGAGGGTTCATTCGTATGACTTCAGGCTTGCAGTTCTTCATTCCAAACTTGCTGAGTAAATTCTCAGCATATCTTGCTTGATTGACAAAAATACCCTTAGTGGTCTGTTTCACTTCCAAACCCAAGAAATATTGTAACAGCCCCATATCAGTTATCTCAAACACACCTTTCATACCTTCCTTGAATTCTTTAATGAGCTAAGTACAAGAACGAGTGCAAATAATATCATCCACATATAAACATACATAGATAATATTATTATTACCAGTTTGTTTGACATACAGAGTTGGCTCATTAAGACTTCTCTTGTATCCATGATCACCAAAGTACCCATCAATCTTAGAATACCATGCCCTGGGAGCCTGTTTCAGACCATAAAGGGCCTTTCTCAGCTTGTAAACCTTGGTTTCAGCACCTTTAACTTCATATCCCTCAAGCTGCTCAACATAAATATCTTCCAATAGCTCACCATTTAGGAAGGCTGACTTAACATCCAATTGATGTACAAGCCACCCATAATGAGCTGCAATTGCCAGAACCAGCCTTATGGTTTCAAATCTTGTAACTGGTGCAAAAGTCTCTTCAAAATTTATTCCCTTCTTTTGTGAGTAACCTTTTGCCACAAGTTTTGCTTTGTGCTTCATAATTTTCCCATCTGGTCCAATTTTTGTCTTGAACAAACGTTTCAGACCAACCACATTCTTATCTTTGGGTAGAGTTACCAGTTCCCATGTTCCATTCTTTTTAATAGAGGCCAACTCATCTTGCATTGCATCTAACCATTCCTTCTTTTTAGAAGCTTCATGATAATGGGTTGGATCTGCAACACTTAATGCAAAGTGAAGATTCATAAAATTACATTGAGATTCATTAATGACCTGTGTACTTGCATATAGATCATCCATAGTTCTGACCCTGGAAGGACCAGATGAACTGCTAGAACTGGACCCTTGACCAGCTGCACTTGACTGCACCTCATTCATTGGAGTGTGTGGTTCTTCATTAGCTGAAGCATCTTCAGATGTTGTGTTGACTCCAAAAATGATCCCTTCTTCTGAAGTATCTTCATTAGTGATGGGAAAATGATCAACATACAATCTGTCATATGATTCAGACTTAGAATTGTAAGTTGATTCCCAATCCACTTGGTCTGTTCAATTATTGTCACCTCATCTCTGGCTCTTGTCACAAACTTCTTTGTGTCTGGATTATATAATCTATATCTAGTTCCCTGCACAGAATATCCAATGAACACCATCTTGTTGGACCTGTCATCCAGCTTCCTTCTACGTTGAGCATAAGTGTGGCCATATCCTATACAACCAAAGGTTCTTAACAAGGATACATATGGTTTTTCATTATACCATAACTCATAGGGAGTTTTATCATCTAGAGCAGTTGTGGGAAATCTGTTTAACACACAAACAGTAGTTGCAACACATTCTACCCACAAAACATTTGGTAGTCCCTTGCCTTTCAACATGCTTCTGGTCTTTCCCATCACATTCCTGTTTTTCCTCTCCACCACACCATTATGTTGAGGTGTGTGTGTGTATGGGGGGGGGGGGGTAGTTCCCTTCTTATTCTAGCCTCATCACAATAATCATTGAATTCCTTTGAGCAAAATTCTCCCCCTCTATCTAATCTCAACACTTTAATTACATGTTCACTTTGTTTCTCCACCAAGGCTTTAAAGATCTTGAACTTGGAGAATGCCTCGGATTTATTTGACAAGAAATAAACCCAACACATTCTAGTAAATTCATCAATGTGGAGGAAATAATAATAACTCTTACCTAGACTTGGAACTTTCATGGGACCACACAAGTATGCATGTATAAGCTCTAGTTTCTTTGTTGCCCTCCATGAGTGTGATGAAAAAGTCTGCCTGGTTTGTTTACCAAGTATGCATCCTTCAAAAAATTCTGAACCTTTGATTCTGGGAAGTCCTATGACCATATGTTTATCATAAAGAGCTTTGAGGCTATTAAAGTTAAGATGGCCATGCCTATTATGCCACAGTTAGGCAACAGAAGACGTAGTACTGCTTGAGGGCTCAGATTTTGTGACATCAAGTAAGAATAAGTTATTAGTTGAAACCATAACTGTCATGACATCTGCACCATTATACTTTATAGTGCACTTTCCATCAGCAAACAAGAGTGAATACCCTTGCTTCATCAATTGTCCTACACTGAGTAGATTGTACTCAAGTGCAGGAGCATAATACACATCACTTAGCAACTTATGCTGATTGGAACCTGTGTTTATTCTTACATTGCCTTTCCTTTCAACCTTTAATGTTTTCTTATTGCCCAATTGAACTTCTATTTTAAAATTCTCATTTAATGAAACAAAACTACTTCTAGATCCTGTCATATGGTTTGAACAACCAGAATCAATAAACCACAAGTTATTTGACTCACTTACTTGGGTGATCATAGCCATAAACAGATGAGGTTCTTCATTTGTTTCTTCTTTCTCATTAACTTCACCAGCCATATTCACATGATTCTCTTCATTGTTGTACCAGCAGTCTTTCCCTATGTGACCATATTTCTTGCATACATGGCATTGGGGTACTTTACTTCTATCAAAACTTCTGCCTCTACCATGGCCCCTGTAGAAGCTTCTTCCTCTTCCTCTAGAACCTGAATTGAATGCGGTCCTATTGTCATGCATGACTTGAAGTGCATGCTCATCAGTCTTTTCTGGCTTGTCTTGCAGCTTGCTATTCAATCTTTCTTCTTATGACTGCAGTGCTCCCATAAGTTTTACTGGTGTCAATTTTGACAGATCAAGGGAGACTTCTATTAAGGGAACAACAAAGTCAAACTTAGGAGAGAGACTCCTAAGTATCTTTTCAACTATTGCTTGATCTGTTACAGTTTCACCATATGATCTTTTCTGGCTAACAATGCCCATGACACGTGAGAAATAATCTCCCACAAGTTCATTTTCTTTCATTGCAAGGTTTTCAAATTCTCTCTGGAGACTTTGTAGTTTAACAGCTTTCACTTGATCATCACCTAGGTATTCCATCTTCAAGATCTCCCAACTCTCCTATGCAGACTTAGCAGAAGCAATATGAGAGAAAAGATGATCATGCACAGCCTGTTGAATGAGGGCCATAGCATGTGCATCCTTTTTCTTTTGATTCCTGAGTTTTCCAACATCTCTTTTTGTGTGATCAACACCAATTTCAACCAGATCCCACAAGTCTATAGACTTGAGGATAGTTTTCATCCTTATGCTCCAATGATCGTAACCTTCTCCTTTGAAAACTGGAATTGGAGTCGGTGCAGTAGGTAGGTTACTAGATTGTTCAGCCATTGAAACAAGTGAATAGAGAACAAGAATTAAGAGCTGATAACACTAGCTCTGATACCACTAATGGATTAGAACAAATGAATAAAACAGTGAATTGCCAAAGTTCTCTCAATATTATTGATAGTGAAATTGAAAATGTGTTGATTTGCACCACTGATTACAATGCATTATATAGAAAAGAAACTAACAGATCTATCCTGAAAAATAGAACAACGAACAACTTATTCAACTATGCTGAAAATAACAAACTTGCAGAATAAACTGATGAGAGAGAACGGCTAGTAGACTTGACTTGATCAACCTTGAACCATGCACTAGTTTGGGTCACTTTCATTATAACTTACATTATTCTCTAGAACAAAATACACATAGAGATAACTATGATTTCCTTCAACACCAACGGCTTCCACAACATCAAATTATGAACTTCTTCATCATTATTTCCTTCAACAAAGATGTTACGTGTTGCCATTGTGTGGTTCATTTGCTTTGTAGATCTTGCAACATCAGTCCTCATCATTTAATAATTACATAATTGATCATAATGGTCATAAACGTATTACTTAGGTGGTTCCATAATGACACTGAGAGACCTATAACATACCAAAATACACATACCTAATAGCAATTTAATACAATAAGCTAAAGGTTTCACTATCAGTTTATTTAATGTAGTGAAGAAGGTTAAGGTGGAGGTGAAAAGACTGAAGAGTTAGGCAAAATGGGTGATCGACGGTCATGGTTTATTTTTTAAAATAGGTTGGGTTGGGTTGGGGTGGATTGGGCGTGATTCTTACCTATATTCCTATGTTATTGATCACCGACAGATAGTGATGATTATAATTCAGATGACGATTCAATGAACAACAGTGATGATAACAATTCGGACTGTGACAACGATTAAATAAACGATGGCGATGATGAAGATAAAGTTAAAGGTAGTGCAATTTTGCGGGTTAGTTTTCTTTAACAATGAGTAAAATTTCATTTTTGTTCATCTATGTATATGGGCCACACTAACGTAACGATCGTGTTCGGCGAAAATTGACTTAAATGGCCGTTTAACGGTAGGCGACGATTGTGCTATTGCTATAACACGAGCCCTAACCTTCAAATGGTTGTTTGACGAACCTTCAGAAGGCCATTTAAAAGTAGGGGCTATAACGCAAGCCCTGCCTTCAAATGGTCGTTTGACTTATTATGGGCGTTGTGATTAGATTGTCAGTGGCCTATGTATAACAAGCCTCTTATGTATATGTATATGTATTTATGTGAGTATTGACAGGATCTGACGGTGAAACTTCCAACGAATAAGGTGGCAATGAGAGAGGATGCGGATGGTGAGTTGAGCGCAGAGAGGCGGAACATTGCTAATATGACGGCTTACCCTGCCGGAGTAGAGTATCAGCATCCATTGCAGCTACTGTCTCAGTGTGTATCTGTGTCATGTGTTTGGGGTTTTGTTATTCACAATGAAATGCTTAGCTAGGGACAACTAAATGAAGCTAAATATGTTTTTATTTATGAGTGATGTAATTGGAACACTTCAAAATTGGTTACTTTTATATCAAATATTTTCTTTTATTTAATTTCTATTTTCTAATTTTGAGTAGTTAAACGAAATACTTGGAGTGTGAAAACATATAATCATACAAATAATTTTTTTTTTTATTGCAAGTGTTTCAGCGAACTCATAAGTGATTCAGGTTTTTAAAATTTGTTTTGGTTTATAGGCGGTGAACTTCACAAAATCTAACATTATTACTCATACAACTAGCGAACTACATGAATATGTTGAAATAGAAAAAAACCAAATTAAAAAAAAAGAGTGGTCTTTTGACTCAATGTTATTTTTATTTTAAAAGGTGAATGAAACAAACAAAAAAAAGACCATATACATAGTACCATACGATGTTTTTAGAGTTAAATGAATGTGTGGTTCATTTGCTTTGCAGATCTTGCAACATTAGTCCTCATCGTTTAATAATTACATAATTGATCCTAATGGTTCTATAATGAAACTGAGAGACCTATAACATACCAAAATACCAACATTCATGTCAGTTAAAGAGAAAAGTATAGAGAATCATTCCTGTTCACATTCACCATAATGAAATAGGGAATTTGGTGTCACTAAGGGAGTTGGACCTCTCAGGAAACACATTCTATAGCCTTCCAGATACATTAAGCAACCTTTCATAATTGGTTGTCCTCAAGATACGTTCATGTTATATCTTATATAAATCAATTATTTAATAATAGTAACAATAACAATATTTGCTCTCAAAACTCTTATTATTTGCCACTCAACCCTGTTAATGTTCAAAATCGTAAACACGCTTCCCTATGATAATTTAAAACTTTCCCTCTTAAAAATTCAAAACTTAGGGCTCATTTATTAAAGATGGTTTTAAAATAATAATTATTATTATTTATTTATCAAAATCAAATGATGCTACATAAAAAAGATCTTTAGAAAGTAACCAACTGATTTTAAACAGGTTTCTTATAAAATAACCCCTCAACTTGAATATTATTGATCAATGCAACCAAGTATATATAATGATACAATGTTATATTTTATATAAATCAATTAATTAAAAATAACAACAATAACAATATTTGCTCTTCAAACACTTATTATTTGCCACTCAACCATGTTAATGTTCAAAATCGTAAACACGCTTCCCTATTATAATTTAAAACTTTCCCTATTAAAAATTCAAAACTTATGGCTTATTTGTATTATTTATTAATATTCGGAAGATCTGTATCACACCATCTGTGCACTTGTCAACATATGTTCTTAATATAGCTATCCTCCAATACAACTTCAGATGTAATGAAAAAACTGTCATCCAAAAAAGAATTTCACTTCGAATTTGCAATATGCCACGTAACTGAATTAATTGATTAACAATAATAACAATAAAAATATTTGCTCTCAAAACTCTTATTATTTGCAACTCGACCTTGTTAATGTTCAAAATCGTAAACACGCTAATTTAAAACTTTCCCTTTTAAAAATTCAAAACTTAGGGCTTATTTATTAAAGATGGTTTTAAAATATTTATTAATATTATTTATTTATCAAAATGAAATGATGCTACATACAAAATCTTTAGAAAATAACAAACTAATTTTGAACCGGGTTCTTATAAGATAGGTTCTGAAGTTGAATATTATTGATCAATGGAACCAAGTATATATAATGATACAATGTTATACCTTATATAAATCAACCAATTAATAATAATAACAACAACAACAACAACCTTACCCAGTAAATCCCACAAATAGCACAGCTAAGAGTAGGGTCTGGGGAATTAATAATAATAACAATAACAATATTTGATGTCAAAACTCTTATTATATCGCTAAGTTTTAAATTAAAACTTTCCCTTTCAAAAGTTCAAAACTTAAGGCATATTTGTATTATTATTTTATAAATTGGAAGATCTGTTTTACAACAACTGTTGACTTGTAAACAGATCTTCTCAAAACAGCTGCCATCCAATACAACTTCAGATGTAATGAAAAACTGTCAATAAATTTGCACAATATCTATTTTACAACACCTGTTGACTTGTCAACAGATCTTAAAAAAACATCTGCCATCCAACACAACTTCAGTTTATACTATAGAATATTTAGAAACATGTCTTCACTAACAGAGTGAAGAGAATTCTTCTACTTATAAATTACAACATTTATTTTAAAAGAAACATCTGTTGGTAAGTCAACAGATGTAATGAACAACTGTAATACAATCTTCATAAAAGTTAGACAGATCTTCACAAAACAACTGTCATCGAAAACAACTTCAATTTATACTATAGACTATATACAAACATGTCTTGACCGTAGACAGACGTTACAAAAAATTACTAACAGAATGAAAATAATTCTTTTACTAATCTTCAGAAAACTTGAACCTGATGTAGCTAATACATTAAAATCAACTTTGAATATAACATGTCTTTATACACCCGTCAGTCTTCAACACATATTTGTTTCTTCGACCGGAAAGAATCTGCAAAAGATTAACCTTGAATTTTCAACATACTCAAGGTGCTTCCTCACATACTTTGCTTGCTAACAGAACAGAAAAAAAACAATCACGGTTATACTTCAACTACAAGCCTTGAAAACAAAGTACAAAAATAAGAATTTCAACAAACATACCTGTTGAGAAGCACAACAACGGGAACCATAAAAGCGGAAGTAAACGCAGACGACTTCCTCAAAAGATAAACATAGTGGCGTAAAAGCATATAGGCAATCAATGTCTTGCCTAATGCCATCTCGAAAAACGCTTGATTGCTTAAGCTAGCGCCTCTATCTGTTTTTTGTCAAATATTCACAAAAATATTAAATCAAGCATGACTCAAATTAATGAAACACACAAGTTGAACAGAAAAAAATTAACACGCATTAAACACTCGCATAGATGGTTTTAAAAAAGCAAAGACATACCCATCTTGAGTTTGACGCTGCCAATCTACAACCTTTGGTAATGGTAAAACTAATATTTTCCTTTGATTGTAAGAATCTTCCAAAGTCGACACCTTTTTCAACGTAAATACTCTGGTTGCAAATGGAGCAGACAAAAGATTGAGGGTTATTGAAAACCAAAACGGATAAATTTTATTCTTATTGATATGATCGATTAGAATTAGGTTACCTGATACTCGAATCCTTCGACGTAAACGTGAATGTGAGAGAAGCATGTGTTACGGTTTCAAAATTATTTGAGAGATTTAAAAATTATTTGAGAGAAAGAGAGGGACATGATGCCTTTATATAGTTGTGTAATGGGGTATCGGATTTGAAATTTGAATTTGAATTTGAATTTGGAGCTAAAATTTAAAACCAACAGTCCTAGAAAACTCTACTGAAGCAAGTGGCAATATTTAATTAATTTATTAACAATAGCTTTTCAGGCAAGTGTCATTATTACCACTGTTTAGGCAAGTGACATTATTTAATTATTTAATTATTTAATGTAAATATTTTTAGCTAATTAGTGACGTCAATTTTTGTAGTACGCAGGTATTGGTGGTCTGTCTCTCCGCTTGACACATCAGCTTTCTGACGTCACTCACGACTCTCCTATTATAGAAAGTATAGATATATATAGATTATTATTATTATTATTATTATTATTATTATTTATTTCTATGTTTTGACATAATTTTTTTAAGCTAATAACTCGTAACGCACGTGCATGGTGTAATTTTTTTTTCTTCTAACTTTGGTTGGGGTAGAAGAGCATTCAAACCAGGTGCCCATAAATTTTGTGAGTGAATATCCCATTTTTTAGAATGAAGTTATAAGTGGAAAATGAAAAATCTGTTGTTTATTGATGTGTTGGTGACTTGTTAATATGTTAGTTTTGTATATATTTTAATCTTTTATTCTGTTCTTTTAGTCGGTCTTAATTATTTATTAGTGTACATGTGTTTTGTAGGTGTTCGTGAGATATGAGCTTAATACGAAGGAAAATGATCAAGTCGCGTACACTTAAAAGCGAGCATGGAATAATAATAATAATAATAATAATAATAATAATAATAATAATAATAATAATAATAATAATAATAATAATAATAATAATAATAATAATAATAATAATAATAATAATAATAATAATAATAATAATAATAATAATAATAATAATAATAATAATAATAATAATAATAATAATAATAATAATAATAATAATAATAATAATAATAATAATAATAATAATAATAATAATAATAATAATAATAATAATAATAATAATAATAATAATAATAATAATAATAATAATAATAATAATAATAATAATAATAATAATAATAATAATAATAATAATAATAATAATAATAATAATAATAATAATAATAATAATAATAATAATAATAATAATAATAATAATAATAATAATAATAATAATAATAATAATAATAATAATAATAATAATAATAATAATAATAATAATAATAATAATAATAATAATAATAATAATAATAATAATAATAATAATAATAATAATAATAATAATAATAATAATAATAATAATAATAATAATAATAATAATAATAATAATAATAATAATAATAATAATAATAATAATAATAATAATAATAATAATAATAATAATAATAATAATAATAATAATAATAATAATAATAATAATAATAATAATAATAATAATAATAATAATAATAATAATAATAATAATAATAATAATAATAATAATAATAATAATAATAATAATAATAATAATAATAATAATAATAATAATAATAATAATAATAATAATAATAATAATAATAATAATAATAATAATAATAATAATAATAATAATAATAATAATAATAATAATAATAATAATAATAATAATAATAATAATAATAATAATAATAATAATAATAATAATAATATACTTGAAGTCCATGTTGACTTTACGTAACAGAAAAGAAAAAAAGGAGCAAAAGCCTTGGGACCAATTTGTTGTGAGGGTTTATTATTTCTTTGACGGCAACTCTAATTTTTTGGGGGTGGACAGAAATTGGACGAGAAGGCAGTAGCCTTTTTGGCTACCTAGGGCGCACGAAAGACAAAACTTCCGACGAGGCAACACAAGGAACAAGGGGAGAGGAGATGGTGGTGTCTACCCTAGCTATGTGAGGTTGAGTCACCTGTGATTCTCTTCGGGTGAATGGTTATGGTTAGTTATCTTTGCGAGGGTTTAGCTACGTTATCATACATTGGATTGAATGTTTATTAATTTCGAATTCTAAACTTTCGGTTGTAGTTTATTTTAATATTGATGTTGAACGTTTATTGAATGGTATGCTTGTTTTGGATTTCATCAACCAATGTGGTTTCTTATCGAGGGTCATTGAATACTTACAAGTTGTGTCTTTCAGTATTGCGAGTCATTAAGATATTGTTAGGTGATAATCAACCGTGTCAACAGTCGCGGTCTAGTTATCGGCTGTCAGCAAAGTCATTAATCAACCTTTTTTATCAATCATATTAAACCACAAATCATGTCTATGTGATTCCAATTGACCCGTTTGCAAACCCGAGTGAATTTAGCTAACCAGAATCCTAGAGAGATCACCCTTTTCTCATATTTGTTTCTAAGTCAAGTTCAGTTTTTATTAGTTTAGCTACTCAATCAAATCCAAAGATCAGTTTTAAATTAATTTAATTATTTTTAGCTTTAATGATCAAACGAAACATGTAATATTAACCAAATGCTCCCCGTGGATTCGATACCCTACTTACTCTAGCTATCTAGTTTATTTAGGTTTTTGCATGACCCTAACGACAGGTCATCATTTATCGGTATAATTGGGGGAACATAGTTTTCTACATTTATTTTTTATATTTTTGAAAGTGATTGTAAATGGAGGATAGAGAAAAAGTAATGATAAGGGTATAAAAATATTATTTAATTGAAAAGATGGGGAAAAGTAATGATAAAGGTATAAAAAATATTATATAATTGAAAAAGAGTGAGAAAATGCAGTGATTTTTAGTGTAATACATGGTTATGAATTGTTGAAACTGGATAAGGATAGAGAACCTATTGTGAATTCTCTAAGTGAGGAACTACACTAGCCCTGATCAAATATGGAGTGCCACGTCAAAATGAAGCCAAAGTACCATTGAACAACCAAATCATTGGCGGCACTTTAGGGTATGTTGTCTAAACAATTAAATATCCAAATAATATTAAATTAAATTTTTTACTATAAACGTAATCGAAATTTAACTAGAAAACAACTAGAAAACATAATTCAAAGTAAAGCTAATCTATGGCTTAAAATTTGCCATGCTGAAACATAGTCGACTTGCGTAGTTTCAATTGCTACGTCTTCGTTTAGACCTTGATCGTCAACCATGTTACTTTTAAACATCTCATCAAATCTTTCACATTCTCTTTTGTGATTCCTCCACTCACTCGATAACATGTCAGAAGTGCAATGTGGTTCACCTACCCTGTAGCACACGATTTTCGGATAACACATTATCCCAAAACAGAGCCCTATGGTTCGACGTATTTTATTCCTTAACGTGTATCCACGGAATTGCTAAAGCAACAATTTCCTCGTCGGTCCCTTCAACCGTTGATGACATGATGTAGTTTGAGAGTTTTTTTTATAAAAATTTGGAGGTAGAAGAAGGAAGATGGTAAAAAAATTTGTGAAATGGTTGAAATATATTGGAACTAAAAACTAACCCTTGGGTAAATTTGTTGCTTTTTTTATCGTTGGGGTGGTGAAGTTATTATTTTATTGACCGTTGCAACTCGGTCACTTCTTGCCGAGCTGCAACGTTTTTTAGGGCAACCAAAACGATGACGGTAATGTTGCCCGTTTGCAACTGTTGCAGATTGAGAGTAACTGAGAGTGCCCCGTCCTTCAAATTTACTGATAAACAGTGTCTCCTCCAAATATTTTCTCTCTCCTCTTGTGACACCCCGCATTTTCAGGTTAATACTTTTACTGAACTCTAGTTAACTTGCATGTTCATACATGGTTAAATACTTAACTAGGGTTAGTTAAGGAGGTCTTTCAATGTGTTAAGGAATACTAACATATGTTAGATGATATTAACGTATGTTATAATTAAGAAAAGATGATATTAACGTATGTTATAATTAAGAAAAATCCTTGTTTTGACACACACACGAGTCCTGTATCCCGAACGTTGGTGATTTGTCTAGCATACATGATAATGTGTACAATTGAATTATGATGAACGTGAAGTAACATGTTTATGTGAATTACATGTTTATGTAAATTACCGCTTAACTGATAGTCAGTACGTAAACCATGCAAATTATGTGGCACTCTAGGATTAATATGTTATGAGATGATAAAAACAATAGTTTTTATGTAGATTGGGGTGGTTAATATTATCGGGTCCAGTATTGGGCTAAAATATGATTAACGATTCCGGTTAGCAAACTAAAAGACACTAATACCCAATTACTTGGGCAACAAGCCAAATTCTCTTATAATATGGATAAAAAAATAAACCCTAACCCTAAACCTCCCTTGGCGCCGTGAGATACCCCACCCCCCCTCTCTTAATTTTCAACAAACATCAATCTCTTTCACTTATTCAAGCTAGTTTGGGTGTAATCTCTTGGCCTTGAGGACTTTTTCATTGGAAGGTATGATCTTTATGTGTTTTTATGATGATTAGTAATGCTTGAAAAGTTTTAAAAATCATAAAACATACATACATATAAATCGCATGCATGGTGTTGTTGTGAGTTCTTGAATGTTTATTATGATTAGTGATAAGAATTATTGTTAGTAATCATAATTAGGGTTTTTGTATGTTAATATATGAGTTTGATTATGATAATATGGATTATGCATGTGTTATAGATTTTTATGCATGATTAGGGTTTATGAATAACTTGGGGTGCAAGTTTCAGTTTCTGGTAGATTCGTTTTGATAGTTTGTAGGGCTGTTATGAGGGGTGTAACTTGATTGTTTTGATCGTTACTTGATGCTAGAACGTTATTTATGATGTTACGTTTTCGAAAAGTCCAAGATCATGCGTTTTTGACTTGTTTTGATATTTTTCCATGATGTTATAAGTTTAGAAGTGTAGGCTGATTTGCGGATGTGAAAAATCATCCGACTTTAAGGGGCTGTAACTTGCGTTTTACAACTCCGTTGGTTGTCATTTTTGGACAGTAGATTCGTATATGAGGTCCGGATCTTTTCCCATTGGATTCACCACGTTTGGATAAACCTACGATTTTTAATGAAATTTTGACCAAGCTGCTGTGAACAGCACGTTTTTCTGGAGGAGGCTGAACTAAATTATTTTTCATAAACTTTTAAAGGGTTTTTGTGATAAACTAAAAATAGTGACATGCATGGGAAACTCATAGGAACTTCCAGTAAAATTTTGAGGACCTGAAGAGTTGATTTGATATTTTATAAAAATTCGTTTTTGTAAGTTAAAATCTGTCCAGAAATCGCGATTATGAGAAACAATGATTTGTTGATATTTTCTTGACCCTTATGGGAATATGTGTACATGCTATGTGTATGTTATAGATGACATGATAGGTTGATTATGCGTAAGTGTGTAATGAGTACTTAGCGTGTTAGAAGTTTTGACATGCTCCTTTACGAATTAATTACCAACGACTTGCACGGGTCATACATGGTCTACTTGTGTCGAGTCTATTTGCATGAGGTGTCATCTAGGTCATTGTAGAGTACAATGGTTTGGGATAATCAATATGTGTAACCGTACTCAGACACTCGTAAATTTGTGTTCGATGGGTTATCGATAGGCGAGTAGTCTACCACGTTTCAGTCTTTGCGGTTTATATTAGCTTTTGCAACCTAAGGTGAGTTTCACTACTTTTTCTCAAAAGCATGCGTCTCGGGTTTGAGACAACTTAATTAACGTTTTCTAGTTTGTTTTGGGACTACTATTTCATAACTTTTACACATCCCGGGTTTTGGGATGCTAGGTTCACAAGGTGAATCTAGTTTTACTAATTCATGCTATATGTCCTTGATGAACTAAACCAACCCTATCTTTGAAGTCCTTCTAGATACCGAATGAATTGCCCGGTGGGCAAGCGGGTTATTAGTTGATAACGCTATTAGGTTTCACAAACCTCACATCGGGCTGGGAGCATGGGTGTGAACTATAACTTAACTTTTATTGTCATTGTTGATGGGCAATGACGCAAGGCACTTTGCTCACTATTGTGGGATCTCGTTGTTTAGCAGTTCGGTATCACCGGTATTAGTTATCATGAGTGATTTAGCTACCCCTAGCATATGAATTAGTTGTTACTTGTTGTTACATGGTCTGGGAGGCCTATGCACTTATCTGTTGTTACGTGGTCTGGGAGGCCGACGCATTTACTTATTTTTACGTGGTGTTGGGAAAACCTACGCGTTTACTTATTCGTTTACTTTACTTTGTGAACTCACTAACATTGTTTGTTGATCCACTATGTACATGCTTTTGCAGGTAGTTAGCTTCTAGTGTCACAATTAGGAAGCACTACACGTTTCACTGCATTTGGGGTCTTGGGCATACACCTAAATTATATATCATGCTTTTACGTTTTCTTTTATATAGTTTTAATTTGGGCGCGTTGTTTTGCGCATGGTTTTAAACTATCAATGTTTGGTTTACGCTTCCGCAACTTAACTAAACTTTTTGGTAAACGCTAAACTTGATTTTTGAAAAACGAACTAAATGGTTTGGGGCATTTAGAGTCGTTCTTATGACTTATGGTTATGGGATCCAGGTATGTCACGCGCCTCGCGGTATAAACCCCGCGGTGGAAATTTGAGGGTGTGACAGATTGGTATCAGAGCCATTGGTTATAGTGAACTAGGATTCACATTCTAGTCTATAATCATCATAGCATAAGTACTACATTAGTTACACTCACAACTTAAGTGCACAACTAGCTTTTGGCTACATATATCTACAACACATGATTTTAGGAGATATGTTATCTTCTAGTTCAAAACCTGATTCTGAACACGTCACTTTTGGGGACCTAGGGTTAAACCAGGTGGCGCATTACGGGGATTAGTATCCTAACAAACCTCATGGATGAGGAAAACGGCAATAGTACAGGGGAGAGAGCCCTTGCGAGCGTTGTGGCACACATACACGGAAAGCTGCACGATGCCTATGACATGGTACCACTAAACTAAATCGAACTCGAAGGAATCAAATACTGAGACTTATCCTTTTTCTCACTGAGCAAGGAGACAATTAGTTTATGTTCCTTGTCGCTTAATCTTTCTTACTTCCATTCGAAACTCATACGAGACTGGGTCACTCATATAGAATTTTATTCTTACTTAGTACATTTACGCCCAGTACGAGCGAGCGATTATATGACATGTGTGTCCCTGTTCCTCATGAGTATATAGTAGATTCATGGGAACACATCAGATCAGGGCTTGTTACACACACTCTTGGGGTGTTATGTAAAGCCTACGATGCAGTGCAATATCTAAAGGGAAGATGAAACCCACTAATGACTGATAGCCACGATTGGAGGAACGAGTGGTGTAGCTGACCACTGAACTGGCTTACACAGGACCAGAGTAGGAGACTATACGCGACTTGATCCATATAACACTGATACCCGCAAAAAAAACGAAGAAGAGGGGATGGAAGGAAAACATGAGCAGGGCGAACACATGAAAAGTGAGGATGAAGGGTCTACTAGCTCGACAGAGCGCGGCGACGATTCGCTCCTACCTTTCCTTGCTAGTATTTCCTTTACTTTTCTTTTGTGAACTTAGATAAGAATGAATTCTTATGATCAACAATAGGGTGGTTGAGGCCCTCACATCTTTCCAAGCTAGTAAAGATCTATTATGCTAAATCATTCTTTTCCCTTGACTTTCGTAATTGAACTTCCTTATTCCTTGAGCGTACCTGTCGCAATAACAACTCGCTAGCGTATTTCCAAGGCTTTTATGAGTTGTAAGCCTCAATAACTCCAACGGGACTGAAGGAGACTGTTTGATTAGTTCGATAGTATAGGTCTTTGCCATGTGCAATTGCCACAGGTAGGATGGGTAATGTATGCTACATGCATACTCAATGAGTTACAAATACTTGGGTGGAGAATGTAACACCCTGTGACGAAATTTAGAAATTTGTTACCTAAAGACGGTTGGGTCTGAGATCAACGCCTACACTACCAAGCTGCACGAGTTAGCTACTATATTGTAAAGGATCGTTTTCAACAAAAACACTTATTTGATCCTACAAGTTTATCAATCTAGGTGCGGAAACCCTAGATCAATTATCAAATGATAGAAATCGAATCAAACATAGTAATTCACCTTTTCAATCATGTTTTCATTCATAAACATTGATATAAAACCTTACAATTTGTGTTTAAAATGAAATAAACTAAATACAGACCCTTCTAGAACTCAGAGAGAACACCTAGTCAACACATACATGCAAAATGGAAAAAGTTAATTACAAAACAAAACTTTTCACTTATATAGCCTGCACGTTCGACCCCACGTGGTGGTCAAACATGTACCTTCGACCCATTAAGTAGTTCGAATCTGGAAACACTTCTTCATAAATCTTCATTCGACCAACATAAGCTTCTTTCGACCTCAGTTATCTACATTCGACCTTCCATATTACCACCTTCGACCCACCGATATCACCAAAACCAACTATTATGTACATTCCAAAGCATTAGTCGCAAAACGTGCATCAACAAACTCCCCCTCGACTATTGCTTGGATTGTTGTCATTCATAATCCATTCTCTTGTTCATTAACTTGATTCTGAGCTGCTTCTTCTGATCTTTAGTCATCTCAAGCTCAAGCTTCCGTTAGGTCAATCTCTTAGGCACTTCATTCATCTTCACGCGCTTCCCCATTTTCTTCTCTAAATTACTCCCTGAGTTAATATCATATGCAAAACATACACAAACCACATGATGATATTTCCTCGCTTGCTCAACATCTTTCTCTTCACAATAGATAGGATTGTAGTACAGCATGATGATGTCTTCAAAAGAGCAGTTTATGATCCACATTGGATCAAAAACATGAATCTTCTTATAAGCAACCTTCTTGTCTTGCAACAGTATCATTGCTTCGGCTATCCTCCAATCATAATACCACATAACAAATTCAGAGCTGAAATGCTGCTGAATCGGCATCAATGGTATTCTTCTCATAACCACTGGAGGTTTATACTTTAGAGTAACCTTCTTCAAACTTGTTTTAGGATCAATCTCTTTGTGAACCTTTCTTTTAGGATATTGTGGTTTGAACATGTCCCATTTCGTTCTACATTCCCAAGCCATCTTGTCAGCAAACCAACCTACTACATCATAGTTTGCAGAAGCTCCAGACATGGTGAATCTACATATGTCTCTCACCGCCCAGTATGGTAGAGTCTTTAAGTCATGAAATCTGTAAAAATACAAGATTCCTTTCTCCAACTTCTTCCCAATACATCTTAGTTGCCTCAAATACTTCCAACCCAATGCTCTCCCCTTGAACAACTGATTGTGGTATTTGTAGAATCCACCCTGTGCTTCTGGCTTAGGTCTTTTGTCATCTTGTTCTTTCAACTCCGTCAGCAAGATCTTCAAATCATCTGCTTGCTCTCCAGTTGGTTTCTGAACATCATCTTCAAACACAGTTTTCACAAACTCTTCACTTTTCTTCTTAGCAAGATACTCTGCTTCTTTCAGATTCACTTCATTCAAGTCTGGAAATACTTCATTTTCTTTGCTTCTAAAGTATTCAGGATATTCTTCGTGAGTAATATCTTCAATCTCTATTTCCTCACGTTCCGGAGTCTGTTCATCAGAATGATTTCCAACATCCTTTTCAGGAATATCAGGAATCACCTGTTCAGCCATAATTTCTTCCAGTGTCTTTCCAACCTGCAACACTATACCTTCCAAAATCTCCTTAGACACTGCGGCAGACATTTCTCCTTCTTCCAAATCCGGATCATTATATTCTAATTCATACTTCATGTCATCAGTAGCAAACTTTTATCAATTCAATTGTCCAGACTTTTCTATGCAGCATCTGTCTATACAAACTTTTATCATCTTCAGACAAAGATTTTATCTTTTCTGTCCAAAATATACCATCATCTTCATCAACATTCTCACCAGACGTCTTCTTTGAACTAGACTGTCTAGCAACTCCTTTCTTGTTTTTCCTTTCTTCATATCTGAACTTGTTTACATCATCATCATCATCTGAAGTACTATCATCATCTGCATCATCCTTTTTATTACCAGATTTTCCACCAGCATCATCATCATCAGACTCATCATTATCATCTTTCTCATCTTCTGAGTCCTCAAAATCAACTTTCTCCTCTTCCTCCTCTTTATGTTCTTCATTTCCTTCAAGCTGGGGAGCTTTTGAATACAAATCTTTCAACAGTTTCTTCATCTCCCTACTTCTGATTTTGAGCTTTGTATTCTCAATCTGAAGCACCTTAATCTTCTTAGAGTTCTTCTTTTCTTTAATCATCAAACTCTTATTCTCTGCTTCAAGTGCTTTCACAACCTTTTCTAAATCATCTTGACTTTCCTTTAAAGATACAACAATCTGTAACATCTTTTCTTCATTCTTCTTTAACTTTTCAATCTCTTTTTGTTGCTGATTAAACGCTTTCATCATGTCATCAAGCCTTTTGTTCACCAACTCCATCACATCACCAGAAACTGTTATCTTTGGTGTGGATGATTCAGCAACTGGAGCTTTCTTTTTCTGCATCATCTTTAATACATTATCCAATGTTGTATCAAAATCAGGAGGAGGATCAACAGTCGTTTCTTTTCCTGACTTTTTCTGCTTCTTAGCACTTGGAGAAGTAACTGGAGTAGTTGCTTTTGATGAAGTCCCAATATCAGGTACCTTTTTACCTGCAATCAGAATCTCAACTTCCCTATCTCTCTTCTTCTTAGGGTTCTCTTTCTCATCTCTCTTAGCCATCTTCTTAAACTTAGGCTTCTTTTGTTTCACACCTGCAACCGGAGATCCAATAAAATCTTGTTCACCAATACCAAGATCTACTTCATCATCATCTATTGCAATTGGACCCTTTTGTTGCTGTTCCTCAATTGTTTTGTTTAAACTCTCAGACTCACCATCCACAGTGGCCTTGGGCTTGGTTTGTTTGACAGTTTCATCTCTAGAGTCCCATTCCACATTGTTGGGTCTGCTGACCTGGAAAAGAACATATGATTAAAAAGCCAAAATATACTAAGTGTTGATCCTTGAATAAAAACAGTTGTTACAATAAAGCTTCCTCCAAAGGTCTGTTGATCCCTAACTACTGCTGCTGCTTGAATCAACTGTTAGAGATAACTGCTGTTGATGAAAGGTCTGATGAACAAGGTCTGAAGGTTAAAAGTCTGATGAAGAACAACTGCTGATCAAAGAACTGAAGAACAAAGGTCTGTTGAACCAACAGCACTTTGGTTCAACAGATAATAGAAGACATCAGAGTTTTAGTTTACAGAGTTTTGTATTATCAGTAGTTTCAATGTAACAGTAGTTATAGCTTAGCAGATGTTAGAGTTTGTTAGTCAGTTAGAGGTCACTATCTAGGTGACGTCAGCAACCGATCATCAGAGTTTTGAGTCTATCTATAAATAGAACAGTACTTGTACTGTTCTATTCATCACTCGTCATTCTCTTTCAGACAAACATTCTCTGATTGATCAGGCTGAGGGGGAGTTTTAGTTGTACAATTGTAATCTTTCAATTAATGAAAGCTTTCGGTTAAAAACAATTATTCTCAATGTTTTGATTTATAGTTTATTCCGCTGCACTTTCCATTTATACTTCATTCATTTATTCATACTTAATCAAACAAATCAAAACAAACCAGAACTCAGATCCTAACAATTGGTATCAGAGCTTGGTCAATTAAATCTGATCTAATCAATCAATTTAATACACAGATCAGCTCATAATCATTGATATCGTTTGTTTGTCGGGTTAAAACAGAGTAATAGTTTATTTTCGTTTCAACAGTTAGTAAACAGACTTTGTTTTTGAAAAACCAAGAGAATGACTTCACTCAATCAAGATCCACACAACACTGGCACACACAACAAGCCTCCGATGCTTGTCAGGTCAGAATACAACATCTGGCAGCGTCGGGTGGCTCATGTGTTAGCACAACAGAACACAGGGTGCTGGAAATCGGTAGTATTTGGACCACATGTTCCAATGGTACCGAGTGCCGAGGATCCAAAGATCCAAGTACCAAAGAGTGTTGAGAACTACTCAGAGCAAGATTTTCAAAAAATCGAGCTAGATGCCAAGGCTTTCAGCATAGTAGCCATGGCACTGCCGAATGATATCTATGCCGGTCTCTTGCACTCCAATAGTGCTAAAGAACTGTGGGATGCTCTTAAAGAGCAATTCGGGGGAACTGATGATGTGATTGAAAACAACCGTGAAATACTTAACCAACAATATGAAACGTTTAATCACATAAAAGGGGAGTCGTTAACACAACAGTTTGAAAGGTTTAACTGTCTAATTAGTGAACTTAAACTGGTTGGTCTAACTTTTCCTAATTCAACACTGAATCATAGGTTTCTTAGATCACTTCAGGACAAATGGGACACTATAGCCATAGTTATGAGAAACTCTATCAGATTCAAAGACCTAACCCTGACCCAGCTTCATGGTAAGCTCCTGACTTATGAAAGGGAGCTTAACCAGAAAAAGAAGCTCCAGGACTCTGGCAAAGTGTCAGATGACTATGTATTTGGGAATACTGCACTGTTGGGTCAGGATGAAGGTTCTGGAAGTAGTAAGGATCAGAGTTATGATCATTACATTGACATAACCACTGGTTTTAACAATGATTCTTACTCATCACCAAGCAACTATGCTTTCACAGCTAGTGGTGATATCCAGGCTTCTGATAATTCATCTTTTGTGTACAATGACCTGCAATATATTGACCCTTTGGACTTAGAAGAAATGGACATCTTACATCAGGTTGCCTTGCTCAGTATTAGAACCAATAACTTCTATAAGAAAACTGGCAGGAGGTACCCAGGTTTACATGGTGGGTCAAAGGTGGGGTTGGATAAATCAAAGATAAAGTGTTACAAGTGTCATAGAATGGGTCACTTTGCTAGGGAATGTAGGAGTCAAAATGGAGTTCCTATGATTACCTATCCAAACCAAAGACCACAGACCAACACTTATCAAACCATCCCTAATGTACCTAATGTGCAAAACACTGCTCACTTTGCACAAATCCAAACCACTGTTCCTGTGCACTATGTCCAAACCACTGTTCCTCAGTATCATTATGTCCAAACACCTGTTACTCAGGCACCTGTGCCAATGACTGTTGCTCCTCCCTCTGCTCCTGCAGAGACCAGTCAACAGAGTTTCTTTACTCAGGGCTTTGTTGATTGGAGCAGTCTACCAGATGAGATAACAAATGATAACATTGCTTTAGTTGCCAACTCTGAAAATGATTTTTGTTTTGTGGCACTAGAGACAATTGTTGAAGAGACTGATTCTGAGGATGTGGTGTCTATGTCTGAAAATGTGACTGATGGTGTTGTTGGTGAAGTTGTTTCAGCTGAAGAATCTGAAGTGGAGGTTGTGAATCTCTCAGACCCCTGGGGTAGTGATGATTGTGACTGCCAGTGTAACTGTGCCTTGATGGCTGCTGCTAAGGTATCTCCTCAAATCTTAAATGACTTATGCTCAGACAAATGTATTGTGGCATTTGTTAAGATAAAAGAGGTGAATGAAAACTTTAGAAAGAAAATTTTGGATTATGAAATTCAGTTTGAAAAACTCACTAAAGAGTTAAAATAAAAAATAACTGAAAAAGAAACTGAAATCAGCAGTTTAAAACATGAAGCAAGCATTACCAAAGACCAGCTTCAGACTATGATAACAAAATATCATAGTTGTAAAAAGGAGCTTGAGTCCACCCAAGTTGAATGTCAGAAATGGGTGGAATCATCAAAAGGTTTTGAGATGATTGTCAACCAACAATCTAAAAGTCATGTGAAATTTGGATTTGGTTTTCAAACCACTGACCAAGGTTCACAAACCACTGACAAAAAGGAACCCCAGTTGGTTGAAGTCATCCCTACCAATTCAAAAGGTCAAGAAATCAAGGTTACTGAACCCAATGGCAAGAAAATCATTCTTGAAAAGTTGGAAGGTACACCCTCATTTGATGAAATTGAGAAATATCAATTCAAACCAACATGGTCAGATGAGTGTGAAGTCCTTGAAAATTTCAAACCAATGACCTTCAAAACCCCTGATGGTAAAATGGCACCACAGGCCAAAGTAATCCCTTTGATAGATCTTCCAACAGATGATCAAACATCTGTGAAAAGAAGAAAGAAAAAGGGAAAGCCAAAAACAACTTGTTTTGTGATTTTTGTGAAAAGAAGAACCATGTCACCAAAAACTGTTTTCTTCTAAAAGCATATGACATCAACAAAACAACAAGTTTAAATGATTCTAAAACAAATGAATGTTCAATCTGCAAGAAAAAGAATCACAAAACAAAAGAGTGCTTATATCTCAAAAAATTTGATGAAAAGATAAAAGAGTATAAGGCTAAAACTCTTGAAAGTCAAGTGGTGAGTACTCCAAAAGGAAAACCCAAACAGACTTTTGAATCTGTCCAAACAGCTGTTACCAAAAGTCTGAACAAAAAATCTGCCCCCCGAGATGTTCAGGTAACAGATGTTCCACCAGCTAACAGATTACCAAGAGGATATGGACAACCCACTTGTCATCGTCTGCCACATGTTTATGAAGAGCCCAAAAGGCCTTCAAAACCAAAAGTGAACAGACATCCTCATGGCTTTCAGCATCTGATAGGAAATGATCAAACATCTGCTGGACCAAGTGTTGACATACAAGCACTGGCAAATGGTCAATTGCAGCTGTTGAACCTAGTTCAAAAGCTAGTTCAAACCACTGATCATTCTCCTCAACTTAAGGCTGAGACAGCTAAGGACCCATCCAAAGCCAATTTGGCTTTGGACACTCACCAAAACTAAAATCTTTACTGATGTGCAGGGAGCTTCTGCTTGTTTAGACAGTTTATGGTATGTAGATAGTGGAGGCTCCAGGCACATGACTGGATGTAGAGCCCTTCTTCTGGACTTTCTTGCACATGGAGGGGGTGATATATCCTTTGGTAATGATTCTAAAGGTAAAGTGTTGGGTTCTGGTACTGTCAAAGCAGGGAGGCTTAAGTTTGAAAATGTTAATCTGATAGACAATCTAAAATTTAATCTACTTAGTGTGTCTCAAATGAGTGACAAAGGCTTTGGGCCTTTCTTCACTAAGCAAACTTGTAAGATTGTTGGCCCAGAGGCTGTTGAAAAGATTAACATCATCATTGCTGAGATCAAAGCACAACTTGTTGCTCATAGAAGTGGCAATGTGTATGTAGTTGATATGTTGAAGGATAATCCTATGGCAAATGTCTGTCTGTTCTCAGCTGCCTCTACCAAAGAGACAGAACTGTGGCATAGGAGACTTGGTCACACCAACCTTCAAACTATCAACTCACTCTCCAAACAAAACCTTGTCAGAGGTTTGCCATCAAAAGAATTTAAATGTGATGAGCATTGTGTTTCCTGTCTAAAAGGAAAACAACATAAAAGCTCTTACAAATCAATTGATGAGTCCAAAACTAGTCAGTGTTTACAATTGTTGCACATGGACTTGTTTGGCCCTGTAAAAATCTTGAGTCTAAGAAGAAAAAGATTCTGTCTTGTCATAGTTGATGATTTTTCTAGGTTTACATGGACTTACTTTTTACACTCTAAGGATGAGACTGCAGGTATTTTGAAGGACTTTGTCACCAAAGTTGAAAAACAATATGACTTGCCAGTAAAAGTCTTTAGAAGTGACAATGGAACAGAGTTTAAAAATAAGGAGTTGGATGATTTCTGTGTGTCAAAAGGGATTGTAAGGCAGTACAGTATTCCAAGAACACCAGAGCAGAATGGGGTGGTTGAAAGGAAGAACAGGACTCTCATTGAGGCTGCAAGAACAATGCTAGCAGATTCTGGTTTGCCTTTGTCCTTTTGGGCAGAAGCTGTAAACACTGCTTGCTATGTTCAAAACAGAGTTTTAATCAACCCTAGACATCAAAAGACTGCTTATGAAATTCTGTTTAAAATCAAACCACTGATATCATTTTTCAAAGTCTTTGGCTGCCCATGTTTCATTTTAAATCTTAAAGATTCCATTTCAAAATTTGCAGCCAAAGTAGATTGTGGATATTTTCTGGGGTATTCTTCTACTGCCAAGGCCTATAAAGTGTTTAACACAAGGACCAAGACAATAGAAGAAACTCTGAATGTGAAGTTCAATGGACTTTCATCCTTGAAAATCCCAGCAAACCCTGCTGAGTTGTTTGATTTAGATAAATTCAAATTTGAAGATATTACTGTCAAAACTAACCTTGCAGGTACTCCACAATCTCCACAACAAGACTACAGAATAGATGTTGTGATTCCAGATCACTACAAAGTCTATCCTGCATCAGAGGAAGCAGTAGTTCAAAACAACTGTCAAAAGTCTGTCATAGCTGAGTCAGCCACTGTTGGCCAGTCCTATCTCCAAACCACTGATTCACCCAGCCAATCCACTGCTCAATCATCTGTTGACAAAAGTCAATCATCTGTTGACTATAGTCAAACAACTGTTGACAAAAGTCAGTCCAATCTTACACCACTTGGACCCATTCCTCCACCTCCATTTCAAACATCTGTTGACTCTTCAAAAGTGCCAACAGATGTTATGTCAACAGAGTCTCCAAACCTCTGTCCTTCACCACAAAATGCCATCATACCATATCAGGGAGATCTAATCTACCTAAGAGCTCATCCACCAGATCAAATCATTGGCAACATCAGAGAAGGTGTGCTCACAAGGAGCCAATCTTCAAATATCTGTCTTTTTGCAGGTTTTCTATCCCTTTCACAACCTGTCAAGTACCAAGAGGCACTAAAAGACAACAGTTGGGTGGAAGCCATGCAAGAAGAACTCCTTCAGTTTAAAAGACAACAAGTATGGGAACTTGTACCACTGCCTAAGGATGTTTGTCCAATTGGCACAAAGTGGGTCTTCAAAAACAAAACTGATGAAAGGGGTATAGTTGTCAAGAATAAGGCCAGGTTAGTGGTTCAAGGCTTCAGACAAGAAGAAGGAATTGACTATGATGAAACCTTTGCCCCTGTAGCAAGGTTAGAAGCTATCAGACTTTTTCTAGCCTTTGCTGTCAACCACAACATCAAGGTGTATCAGATGGACATCAAGTGTGCCTTCCTATATGGCAAAATTCAGGAGGAGGTCTATGTATGTCAACCACCTGGTTTTGAAGACACATTTCATCCTGATCATGTCTATAAGCTTAACAAAGCACTGTATGGACTGAAACAAGCACCAAGAGCCTGGTATGAAACTCTCTCTACTTTTCTCTTATCCATTGGTTTCACAAGAGGTAAAATTGATAAAACCTTGTTTCTAAAATGGAAAGGAAAAGATCTAATGATTGTTCAAATATATGTGGATGACATCATTTTTGGATCCAC
Organism: Ambrosia artemisiifolia; assembly: GCA_032199755.1. NCBI lineage: Eukaryota > Viridiplantae > Streptophyta > Magnoliopsida > Asterales > Asteraceae > Ambrosia > Ambrosia artemisiifolia. The sequence continues at coordinate 50,085,126 of CM063515.1, read as the reverse complement.
ATGTAACAAAATGTGTGAGGAGTTTAGGGAACTCATGACAGCAGAGTTTGAAATGAGTGCAATGGGTGAACTTCAGTGCTTTCTTGGTCTCCAAGTAAAGCAACTGCAAAATGGCACATTCATTCATCAAAACAAGTATGTGAAAAACTTGTTAACAAAATTTGAGATGAATGATTGTAAGCCATGTAGTACACCCATGAGCACAGTCAAGACACTCACTATTGATGACAAGGATGAACTGGTTGATCAAACACACTATAGATGCATGATTGGATCTTTATTGTACTTAACAGCATCCAGGCCAGACATTATGTTTGCAACCTATGTGTGTGCAAGATCCCAGGCTTCACCTAGAAAGTCTAACCTTATTGCTGTGAAAAGGATATTCAGATACCTAAAAGGTGCTCCCACACTTGGTATCTGGTATCCTGCTAATGGAAACATTTGAGCTTTCAGGGTATTCAGATAGTGATTTTGCTGGTTGCCACACCACAAGGAAGTCCACCTTTGGAGGGTGCCAGTTTCTAGGGAATGCCTTAGTCTCTTGGCAAAGCAAAAAGCAAGCAGCTGTTTCAACATCCACAGCTGAGGCTGAATACATTGTTGCTGCAAGCTGTACAGCCCAACTCATGTGGCTTCAAAATCAACTACTGGATTTTGGGATAACTGCACTAAGGACTCCACTCATGTTGGATAGCCAAGCTGCTGAAAATATCATCAAGAATCCAGTCTCTCATTCCACCACCAAGCACATAGATATCAGACATCATTTTGTCAGAGATAGCTATGAAAAAGGTTTGATTTCTCTGCACCATGTTCCAACAGAGGATCAGTTGGCAGATGTGTTGACAAAAGCTTTAGACACATCTACCTTCACAAATCTGATCTCTCGAATTGGAATGCTAAACATGGATTAAAACAACAAAAATGTTTTCAATAAAAACATTAAAATGTTTTCAGAAAAATCAAATTTTGCTTAAAATGACACTTGGTTGAAAAATCTGTTTAAAACCACTGATCAGATAAAACAACCACTATTTCATTCAAACCACTGATAGTTGAAAAATCTGTTTCAAACATCTGATCAGATAAAACAACCACTGTTAGTTGAAAAATCTGTTTCAAACATCTGATCAGATAGAACAACTGCTTTCCATCAGTCTTTTGGTTAAACAACAGAGGTTGGCAACAGATGTTTAACAAAACAGCTGTATGCCACCAGATGTTTCAACCTACAGATGTTTACCACGTCTGCTCTCAAAAGCAGAGTTTTGCCACATCAGCGGTTTCACCAGAGCCTATAAAACCCTGTTTTTCCCCCAACAGCAGTTTTACTGTCTCATTGTATTCAAAATACTGAAAACCGCCTTCGTCTTCCTCAAAACCCTCCATCCAAGTTCAGTACTTTCATAATCAAAATCCATTAAAATGGATCTTCAAACAAAATACTGAAAACCGCCTTCTTCTCTATGCCTCAGCCAAGACTACATCCTTCAATGAAATCCCATTGAGGATTTAATACTTGGGATATGCAATGTTGTCAGATTCTGACTTCAATCTGTCTCAGGGATTGTTTTTAGACTTGGTCTCAAATGTGAAAGCCATAAAATCTGGCTCAAATAATGCTTTTCTACTCTACCCTAGAATCCTAAGTGTAATTCTACAAAAGATTTTACCAGAAAATGATTTTCAAAAGGGAGAGTCTTTTAAAATGAAAAGTTTAACAGATGAAACTTTCACTAGAATGCTGGGTTCTTCAACCCAAGAAAAAGTGTCAAAAGTGACAAAAGTTTCCAAAACACAACCAAAGAGGACAAAGACAACAACTGTTGTTGAAACCTCTGTTGGTGAGCCCACTGCTCCTGGTGATCATGGCATTTCATCCAGTGCTGTGAAACCCACACCAGCCACCAAAAGAAAACGTCCATCATCAAAAACCAACTCTCAACCCAAAAAGGGACTTCTGGAAGATGAGATACCAGAAGCTAACCCTGTTGCATCACCAAAGCAACATGAAACCACTATTGTTACTTCCTCACAACAGTTGGAGATATCTCAGCCTAAGCAAACTCCTCAAGAATCCTCACAAAAGGATCTTGTTGTAAGCCAAAGGGAACCTCATACTGAAGCATATGAGTCACTTGACCATATGTTTACAAGTCCATCTCCTAGGGCTAATCAGCTTCTTACTCCACCCACATCACCACCACATGTCCCACAAACCATGCAACCACTGTTTGAAGCTATTGACAAAACTCAGGACAACCCCAGTTCCTCTCCTTCACCTGTCACAGAGAGTATACCTCCACAAGTGACTGGGGCTGAGAAAAGTCAAATTGCTATCCCACAAACAGAAGAGGAGGTTATACTCCCAGAGGTCAATGTAACTTCTGGTGAGGTTTCAAGAGAAGCAGCCACTACTGCTGTTGAGACCATTGTCTCACAACAGGACAGTGGTTCCATAGATAAGACTTCCTTGAAGGCAACAACTGATGAGGCCACCATTGTGTCCCCAAAATCAGTTGGAAGTCCCCAGTACCAAGAAAAAGGGGCAGCAGGTTCTCATTCCATGGACTCACCTCCTAGGACTGAACCAGCTAAAACTACCTCTGGTAGGGATTCAGACGATCCTATTAACTTAGGTGATGAATCAAAACTCCAAGAATTGACGGTTAAGGTTCAAAACCTTGAATCCTCTGTTGCTGACATCAAAACTGATGTCAAGTCAATATTGGAAACATTGGGCAACTTTACAAAGGGTCAACCATCCACCTCTGACATTGCCAATGAGCTATGGAAATCCGTTTCCCCCATCATCATAGCTCACAGAAAATTGGCAGATCAGACTCAAGAAACCTACATGACACTGATCAGAAACATGGTGGATGCCAGGTTCAATGACACAAAGGCTGACATCAAGGTGATCAAGGAACATCTGCTGAAGACTACTGGCTCTGCCCCTACCACCATTCTCAGGGATGAAAATGACAATCAATTCACTGCTGATGATGCCAAAAAGGGGGAGAGTGGAAGAGATAGGCTACCAAAGTTAAATCCATTTGGTGCACCACCCTCTCAAAAGGGTAAGCCAGCTGCTGACAAACCAGAGTCTCCAAAATCAGCACCACAATCACAGCAACCAAGTGTTCAAACCCCTGTTGCTGAACCAGCTCAAACAACCAAGGCAAAGGAAGTTGATACCTCTGCCAATGAAAAGGCTGATAAAGCTGCTCAAGACAAAATGAAGAGGGCTGACACTTTGGAAGCTAAAGCAGAGTTGTTGGTGCAGCTTAAAAAAGAACAACAGCAAGAAGTGGAAGATGTGAGTTCCTCCAAGAGAAAGAAAATGCCAGCCAAACATACAAGGAAACCGCCAGCCAAACATACAAGGAAACCACCATCCAAGCTATCTGCTGAAACCTCTGCTGCTGAAACACCTGTTTCCAAATCCACTGCCACCACAACCTTTGCTACCCAAACCACTGAAACCAAAACCACTGCTACCAAAACATCTGTTCCCAAACCAGTAACCAAACCAATCACCACACCATCAACCACTAAACCAATCACAAAACCAGCCACAACTCAAACAACAACACAACCAAAAACCCAAACAACTGCTGGTTTTACAAAAGGACCAACAGATGTTAACCAAACCACTGCCACATCCCCACCATCACCAAAAATCTTGTATAGCAGAAAAAGGAAATCCACCTTTGTTATACAAGATGAAAACATTCACACCACACCACCTAACACCCCTATCACACAATCCACACCAGTCAATGCCATTCCACTTTCATCATTCTCACCTCACACATCATAATTCAGATCCCACAGACCACCACCAACCATCACACCATTGGCTGAGAAGTATCCTCTTGAGTTGGATTTAATCAAGGGGGAACTTCAATCCTTCTACAATACTGATCAGCCATCAGACAGAACCTTCCCTTCTCTTAAAGGCTTCCCTGTTCCTCTCAACATTGACACTTATTTAAAATACAAGGGTGAACAAGCTGATGCTGTCATCAAAGAGAAATGTAAAGGGAAGGATGAAAGGACTGCTCAGGGCATCCATTCAGCAGAGCTTAGCAAAGTTCGAAGGATTGAAGACTTTACAAAGACCCTGAGCAATTCCATGTCCTCCATGCCTCTCAGCAGAGATTTGGAAATGGAGGTTAGGGATTCACTACTAGAACAGATCTTGGCCACCAAGCCTTACAAAGCAACCAAAAATCAATTCACAGGCTGGACCACACATGCTCTCAGAGAAGAACTTATCAGAATTGAGAGCATGGCCAAGAATCCTCCTACAAAGGCCTCTGCCCCTGATTGCAGTAAAGGGAGAGATCAAGCTAGAGCCTTGAAATTCAAAAGAATGAGACAAGAGCTTGTAGCTGCCAAGTATGGAGAGATGAGATCTGTTGCTAGATGGTCTGAGATCAGGTTGATTGAAACTTACAAGAAATTGGAACAAGAAAGAAAGACCAACCCTAACCTACCAAGAAAACCTGTCTATGATGATGCACCAAAGAGATCTCTACAGGCCTTTACACAAGACAGTTTGCTGGAAACCTCTGATCTTTCCATTGCTGCTAGAAGACAATTCAAGAAGCAGAAGGAAATGACAGAAGAGGAAACAAGACAGTTTACTGATACTTATGTAAAAGAGGGTCTCATCAACCAGATCAGATACTTCTCTGATCCTGTCACAGAGAAGTTCAGAGAACTCATTGGCAGGCCTCCATCACCTAACTCATCAAAAATAAAGATGCATCTCAGTCACTCCTCTGATTCTAAAATTCTAAAATGGAAGTCTGACAAAGAGACCCATGAATTGACATTGCTCAGATCAGATGGTAGTGTTCAGAAGTTAAGTATGGATGATGCACCTGGCCTAAGTGCTGAAGATCTCCAGACCCTTCTGAATTTGACACTGGAAAGAGATGCTGAAGACCTCTTCTCTCTAAGCTTTGAATTACAACTTAAAGGCCAAATAAGAGAAAGTCTGATGAGAAATAAAGATCAAGAATAAAGCAGAGTTTTGGCATCATCTGTTCTAGGGGGAGATTGTTGGGTCTGCTGACCTGGAAAAGAACAGATGATTAAAAAGCCAAAATATACTAAGTGTTGATCCTTGAATAAAAACAGTTGTTACAATAAAGCTTCCTCCAAAGGTCTGTTGATCCCTAACTACTGCTGCTGCTTGAATCAACTGTTAGAGATAACTGCTGTTGATGAAAGGTCTGATGAACAAGGTCTGAAGGTTAAAAGTCTGATGAAGAACAACTGCTGATCAAAGAACTGAAGAACAAAGGTCTGTTGAACCAACAACACTTTGGTTCAACAGATAATAGAAGACATCAGAGTTTTAGTTTACAGAGTTTTGTATTATCAGTAGTTTCAATGTAACAGTAGTTATAGCTTAGCAGATGTTAGAGTTTGTTAGTCAGTTAGACGTCACTATCTAGGTGACGTCAGCAACCGATCATCAGAGTTTTGATTTAGTTGTACAATTGTAATCTTTCAATTAATGAAAGCTTTCGGTTAAAAACAATTATTCTCCATGTTTTGATTTATAGTTTATTCCGCTGCACTTTCCATTTATACTTCATTCATTTATTCATACTTAATCAAACAAATCAAAACAAACCAGAACTCAGATCCTAACACACATCATCTAGAGTTTCATCTGAGTCAACAGACTCTTCATCTACCAACATAGTCTTTGTTTTTCCTGCTCCCTTTCTAGCCATACTCTTCTTTCTCTTTGGTTTTGTTGTTGTTGTATCAGCCTCAATCACCACTGCTTTCCCTTTTCCTTTGCTAACCTTACCACCTTTTGCACCCTTATTCACCACCTGACGTTTCCTTTTCGCATCAGGATCAACAGAAACAGAGGATCATCCTTGTCTGAATCACGGTTTGCATTTCTAGCTCTGTCTCACCCGGATCCTCATAAGTTGGATTTATCATATGTCCAAACAAATTCTTAAATTGAGGCTTCTCAGTATCTGGAACTCCCTTATATACTTTCATTCTGCTTAAAGTGCTCAAATTCATGTGGTTTTGAACTAGAATCTGAGTAGGATCTCTTTTCAATGCGGGATACTTTCTATCAAAGATCATTTGGAGAAATCTAGGATGCATCAGAAACTTCTTCTCTTTCAATCCTTTCAAAGGTTCCAACATATGATCCAATATCATCCCCGACACATTAAAGGGTTTATTAAGAATCAAAGCAACCAACAATGAGCTGATGCTTTTTCTCATGACATCATACCCTCTACGAACAGTTCCAAACACATGAAGAACAATATGTGCTAAGTACTTGAAATGCGGACATAATTTTCCTTTGTGGAGTAAACCATCAGTTATTGGAGCATTGTATTTCATACGGAGAAAACACAATCGCTGTTCAATCCAAGATAACTCTCTGGGATCTGTTGGAGAATCTTTCAAATCTAGAGCTTCACGGATATCATATTCAGTCACTATTGCTAGCTCCCCCTGAATTCTACTAACAATTGCCGTCTTATCTTCCCATAAATCCACACGAGCAATCGACCAAAAATCTACTTGATGGTCCTAATAGATTGTTGTTGTAGCTATAGCATGAATCACTCTGCATCTTCTAAGGAATTCAACAATCCCAGCAAATTCATCATGTTGTTTAACTTCTCCTATGAACGCACAACAATTATGAGCTTCTTCAAAGTCCAATTCTTCTTCTTTTTGCTTCTCAACTGCTTTCCCTGAAGATTCAGCTTGTTTATCAGGATTCTGTTGTTCAGCCATTTGAAATCTGCAAAAACAAAATATAAAATTCATCAAAATCGGACAAAATTGAAATTTGGTCAAAAACTCTTATCTTCGACCCATACGTGGGTTCGAATAAGGATATGAGATGGTTCGAATGAAGAGATTTAGGTTCGAATGTGAAAATTATTTGATAAAAATGTAGATTCGACCTGAAAACCTACATTCGACCCTTAGAACAGCTTCGTTCGACCAGAAAAGGCTTCATTCGACCTCAAAGGGCTTCATTCGACCCTTAATAATATCTGGTTAGACTTCAGAACTTCTGATGAGTTTACTCTTCAGTACTTTGGTGTTTGTTCTTCAGCACTTCTTCTTTTGTTCTTCAGCAGTTCTATACTTAGGCAGATATGAATTAGACTAAGGTTATCAAAAGGTGGTTTCGTCAATCCTCTTTGTCCCAACAATCTCCCCCTGGATTGATGAAGCCAAAACCTTATCCAATCTTTGTTGTTGTCCTTTTCTCTCTTCTAGTATCCTCCAGATCTCTGCTGTCATCCGGGTAGTAAGAGTACATCTTTGTTGCTCAGTGAGAGGACCAAGTTCAGGTGTTAGATGCTGAATGGTAAGAAGGTCTTTGGACGATAAAACACTCAACTCCTTTGAGTTTTTGTAGACCTTACTTGAACGGTCTCTCCTGGTCACAAGTAATGAGTTGGATTCAGTAAATGACCACTTAATAATATTTACCTTTGACCTGTCAAAGTCAGAGGCATAGGAAACCAAGCCTGTTTCCTTAGGTTGACCTGATTGAGGAATGTCTTCTATTTCAGTGACTCTCAGGTGAGATTCTTGACTACCTTGAAGTTCAGCACTACCTTGAATAGGCATGTTGGGCAGGTGATGCTCTGTTACAACCCTTGTATGTGTCTTCTCTTGGATGGATTGTTGTAACTGATAAGCATAAGTAGCCTTGTCTCTGAATTGTGTTAAGAGGGGTTTCTCTTCAACATCAAAATCACCATGTACCAACTGATCTCCTTCTAAGAGTATCATCTTGAAGTCAGTCTTGACAATGGGTTCACCCTCTGCTTTTCTCTTGGTGGCTGGCTTCCTTAGTGCACCAGATGATCTTCTTACAATAGAAGTTGTTTGGACTTCTGGAGTTTCAAATCTCTCTGGCTCTGCAGCTTTCTTGGCCTTGAATTTCTTGTAAGCCTCATAAAGTGTTTGTTCTTTCCATTTGGAGACTAAGGCCTTTGAACCATAGCCATTTGCCACTAATTCTTCTATCACTTCAGCTCTTTTGGCTTTCCTCTCATCTTCTGTTGCTATTCTATCTGATAGCATTTGAGCTCTTCTGGTCAGTTCTTGTGTTGAGAGTCTTTTGAGAGCCACTTGTTTTGATTTGGAGTTCTTTGTGATGAATGTTATAAGCTGTGCTCTTTTATCTTCTTCTGCAACAGCTTCAAGTGCTCTCTCTTCAGCCTCAAGCTCATCAAGTTTTTCTTGATACATAACTAACTTTTGTTGATAGTTCAGGTCATCTCTAGCCTCTAGGCTGTTCCATACTCTGTCTTCTTTTGCCTTCTTTGCAGCCTCTTTCAAACTTTTCTCCAATAGATCTTTAGACATGCTGATGGGAGTAGGGTTCAAAACAGTTGTGGAAGTTGTTGTAGGCAAAGGAATGGGAGCAGGCTCTCTTTCTGGTGCCTTAGAAACTTCTGATGTTGTTTTAGGAGATGAAACTGCTGATGGTTTTTCAGTCTTCACAACTTTTGAAGGATTGTCTTCAGTAGTTTGATAAGTCTCTTCAGCAGTTTTCTCTTGTGCCTTAGACAATCTGAACTCTTGTGCTACTTCTTTTCCTGGTCTTTGTGATGGTCTTTCAGCTTCAGGATCAGGAGTTTGTCTTTGTGTAGCAACTTCAGTAGTTGGTTCCTTAATCTTCTCCCCCTTTTTGGCTTCATCCACTTCTAGAAGCCTAATTGAGTGAGAAGTTGCAGCAGACAACCTTGCTAGTTGATCTTGTGTTTGATCCATTTTCTTGTTCAACTCAGCAAGTCTCGAGTTGATCAACCCAAACTGATTGTTAGCTTTTAACTCCCAAGCAGTTGTGAAGGGTTTGAGTTGATCAGTTATAATTTGTTTGAGTGCCTGATACAGGGGACCATCTGGGCTGCATAGTTGGTTCAAGTCTATGCTTGTGAGCCCAGGGAATTGGGTAGGTTGTTTTGATGAAGGGGTGCTTTTTGGGTGATCCTCAGATTGCTCTGAAGATGCCACTTTTGGGGAACTTTGGGCTAAGTGGTCTTTAACCTGATCTTTGGTGACCAGCTTCTTGAGCTTGGATACCTTAGATGCAGGACCTTCAATGTCAACCGTCAATTCAGTTTGTGGAATGTTTGATTCATCAACCAAATTAATGGAATCATCTGAATCCCTGATAGTGTCCTCAGAGAGGGCAGGATCAGTTATATCATGAGCTAGACCCAAACTAGTAGTCTCATGAACCTCTTTGTCTTGGTACTGAGGTTTTCCTACTTCTGGCCTTAGGCCTTCATCAGTAGTTGCCAAGTTTGAGGTCTTAGCTATGTTACTACTGTCCTCAGGTTCACCACTGGGTGATAAGTGAGTAGTAGCAGCCTCAAAAGTATGAAAAGTTTGTAAGTTTGGGCTTATAAACTCTTGTTCATCCTCATCTCTCTGGGTTGGGCTAATAGGATCCACATTCATGTCAACTTCTGAAGGCATCTCCCCAATTTGATGTGTTGCAAGGGGAGTGACATGTGGTGAATGGGTCCCTTTTAGTCCTGAGAGAAGTTGGGCAATTTCTATTGTTGTGTGGGAAGGTTCAGGTTCAGTAGTTGTGAGGGGTTGGTGTTCAGGAGTTTGGATAGGTTCAGGGTTGGTTTCAGTAGTTTCAAAGGCAGGGTCAACAGTTATTGGTTTCTTAAATCTTTTTCTTTGAAAAATAACTGTGACAGGTTTTCTTTTGGTTGGTGGAGAAGGAGTGTGCTGAGAGGATGTTTCAGCCACTTCCTTATCAAGTGCAGAATGTACATCAGCAGTTTCAGGTTTCTCCACTTCCTGAACTGTCTTTTTCAGTGATTTGGTTTGTTTTGGTTTTTGTTGTTTAGGCTTTTTGGTTTTCTTTTTGGGTTTGGAAGATGTGGGTTCCTTGGGGATGGGTTGTTCTTCCCCTTGGTCATCTTCTAGCACAAGTGCTGGTTTATTGTGCCTAGAGAATACTTGAGAAGTTAATGGGTTTAAAGTAGTTGCTTCACCCTCAAGTACTCCCTCTCCAAGCTCCTTTATTATGCATTGCATAACAAATCTTGGATACAACAAAAAATTCTTTTTATCATTTTCATGATGCAAAACCAGTTCATTGAAAAATAATTTTGATGCCTTAAAAGGTGTTTCATTTATGATGGAATGAAAAATAGGTTGAAAAGTAGAAGGCATCTGATCTATTGACCCAGTTTTTGGACTTAGACACATAATAATATAATGAAATAACAGTTTATATTGTGGGTCAAAATATTTCTTATAAACTGTTGCTTGTGCCAAAGTACCTTGATAACCACACTCTGTCATGGTTAGATGGATGTCTGAGTTTGGAATATGTTCAGGTGCCTCAGAATCCTTCAAACCAATCCTGATGCTTAGTGTTTCTGGTGAGATGGCCATCAGTTTCCCTTTTATGGAAGATTTGAGGGAAATCACTTCATTATTCACCTTCACCGTCTCTGAATTAGCCCATAACTCATTAAGAGTTTCTTCATGAATGGGTGGATCAATGGTGAAAGCTTCATAATATTGGGATTTCATGATGAGATCAATCATCTCATCATACTAGGACCAGGCTTCATCTTTAACAAAGTAGCCTCTTTGATTGTGTCCCTGTTTTAACACGAGAGCCATGGTTGTTTTTGATCGAACAGTAATTTTTAGGTTAGAGAAGGGGTTTTGCTTTTGATTTGAGAGAGAGAGAGAGAATTTTGCTTTTTGAATGGATAAGTGTTTGAAAAGGGTATTTATCAGAAGTTTTTAACCGACTAGGTCAAACTTCTGATGAGTGAAAAGTCTGTTTTTCCTTTTTTAGTCAAACTGCTGATGAAGAAGGTTTCTTCATCAGTGGTTTTAGTCATCTCTTCAGCAGTTTCAACTGCTGATGCAAATGACTTTTAAAACACTTTACTCACTTCTGATTTTCATCAGTAGTTATATCCATTATGAAAATATCCCATTTTTGATGTTTATCAGTAGTTTTCAAAAATTGTTCATCAGTACTTTCTCTTTCTCAAATTTTTGGTCTTCAGAGGTTTGTGACAGATAAGTATGTAAGTGAAAATAAAATATTTGCAGTTCTAAAAAGTGAAACACTTACAGACTTTCTTCTAAGTTTAACATTCCAAGCATGGATACTAACCTCTGAAAAGTTGTTGAATCAAGGGCTTTGGTGAAAATGTCAGCTATTTGATTAGCTGTTGTGACATGCTTCACCTCAATCTTGCCTTTTTCATAGCAATCTCTTATGAAATGATACCTGATTTCAATGTGTTTAGTCTTTGAAAACTGAACAGGATTTTGAATTATGCTAATGGCATATTTGCTGTCTACTAAAAGTGGGGTCTTAGTCTCTTTGATTCCATAATCAAGCAGTTGATATTGGAGCCATTGTATCTGTGAAGTACAGCTTGCAGCAGCAATGTATTCAGCTTCAGCTGTTGAAGTTGCCACAGATGTTTGTTTCTTTGATTGCCAGGACACCAGACAGTTTCCTAAGAATTGACAACCACCAGATGTTGATTTTCTTGACATTTTGCAGCCTGCATAGTCACTATCTGAAAAAGCAGTTAACTTGGTATTGCTTGAAGCAGGATACCAAATTCCTAAAGTAGGAGTTCCTTTCAGATATCTGAAGATTCTTTTGACTGCAATTAGGTGTGATTCTCTTGGTGCAGATTGGTATCTAGCACAGACACAAGTTGAAAACATGATATCTGGTCTAGAAGCAGTTAAGTACAAAAGAGAACCTATCATACATCTATACATGGTTTGATCAATGTGTTTCCCTTGATCATCTGGTTCAACTTGTGTGATTGGTGTCATGGGAGTGGAACATGTTTTACAGTCTTGTAAAGAAAATTTGTTCAATAATTCTTTAACATATTTTGATTGATGTATAAATGTTCCATTTGACTGTTGCTTGATTTGCAGTCCCAAAAAGTACTGCAATTCTCCCATTGTACTCATTTCAAATTTTGATTGCATGAGTTTCTTAAATTCTTCACACAGTTTTGAGTTTGTTGAACCAAATATGATATCATCAACATAGATTTGAACAAGTAAGACATGATTTCCAACATGTTTTATGAAAAGAGTTTTATCAATGGATCCCCTTGAGAAGTGATTCTTAAGTAAAAAGTTTGAAAGTGTTTCATACCAGGCTCTTGGAGCCTGTTTTAGCCCATAAAGAGCTTTGTCAAGTCTGTAAACCCAATCAGGATGAGAAGGATCCTCAAACCCTGGAGGTTGACAGACATACACTTCCTCTTTTATTTTTCCATACAAAAATGCACTTTTGACATCCATTTGATAAACTTTAATGTTGTTGGAAATTGCATAAGCTAAAAATAACCTGATAGCTTCAAGTCTTGCAACTGGTGCAAAGGTTTCATCATAATCAATTCCTTCCTCTTGGGAATTAACTTGTACCGCTAGTCTTGCTTTGTTCTTGATGATCATACCAGCCTCATCTGATTTGTTTCTGAAGACCCATCTTGTTCCAATTGGTTGCTTGTTTTCAGGTAAGGGACAGATTTCCCAAACCTGTTGTTTCTTGAATTGAAGCAACTCTTCTTGCATTGCTTGCACCCAATTGTTGTCTTTGAGGGCTTCTTGATACTTCTTTGGTTCCAACTGAGAAATGAATGCTGAGAAGAAGCAAAAGTTGGAAAGCTGGTTTCTTGTGAGTACCCCTGATGCAATATCACCCATGATTTGATCCAATGGATGATCTTTGTGTTCAATCAGTTGTTGTAAACCTGTACTGGATGATGGCTCTACAGGTTCTTCAAATAAACCACTGAGATTGATAATATCTGGTTCAGCTGTTATTTGAACTTCAGGAGTTTTAGGTTCAGCTGAATCAGTAGTTTCAAAATGTTCATCAGTAGTTCCTGAAGTTGAAGCTATTGAAACTTCTAAAGGTTTAATAGTTGATCTTCTGACTGTGTTTGGAGTCCATGGTGTAGGACTATCATCTTCAAATCCTTGAAAACCATTTTGAGGAGGTTTGGATGATTCAACAGTCTTCTCAGGTCCGAAATGAAAGTTGTCAAGATCAAATAATTCAGCAGGATTTGCTGGAATAAGAGTGTGTTTTGATTCATTGAACTTGACATTCAGTGTTTCTTCTACTATCTTGGTTATTGAATTGAAAACTTTGTAAGCTTTTCTCAAAGGAGAATAACCAAGAAAATAACCTGTATCAACTTTAGCAGCAAACTTAGAGATAGAGTCTTTGATGTTGAGGATAAAACATTGACATCCAAAAGCCCTGAAGAAGGAGATAAGGGGCTTTATGCCATGAAGAATTTCATAGGCAGTCTTGGTATGTCTCTTGTTGATAAGGACTCTATTCTGAACATAACATGCAGTGTTGACTGCTTCAGCCTAAAAATACAAAGGTAGGCCTGAATCAGCTAACATTGTTCTGGCTGCTTCAATTAATGTTCTGTTCTTTCTTTCTACCACACCATTTTGTTCAGGAGTTCTGGGAATACTGAACTGTCTAACAATCCCTTTAGACAGACAGAATTCATCTAGAGTTTTGTTCCTGAACTCTGTCCCATTGTCACTCCTGATGACTTTGACAGATAGAGAGTATTGCTTCTCTACTTGTAGAATAAAGAACTTGATGATTTCAGCTGCCTCATCCTTGGAATATAAGAAGAAGACCCATGTAAATCTTGAGTAGTCATCAATGATGACCAAGCAGTACTTCTTCTTACCAAGGCTCATAATCTTGACTTGTCCAAATAAGTCCATATGGAGTAGTTGAAGACATGCAGTTGTTTTTGAATCTTCAATAGACTTATAGGAGGACTTATGCTGTTTACCTTTAAGACAGGAAACACAGTGTTCTTTGCACTGATATTCCTTCAAAGGTAGACCTCTGACCAAGCCCATTTTTGTGACTTTATTGATGGTTTTAAAGTTCACATGGCCAAGTCTCCTGTGCCAGAGATCATTTTCTGAAGTTGATGCCTTTGAGAAGAAACAGGCAGTCTTGTTCAATACTTTGTCTTTTTCAATGTCCACTGCATAGACATTGCCACACCTTTTGGCAATCAGCAAAGTATGATCTTCAATAATCTTCTCTATCAACTTCTGGCCTTCTGGTGATATGATCTTGCATGCTGTCTTGGTGAAAAAGGAAGAATATCCTTTGTCACACATTTGTGAGACACTCAGCAAGTTGTACTCAAGGTTTTCAACCAGATTGACCTTGTCAAACTGCATTTTGCCTGAGGATACATTGCCATATCCTAGCACATATCCCTTGGCATTGTTCCCAAAGGACACAGATCCTTCTCTTTGGCTGATAAAATTGTTTATCAGGTATCTGCATCCAGTTATGTGCATTGAGCCTCCACTATCCACATACCATATGCTATTCAAACCTCTGGAGACCCTCTGCACAAGATAGCAAATTAGTTAGTTTTGGCAACCCAAGCCAATTTGGCTTTGGGTTTGCTCTTGAGAACAGGTGCAGCTTGTTGTGGACCATTTTTAGAAATCCATGTCTTTTTGGCAATGGATTTATCATTAAAAACAATGGTGGGTTCTTTTGGTTTCCACCATCAACTTTGGTCATCAGAAGTTTCACCAGGTTTATCAAATTTTTAACTTAAGCAGTTTGTGAAACTGCTGATGAGTTAGGTGAAACTTCTGAAATTGAACTTTGAGAAGATGACCTTTGTTGAGATAAAGGCCTCTTCTTAGAAAGGGTTTTGTTTGATTGTTGTTTGTTGGGAAAAAAGGTATTTTCAAAATCTTGTTTTATCTGTTTTCCCACAATCAGTTGTTGTCTTTGTTTGTTTAACTGATTTACCTTTCTCTATCTGCAAAGTTCAGTTATGTGGTTAAACAGACCCCATATTTCACATGCTTTTGCCTTCTCTTTCTTTTTAGATAAATCAAGAGAGCTGGAAGGCAATTTACTGACAAAATTAGATTTTTGAAATAGGTCATCAGCAGTTTTCAGGGTCTCAACTCCTGATGTAGTTGAAACTGCTGATGGCTTATTGTCAGTAGTTTTAACTTCTGCAGTACTTCCCTTTTTGAGGAAGTTCTGATGGTAGGATGTGCATTCCTCCATATCAGAAGTTTGAATCAATTTCTTCCCATCATTATCAGTTTTGTGGGTGAAATCTGTTGGTGATTCAGTGTGGGTATATCCAATGCCAAACTTAACATTGGCTGCAGTTTGTTTGTTAAGTAACATTTGATACCCTTTACAAGACTCAACCCATTTTTCACAATCAACCTTGGTGTCAGCAAGCTCTTGTCTGACATTTCCTAGGCTGTCTATCATAGTTTTAATTTGTGCTTCTGTTTCAATGGATTTATCATTTAGTTTGGAAATTTCTTTGTTTTTCAAAACAATTTTTCTTTCCAAATCACACTTCATTTGTGTGAATTTTCTTTCCATGTCATTGGATTTGCCTTGTAAATGCACATTAGTTTCTCTAATTAAAGCAAAAGATTCTTTGCAAGATTTAGTGCAAAGCTTTAACAGAAATTGTTGTGATACCTGTGTGAGAGCAGAATTTGAAGAGTATCCTTCAAAAGCCATTAAGGCAAAGTTCTTTCTGCCATTATCAGGTTCTCCCCAGTTGACATCATAGACCTTATTGTCTGCATCTTGACTGCATTCTGATGTGTCATAAGGAAGACTGCTCCAGTCAACATACCCTGAGGTAAATAAGCTTTGTTGCTGAGGGGGTTGTTGAGTTTGTGCAGGTTGTTGACCAGTTGGAAAAGGAGGCATCAGCTGCTGTTGTTGCTGAGCAGGCATCTGAACATATTGTACTTGTGGCACATATTGAACATGTGGAGCTTGTGCCTGTACAAAATGAGCACTCCCTTGAGTTCCATTATTCCTGTTATATGAGGGGTTAAATTGATTTTCAGACATTGGTTGGTTGTAGCTAGAGCTTCTACATTCTCTAGCAAAGTGTCCCAACTTTTGACACTTATGACATCTAAGTTTAGATTTGTCAAAACCAACTTTTGTTGAGTTGTTTAGTCCTGGAAATTTCCTTCCTGACCTTTTGTAAAATTTGTTAGTTTTTAAGCTTAACAAGGCCAGTTGGTGCAATATTTCCATTTCTTCTAAGTCATCACTGCTGAAATATTTTAAATCATCCATGATGAAACACATGTTGTCAGCAGTTTGACTCAGTTCTTCATTGTCATAAGCTGGGAAAGATCCATCTGATGAGATCCCAGCTGTTATGTCAATGTGGTCAAAAGAACCAAAATTATTAGAACAGGATGGTGAGTCATGTCCTAATAAGGCTGTGCTACCCGGAGTATAGTCATCAGCAGTTTTACCAGATTCCTGCAATTTTTTCTTTTGATTGATTTCTCTCTCAAAAGTTAGTAATTTACCATGTAACCTAGTTAGGTTCAAGGTATTAAAATCTGAACTTGTTCTGAGGACTATAGAGTAAGTTTCCCATTTTGAAGGTAGACACCTTAAAAATCTATGCAACATAGACTCATTTGAATAGGTCTGATTGTTTATTTTTAACTCAGAGATGAGTGAAGAAAAAAAATCTTTCAAATTGTTGTGTTAAAGATTCACCCTCTATGTGAGTAAAAGTTTCATATTGTTGAACCAATATTTCTCTAATGTTGGCTATCACCTCAGCAGTTCCTGCAAACTGCTCTTTTAGGCAATCCCACAGCTCTTTGGCACTTTCACAATGTAAAAGGCCAACATAAATTTCGTTTGGGAGAGCCATAGCCAACATGGAGAAAGCTTTTGCATCAAGCTCAAACTTTTGGAAATCTTCCTCCGTGTATTCTTTTGGATCTTTTGGTCTTTCAGTCTTTCCCTCTGGATCACTAACTACTGGTTTGTGAGGTCCAAAAACTACAGACCTCCAACATCCAGTGTTTGTTTGGGAAATAGTATGTGCCAACCTTTTAGACCATATGTTATATTCATTTCTGACTAACATAGCAGGTTTGTTGGCAGATCCAGTGTTGTAGGGGTCCATTTTTAAGAAGTTTGGATTTGTCAATACTTCTTTAAAGTGATGGATTAAAAAGTGAGCCTTTTATCCTTTATTGAATATCAATATTGAGCCTGTGTCTGAATCTCAATTTGTTAGATTGATTTTGATCAGATTAACCAGATGCTCTGATACCAATTGTTGGATCAGTGGCTTAGTTTATGAACACTTATGTGTTATCAGATTTATGTATGAGTTATTAAGCAGCGGAATTACAAGTGTTCAAAGGTCTAAAAGATCACTTTGATGAGGAGTTATTACTCCCCCTTGACTGAACAATAAATGAGAAACAATAAATAGTTTAAGTATAAAGCAGTAAGAGCAGTTTATGTTTCTCAGATGTGAAATGGAATTATAAGTTTAAAGCCCGAAGGATTTCAATTTAGATCAAAGAGTTTACACAAAATCACATGTCTAAAATAGATGAACAAACTCATCTATTTATAGACTAATGTACTAAACTGTTGTCTGAAGTAATCTAAGATATTTAACAAAGATATTATACTAAGATAAGCCTACAACAGCCTGTACATTGAAACTTGAAATCTAGATTTTAACAAAACAATATAATAAACAAACTGCTGATCTTCAGTCGGTTAGAAGCTTCTGATGCAAATGGCTGATGAGTGACAAACTGCTGATGAGCAGTTTGTCTTCAGCAGTTCTTCAGTGAAATGTCTGGTTAGACTTCAGAACTTCTGATGAGTTTACTCTTCAGTACTTTGGTGTTTGTTCTTCAGCACTTCTTCTTTTGTTCTTCAGTAGTTCTATACTTAGGCAGATATGAATTAGACTAAGGTTATCAAAAGGTGGTTTCGTCAATCCTCTTTGTCCCAACAACCAAATTTTTGAATTTTAGCATATAAAGCTAGGGCTCCAAGATTATCATGTGAAGTTGCACGACGAAGTTGTCCTCTAGTCATGACACTGCTCCCGGGGTCACCAATAACTTGTTCGAGCGGGTGAATCTGATGAATCCGAGATTCCGGATGATCAGGTACTGTAACTCCCGTCTGAGTAGTTAGATTTTCTGCCGAATCCAGATCATTACCCGTGTTAGATGATGAAGCAACATCTGGATTTGGGTTCACTGGTGGTGCCTCTGTTTCATGATCTAGAATAGCTTCACTGAAAATGTCTTCATCATCTTCTGATTCTGAAGTATCAAGAGTAGTTGAAGCTTCCTGGAAAACCTCTTCTTCAGTTGTAGGAACGTTGGTATCATTAGAAGCTGCTGGAGGAGTTACGGTGATCGGTTGCACCAACGGTGAAGTCACTGCGTTTTCACACTCGTAATAAAGTCTTAGAACAGCTTCTTCAACCAAGTTATCTAGATTGAATGATTCAAAGAAATCTTTGTAATCAATTAACATCTAGTCAGGACCACTGCCTTGTACGTTTTGGGTGTAACGTTGTACTTCTACGTTTGCCCACTCCTCAACCTGTCGAGTTCTTTTGTTGAATACCCATTTGAGCGGGGTTGCATATCCAACAAAGTATCCCTCTTCAGCTTTTGGTCCAAACTTTTCAGTCGGATTCAACATCATACAGGGTGCTCCAAATAGTTCTAGATACTCCAAATTCGGCTTTCGTCTATTTAACAGTTCATAAGAAGTTTTGCCAAACTTCTTCACCGTCAATACACGATTCAATGTGTAACAAGCTGCGTATATGGCTTCGTTCCAGAACATTACTGGAAGATTAGAATCCGCAAGCATTGTACGTGCCGATTCTATTAGAGTCCTGTTTTCCTCTCTGCAACAGCGTTCTGTTGTGGAGTGTACGGAGCACTATATTTGTGATGAATTCCTTTATCTTCACAAAGAGCATCCATCTGAGAGTTTTTGAACTCCGTCCCGTTGTCACTCCGAATTCTTTTTATCTTCAAACTGTAGAGATTTTCCAAACGGGTGAACAGAACTTTTGTGTTGTTGAACGTTTCACTCTTGTGTTGCAAGCACATCACCCACGAGAATCTTGAATAATCGTCGGTAACCACAAGACAGTAAAGCTCTCCACAATGACTCTTACGCTTGACAGGTCCAACAAGGTCCATATGCAAACGTTCAAGTGGCATCTCAACAGAGTTCACTTTCTTTGGTTTGTGGGACTGTTTGTGCTGTTTCCCCTTTTTGCAACTCACACACTTGTCATTTAGATGAAAATGTTTTACATTAACCCCTTCAACAAGTCCATTCTTCACCAAATGATTCATCTTTCTGAGGTGAATGTGTCCCATCCTCCTGTGCCACATAATTGATTCTTTCTCTGTAGCTTTTGATAGGAAACACGTAACTTGGCCCTGGGTTGTCATGGCTTTGCTCATATCAAGAATGTACAAATTGTTCACTTTTGGTGCTTTCAACACGATCCACTCCTTTGGGATGACGAAACCAGGTTTGAGGATATAACAAGAATATCATCAAAGTGCACAGAAAACTGTTTGTCACAGATTCGGCTAACCTTAACAGATTATAGTCAATTTGCTTCACATATGAAATCCGTTCAAAACTCACAATCCCGTAACTAACACTTCCTTCCATGGTAATATACCCGCCTTTATTTCCCGCGAATGCTACATATCCACCATTAATATTCTTGATATCGAATAGCAGCGTCAAATCACCAGTCATGTGACCAGAAGCTCCACTGTCGACAATCCAAAGACTGCTAACAAGGCCAGCTGGAGCTCCCTGCACATATCAAGGAAAACAGTTAGTTCTTTCAAGGGACCCAAGCCTGCTTGGTCTTGGGTCTTTGAACATTAGATTTCAAAGATTCACTCTCACAGACACTAGGTTTTGAATCAATCTTTTTCTGATCTATCAAACCTTTCTCACTTTGAGGTTTCACATTTGCACTTGAGGTAGAAGCACCCGGAGAACCCGATGGAGACCAAGATTGTTCCGAACGTTTCAGAATCCTGATCTGATATTTTTGGTTCTCAGTCGGTTTCTTTGTGTCATTCGTGAATGAAACTTTCTTAGTTACCTTATCTGATTTAACAGATACAGGTCCAACTGAAGATTTAACAGCATGTTTAGGAATAACCTTCTGTTTATCATTAGTCGAGTTCACCATTGGTTTCTTCAAAGGCTTTTCCATAGCAATCCGGTTTATACGATCATAGGAAAATTGACGATTATCCCTCCTTTGAAAATAACGACTTTGATTATAAAATGGTGGTGGTTGAGGGACAAAACGTCTTTGAGGATAACTATGATTGTCAACCGGACTTCTATAAGATTGCCTCATCTCAACTTCGTGCCTTTTGTGCCTCACATACGGGCAGTGAGCAAGTAAATGCTCTCTCTCCCAGCATTTGAAACACGCACGGTATTCCTCAAAAACATTCTTAGCATTCGGCTTTGCGTAGGAATTGATCGGATATTGATCATCAACACATCTACGTCTCAAACTCATTGGAGCTGGGTCCTTTGAGTAAGCTGGCTCAAGAAAAACATTAGCCGTTTCTTTAGGCTTGATGAACTCAGTGACATGAACTTTTGGTTCTTTTGGCGTATCCAGATATAATTTCTTTAAAATTTCAGAAGTAACATCATTGGTCCTTTCATGTTTAGGAAACCAAATTGTGCTCTCCTGCTAAATTTTTTCGATTTTTGAATAATTGGCAAATTTAATCGGATACTCCTCATCAGAGATAATCTTATCGGATCCTTCCATCCGATAGAATACTTTGATGTGTTTGTCAACTGATTCATTCTTCTCAACTTTCTTCACTGATTTATTAACTCGATGTGCATTTGCTTGAGGATGTGAAACGTGGGAAGGTGATCTTGGTTCATTTGTGATAATGTGATTTTCCATAGGAATATCACCACCTTCCTTCGGTTTCTCATCTTCAGTATCTGAATCATCAGTTACTGCAGTTACTCCCTCATCATTCAACCCTAAAATCGGTCTCACATCGGAATGTGGATCTCCAACACTAGAAGTGTTAGATTCATTATCCGATGTAGAGTCTGATTTAACTGAACTTTCCGGTGTTACTGAGTGCAAATTATGATTCTCAAATAACACTGGAGAAGGTACAGACCTGTAGTTTGCACTACTGGGTTGTGATGGTTCTTCAATGATATGGTCAACCACATAAGCTATGTATTTGTAGCTTTCCAACTTTTTGTTGACCTTTTCAGCAAAACACTTGATGGTGGCCATTTCTAATTTAGTATCTTCAAGCTCATTTATATAACTATTAATAGCAATTTGTTTTAAAGCAAGAGTTTTCTTTAAATCTGAAATGTCCTTTTTGTAACCATCAAGTACTTTGTTAAAATCATGTGCTTCCTTGCGATAAGATTGATAGTTGATTCTTGCACTCTCAAGTTGAACCTTGAGTTGCTTGTTTTCCTCTATCAGTCTATCACAAGTGCCACAATACTTATCACTTTTCATGTTAATTGTGGATTCAGAACTTACCTGTTTCGGAGGATCTGTCATAGCCATGAGTGCAAAATGAGCCTCTTTTCCAGCAAAGAACTTTGAGTAGTCAATTTTGGTGAAGGCATCATCAACAATATATGACTTCCTCGTCATTAGAAAATCAGATTTGGCAAAAAGTTCATCAATCTCATCATCCAACGAGTTGATACTTGCTTCCGAATCTGTTTCACTCTCCGAATCAGAATACACAGACTCTTGCTCATTAGGAATATTAGTCACAGAATCAATGACGGTTCCCGAAGTCTTCTCAGAAAAAGTGTCTTCTACTTGATCAACAACAGGAATCTGAGTATCATTAACAATCTCCTCAATCACTACCTCAGGTACCTTCTCAGTTTCCAAAACTTCTCCAACTATCACTGACTCCTCTACTATCTCCTTTGCAAGACATGCAACATTCCCACTAGTGATTTCCTCAACTCCTAGCTGCATTGAAGTCCAATCATACCGTTCATCCTTTTGAATCACCAACGCCTAATTTTGATTCTCGGTTTGAGATTGGCTATTTGGTGTTGAAATAGGAATGATGGTTCTGGTTGGGTTATGTGGAGTTTGATATTGAGTCTGGTTGGGTGTAGTTGTTTGTCTGTTTGAGGTATTTTTTGAGGTGTTCTGTCGGTTTTGGAAATTGTTTTGTTGAGGATAGTTGTTATTGTTTTGGCTTTGATAGGTAACTTGGTTTTGTGGCTGACGGTTTTGATAGTTGGAGTTGAAAGGATTCATGTTACCTTGTTGAGCTGGCTGAGTGCATTCTCTTTTAAAGTGACCTCTACCACCACAATTGAAACAAGTAACTTTGGCTTTGCTGAAGCCATATGTGGTATTTGGTGAGGTAGCAAGATCAGTTCTTCCTGTCTTCTCAATAAATTCTGTAGCTCTTCTCATAACACTCGCGAACACCCACTGAATATCGATTAACTCCATCTCCTCTTTGTCAATCTGGGCATAGTCTTCATTTGTCAGATTGTTGTTTCCGATCTGACTAGCCACAAGTCCATCATTATATGAAGCAACCATTGCTAAAACCAAAGCAATATGTTGTTGAGCAACTTCAACTGTAACATTATTCGTGTTGGAAGTTTCCAACACAACTAGACTTTGGCTTGCTGAAGCTTGAGACATTGTTGGAACATATGGTTGTTGTTACGGTGTGTTAATGTTTGATGAGTAACAAGTTGTGGACATTTGAGGTGGAAGTGGAATATAAGATGTTGTTGAATAGTTTGGTGTGTAGGTAGATGTTTGTGCAAGATAGTTAATTGGGTTTCTCAGTGGTTCTGCAACATTTGAAACACAAGCTATGTGTGGTGCAACATTTCCACCAACACTTGAACTAGACATAGATGAGGATGAAGTAGCATGGTACAATTCTGGATTTTGTGGAAATTGTGACCTTTTAGCCTTTCTCTTCTCCTCCAACTCTTTGTTTTCCAACTTCTGAATTAGCTCATTGATTGTCCAGTATTGATAAGCATCCTTTTCCTTCAATACTTCAATATGTTGGTTCCAATACGGTGGTTGAGAATCAGCAAACTTATCTACCAACTCAGACATTGGAATGCTAATATCATAGTTAGACAATTCCGTCAAAAGATGGCAATATCATGGAATAAGCTCCTTCAAAGTCTCATTCCCAACATAGCTAAAGTTTTCAAACTCCTTCTTTAGCTCTTCCACCCTTAACCTCCTTGTTTTCGCATTTCCATCATGTCGATTTCTTCAACATATCCCAAAGCTGTTTGGATGTATTACACGATCCAAATTGATGTAGAAGATCTGTAGTGATAGCTTGAGATAGTTGCGAGAAAGCCTTCTTCTCGACTGCGAACTTCGTTTTCTCATCATCAGATAAACCGTAAAGTGGAATTGGTTCACCTGAATTTTCAAGCACCGGAGCAACATACCCTTTTGCAATCATCTGCCAAGCTTCTGTTCCTTCTAGTCCCATGCCTTCAAGGTGTATCTTGAACTTCTTCTTCCATTGGTTGTATTCTGCCATTTCCATCAGCTTTGGTGGACGGTTTCCACTAACTGAAGACAAATCATTGATTAGTGTAGAAATAGCATTAGTAGTTTGAGTGTGTACGGCTGCTGCTGCAACTCCCCAATAATCATTCATCGATTGCTGTGGAGGTTGAGTAACAGTCTGTGGAATCGAACTACTCATAGCAAGGTAATTAATCGGTTGAGATGGTTGAGTGTTTGTGACACCCTGCATTTTCAGGATATTACTTTTACTGAACTCTAGTTAACTTTCATGTACATTCGTGACTAAACACCTAACTAGGGTTAGTTAATAAGGTCTTTCGATATGTTATGGGATAATAACATATGTTAGATAATATTAACGTACGTTATAACTAGAAAGGTTTTGTCTTGACACACACACGAGTCCTGTATCCCGAACGTTGGTGATTTGTCAAGCATACATAATTATATGATCAATTGGGTGATGATGAACGTGAATTAACATGCGTATGTGAATTACATGTTTATGTGGATTACTGTTTTAATAGATAGTCAGTACGTAAACTCTACGAATTATGTGCATTATGTAATTAACATGTTATGAGATGATAAAAATAATAGTTTTTACATAAGTTAGTATGAATAATATTATCGAGACTATTCTCGGGATTAAAACCGTATTAACGGGCCCGTTTATCAAAAAAAGGCCCATAAACCCGTAACCTTGGCCCATGGTCCAACTTCTAGTATATTATTGATCAAAAAAAAAAAGAAACCCTAGAGGCTCCTTTGCGCCGTGAACCCCCAAGACACCCACCATCACCTTCACTTTCAATCCTTCATCCATTTTCATCACTAATCCAAGTTATTTCGGGTGCTATCTTGAGGTTTTAAAGATTCTAGCATTTCGAGGTACATGTTTTATGTGTTATTTGATGAATATTGATACTTGAAAAGTTGTAAAAACCTTAAAAACTATCTATATAAAAATCGCAAATAATAATTTTGTAAGGAGTTTTGATGTTTGTTGTGCATGTTGATGGGTATTGTTGTTAGTAATCGAAACTAGGGTTATTGGTACGTAAATACATAGATTTAAATGTGATAATATGGATTGAATTCTGTTAATATGAGTTATTTTATGATTATGGGTTAATAAGAATGATTAGGGTTCATGAGAAGCATGTTATTAGAATTCTGATTTTCTGACAGATTCATTGTGACGAATTGTAGGGGCTATAATGGGTTGGTAAATTGATAGTTTTGATGATTTCTTTGCATGATTGTGATGTACATAGTCTTAGCTTCTCATAATGGGCAAAACCATCATATTTGGACATCGGTTGAGTCGTTTTTGGAATTTTAATTGATTAGGGGTCATATCAGATTTTCGGAATTGAAAATTTGGTCAACTTTAAATGGTCATAACTGGAGATTTACAAAGAATTAAGTTATGAAATTTTTACAGTAGGTCAACATTGGAAAAACTCGGCTTTTCCAGGTGGATTCATCCCGTTTGGATGAATACACAATTTTTGGGAATTTTTCTACTAAACTGACCTGTTGTGGAAATTTTCTGGATATAGCTGTGTTGTACGAATTTTTATAATTTTTGTGTTTGGTTTTAAGAAAAAATAAAAATAGGGATTTGCAACTGAATCCCCATGAATACTCAGTAAAAATTTGGGATTTTAATTCATTCGTTAAGTGGGTTAAATGACTCGTTTTTCACAGCACACAATCTGTCCTAAAAACGCAGATTGTGTACGAGGTATTTATGTGACTATTTGAAGTTGTATGTGGTATGTAATTGACATGTACTTGTGTGGAAACTTGCATGAGATGTATTTGATGTGTTAAACTTATAATAATCACCATGATCACCAACGGGATACGTAGGACATACTTGTGCATGTAGAGTCACTAGGTGTCACTACACGGTTTTGAACTTTTAAAAGTATCGAATAAACGTACTATGTGGTATATTGGTTATGCACGTGTACTCACATAGTGACACATATAATAGGGAGTCGGTAGCGAGTCTCTATTACGTTGGAGTTTGGATATTTTTGCTTGCAACCTAAGGTGAGTTTCACTACTCTTTTCTCAAAAGCATGTGTCTCGGGTTGAGACAACGTAATTAACTTTTTCTAGTCCGGGTTGGGACTACTACTTTCTAGTCCGGTTTGGGACTACTTACACATCCTGGGTTGGGATGCTATGGATCCTTGTGTGGGTCGGTTTTTGCTAGTTCGCAAACAGTGTCCTTGATGAACTAAACCAACTCTATCATCTGTAAGTCCTTCACATACCGAATGAGTTGCCGGGTTATGGCAAGCGGGTTATTAGTTGATAGCGCTATTAGGTCTGACAAACCTCACACCGGCTCCGGGAGTGCGGGAGTGAACTATAACTTAACAGATTTTATCATTGTTGATAGGCAATGATGTAAGGCATGCGGCTCACATTTGTGGCTACACGTACATCAGCAGTTCGGTATATCGGTGTTAGTTATCATGAATGGGTTAGCTACCCTTGACATGCGATGAACTAGTGTTTACACGGTTCTTGGAACCGACTCAATTACTTGTTTACATGGTTTTGGAAACCAGCGCAGTTACATACTCATTTACTTTACTTAGTGAACTCACCAGCATTGTTTGTTGACCCACGATTTACATGCTTTTGCAGGTAGTTAGCTTCCGGTGCCAGAATTAGAAAGCACTGCACACTTCACTACATTTGGGGTCTTGGGCATACACCTAAATTACATATTATGCTTTTACATTTTCTTTCATATGGTTTTAATCTGGGCGCGTTGTTTTGCGCATGGTTTCTAAAAGGTTTAAATTTGGTTTACGCTTCCGCAACTTAACTAAACTTGATTTTTGAAAACAAACTAAATGGTTTGGGCATTTAGAGTTCGTCCATATGACTTATGGCTATGGGATCCTGGTATGTCATGCGCCTCGCGGTATAAACCCCGCAGTGGAAATTTGAGGGTGTGACAGATTGGTATCAGAGCCATTGGTTATAGTGAACTAGGACTGCATGTTGAGTCTAGTCTATAATCATCATAGCATAAGTACACTCACAACTTAAGTGCACAACTAGCTTTTAGCTACATATATCTACAACACATGATTTTGGGAGATATGTTATCTTCTAGTTCTAGACCTAATTCTGAACACGTCAATGGTGGGAACCCAGGTTTACACCAGGTGGTGCATTACTGGGAGTAGTATCCTAACAAACCTCGTGGATGAGGAAACAACAATTGTACAGGGGAGAAAGCCCTTACGAGCGTTGTGGCGCACGTACACAGGAAAGCTGCACGGTGCGCATGACGTGATACCATCAAACCAAATCAACTGTGAAGAAATTCAAATACCGAGACTTATCCTTTTTCACTAAGCAAGTAGACAATTAGTTTTTGTTCCTTGTTACTTGATCTTTCTTACTTCCATTTGAAATTCAAACGGAACTTGGTTACACATATAGAACTTATTTCTTACTTTAGTACCTTACACCTAGTATGAACGGGCGGACGTATGACTGCATATCCCTGTTACTCATAAGTATATGGTAGATTCATGGGAAAACATTAGATTGGGGCTTGTTACACACACTCTTGGGGAGTTACGAAGGACTGCGATGCAGTGCAACATCTCAAAGGAAGACAAAATCTACTAGTGACTGACAGTCACGATTGGAGGAACGAATGGTGTTGTTGACCATTGAGCTGACTTACACAGGACCGGAGAAGGAGACTGTACGTGATGAGAACCATATAACATTGACATCGCGAAAGAGGTAGGATAAGGGATGGAAGGGGAACCTGAGCAGGACGAGCACATGGGAAGAGAGGATGAATGATCTACTATCTAAGACAGAGCGTGGCGACGATTGGCTCTTACCTTTTCTTACCTATCTTTTCTTTCTTTTTCCTTTACTATCTTAGATAAGACTGAGTTCTTATGATCAACGATAGGGTGGTTGAAACCCTCGCATCTTTCCAAGCTAGTAAAGATCCATCTTGCTAAATCAATCGTTTTCCTGACTTCCACATTTGAACTTTCTTATTCCTTGAACGCACATGCCACAACAACAACCTACCATCATATTTTCAAGCCTTTTATTGGTCGTAAACCTCGATAACACTAACGGAACTGAAGGAGACCGTCTGATTGCTTCGATAGTATAAGTCATTTCCATGCGCATTTGCCCCGGGCAGGATGGGGTAATGTATGCTACATGCACACTCGATGAGTTACAGATACTTGGATGGAGAACGTTGCACCCTATGATGAAATCTAGAAATTTGACGGATGGGTCTGAGATCGGCGCATACACTACCAAGATACGGGAGTTAGATACTTTGTGCTCAAATCTATTTAACCTACTTTACCAGCGGATTGAATTTCATACCAAAAGGGTGGGTCCCAAATATTCGTGGCTTGGCCACTGCAGCTCACCTACCCAGAATCTAACAAATCTTTCACCTGGCTCGCAAACTCATTGATGAGGCTATTGAGCGTGGTACTTTTCCGAAGCATAGAGCTTCATCTTCTACTTTTGGTGATAGCAAGAGAACTTGGGATAGTGTGAGGTACAAGTCCTTCAACAAACAATAACCACAACGGTAACAACAACAATGGGGCTCGTGGAATAGCAATTGTGATTGGCTTTGGGGAAGCTAGGACTGATAACAATGTCGTGACGGGTACAACACTCTTGCTTCTATTTTATATGATACTGGTGCGGACTATAGTGTTGTGTCATCGAAACTTAGCAAACAACTAGGGATGGTTCCTACTCCTCTTGATACCCCGTACACCATAGAGCTAGCTGATGGGAAGCCTGTTGAGGTAACCCACACCCATTGTGATTGTAAGCTCGAGTTGGATGGGCAATCGTTTGTCATCAACATTTTACCTATCACCCTTGGAAGCTTTGATCTCGTGGTTGGCATGGACTGGTTGTCCAAGCATCCCGCTGAAATTCTCTGTCGGGAGAAGATTGTTCGTGTCCCCCTCCCAGGTGGAGAACTTTTATCTATACAGGGTAATCATGGTGGTACCATGGTGGACATCATCTCTTCTTGAAAGCCCAGAAGTGTATTCGTAAGGGCTATCCAGCCATTTTGGCTAACATATCTGACACTCGAGCTGAAACTGAAACTGAAACTGAAACTGAGGACATCCCAGTAGTCCGAGATTTCCCAGATATTTTCCCAAGAGGAACTACCTGGACTTCCACCTGTTCGTCAAGTGGAGTTTCAAATTGACCTTGTACTTGGAGCAGCTCCAGTTACACGCGCGCCATACCGCCTAGCACTAGGCGAATTTCAAGAACTGTCTACCCAACTCCAAGAGCTATTGGATAGGGGCTTTATTAGACCTAGTTCTTCGCCATGAGGAGCTCCAGTTCTGTTTGATAAGAAGAATGGTGGGAGTTTCCGCAGGTGTATCGGAAGTTGAACAAAGTAACGGTTGAGAACCGCTACCCTTTACCTCGTATTGATGACTTGTTCGACCAGCTTCAAGGGTCGAGTTTCTATTCTAAAATTGACATGAGGTCGGGATATCATCAACTGAGAGTCCGAGAGAAGGATGTGGTGAAGACAGCCTTTCTAACTCGTTATGGACATTATGAGTTTTTGGTGATGCCATTTGGGCTAACCAATGCACCAGCGGTGTTCATGGATCTAATGAACCGCGTGTGCAAGCTTTATTTGGACAAATTCGTCATAGTGTTCATAGATGACATACTGATTTATTCCAAGAGCAGGGAAGAGCACGAGCAACACCTGCAGCTGATCTTGGAACTCTTGAGAAATGAGCAGTTGTATGCAAAATTTTCTAAATGTGACTTTTGGATTCGAGAAGTCCAATTTCTTGGACATGTGGTTAACAAGGCAGGAATACATGTCGATCCCGCCAAGATTGATGCTATTAAAAGTGGGAGGCTTCAAAACTCCCACAGAGGTGCGCCAGTTTCTTGGTCTTGCGGGATATTATCGTAGATTCATTGAGGGATTCTCTAAGATCACTCAACCCCTCACTGCTTTGACACAGAAGGGTATTACTTACAAGTGGGGAGATGCCCAAGAATCTGCTTTTCAATTATTAAAGTCGAAACTTTGCAATGCACCTATACTATCACTACCTGAGGGTACAGAGGACTTCGTGGTGTACTGTGATGCGTCTATCCAAGGGTTAGGGTGTGTGCTGATGCAGCGTGATAAGGTGATCGCGTATGCCTCACGTCAATTAAAGGTTCATGAGAAGAATTACACCACCCATGACTTGGAACTGGGAGCAATGGTTTTTGCTCTAAAGATCTGGAGGCATTATCTCTATGGGGCGAAGTGTACGATATTCACTGACCACAAGAGCCTCCAACTCATATTCGATCAAAAGGAGCTGAACATGCGACAGCGTCGATGGGTCAAGCTTCTGAATGATTATGACTGTGCCATCAAGTATCATCCCGGGAAAGCTAACTTAGTAGCTGATGCCCTCAGTCGTAAGGAAACGAAACCCAAACGAGTGCGAGCTTTACAACTTACCGTACATTCTAATCTTCCTAATAAGATACGTGAAGCCCAGGGCGAGGCTTTGAAAGAAGAAAACATCGGGTTTGAAACTTTACATGGTGCGGATAAGCACTTGGAACGGAAGACGGATGGTCTTCAATACTTTATGAATCGAGTCTCGACACCACGTTTTGGGGATCTCAGACAACTGGTGCTCGATGAAGCTCACACCTCTCGATATTCGGTACATCCTGTTTCGGACAAGAGGTACCAAGATCCTTAAACTCTCTACTGGTGGCCAAACATTAAAGCTGAAATAGCCACTTATGTTAGTAAGTGCTTGACTTGTGCGAAGGTTAAGATTAGATATCAGAAACCTTCAGGCCTACTCCGACAACTAGAAATCCCTACGTGGAAATGGGACGGAATTTCTATGGATTTTATCACAAAGCTTCCTAAAACGCCAACGGGCCATAACATGATTTGGGTTATCGTGGATCGTTTAACCAAATCGGCACACTTTCTGGCAATAAAGGAAACGGACTCGCTGGAGAAACCAGCAAATCTCTACGTCAAGGAGGTAGTCTCTAGGCATGGGGGTGCCTACTTCTATTATATCTGATCGCGATGCGCGATTCACTTCTCATTTTTGGACTACTCTCCAAAACGCTTTGGGAACTCGCTTAGATATGAGCACAGCCTATTACCCACAGACGGATGGACAGAGTGAACGAACCATCCAAACATTGGAAGATCTGCTACGAGCGTGCGTGGCGGGTTTTGGCAACAGTTGGGATAAGCACTTGCCTTTGATTGAATTCTCGTATAACAACAGTTACCCCACTTCAATATAGTGTGCGCCTTTAGAGGCACTTTATGGACGCAAGTGTAGGTCTCCCATCTGCTGGACTGAAGTTGGGGATAGCCAGCTAACAGATCCCGGACTTGTGCACGAAACTTCCAAGGAGATAGTGCAAATCAGAAATCGGATGGCTGCTGCTCGTGATCGACAGAAAAGTTACGCTGATAAGCGTAGGAAACATTTGGAGTTCCAGGTTGGGGACAAGGTTCTATTGAAGGTGTCACCTTGGAAGGGGGTGATACGCTTTGGAAAATGGGGAAAGTTGAACCTGCGATATGTAGGACCATTCGAGATTGTCGAAAGGATTGGTCCAGTAGCTTACAGGTAAATCCTGCCTGATGAACTCAGTGGGGTGCACAATGTATTCCACGTACCTAATCTGAAGAAATGCTTATCTGATATAATACTGGTAGTGCCACGGGAGGAGATCCAGGTGGACGATCAGCCACGGTTCGTGGAAGAACCAGTGGAGATTCTTGAGCGGGGCGTCAAGAAACTCAGACAGAGCACCAAACCTATTGTTAGGGCGCGATGAAATTCCCGTCTAGGACCGGAATACACGTGGGAACGCATGGATAAAATGCGGCTCAAATACCCACATCTTTCTACTGAACCTGAACATGCGTATGAACTAAACTCTAAACGTGAAGCGACTCACTCAAAGTGAATTTCGGGGCGAAATTCCTTTCAACTTGGGGATGATTTGACATCCGGTAACCAAGCATACAATTTTACACTGGCTTCACTGTTTACTTGCTGAATTTCGGGACGAAATTCTTTTCAACTTGGGGATGATGTGACACCCTGCATTTTCAGGATATTACTTTTACTGAACTCTAGTTAACTTTCATGTACATTCGTGACTAAACACCTAACTAGGGTTAGTTAATAAGGTCTTTCGATATGTTATGGGATAATAACATATGTTAGATAATATTAACGTACGTTATAACTAGAAAGGTTTTGTCTTGACACACACACGAGTCCTGTATCCCGAACGTTGGTGATTTGTCAAGCATACATAATTATATGATCAATTGGGTGATGATGAACGTGAATTAACATGCGTATGTGAATTACATGTTTATGTGGATTACTGTTTTAATAGATAGTCAGTACGTAAACTCTACGAATTATGTGCATTATGTAATTAACATGTTATGAGATGATAAAAATAATAGTTTTTACATAAGTTAGTATGAATAATATTATCGAGACTATTCTCGGGATTAAAACCGTATTAACGGGCCCGTTTATCAAAAAAAAGGCCCATAAACCCGTAACCTTGGCCCATGGTCCAACTTCTAGTATATTATTGATCAAAAAAAAAAAAGAAACCCTAGAGGCTCCTTTGCGCCGTGAACCCCCAAGACACCCACCATCACCTTCACTTTCAATCCTTCATCCATTTTCATCACTAATCCAAGTTATTTCGGGTGCTATCTTGAGGTTTTAAAGATTCTAGCATTTCGAGGTACATGTTTTATGTGTTATTTGATGAATATTGATACTTGAAAAGTTGTAAAAACCTTAAAAACTATCTATATAAAAATCGCAAATAATAATTTTGTAAGGAGTTTTGATGTTTGTTGTGCATGTTGATGGGTATTGTTGTTAGTAATCGAAACTAGGGTTATTGGTACGTAAATACATAGATTTAAATGTGATAATATGGATTGAATTCTGTTAATATGAGTTATTTTATGATTATGGGTTAATAAGAATGATTAGGGTTCATGAGAAGCATGTTATTAGAATTCTGATTTTCTGACAGATTCATTGTGACGAATTGTAAGGGCTGTAATGGGTTGGTAAATTGATAGTTTTGATGATTTCTTTGCATGATTGTGATGTACATAGTCTTAGCTTTTCATAATGGGCAAAACCATCAGATTTGGACATCGGTTGAGTCGTTTTTGGAATTTTAATTGATTAGGGGTCATATCAGATTTTCGGAATTGAAAATTTGGTCAACTTTAAATGGTCATAACTGGATATTTACAAAGAATTAAGTTATGAAATTTTTACAGTAGGTCAACATTGGAAAAACTCGGCTTTTCCAAGTGGATTCATCCCGTTTGGATGAATACACAATTTTTGGGAATTTTTCTACTAAACTGACCTATTGTGGAAATTTTCTGGATATAGCTGTGTTGTACGAATTTTTATAATTTTTGTGTTTGGTTTTAAGAAAAAACAAAAATTGGGATTTGCAACTGAATCCCCATGAATACTCAGTAAAAATTTGGGATTTTAATTCATTCGTTAAGTGGGTTAAATGACTCGTTTTTCACAGCACACAATCTGTCCTAAAAACGCAGATTGTGTACGAGGTATTTATGTGACTATTTGAAGTTGTATGTGGTATGTAATTGACATGTACTTGTGTGGAAACTTGCATGAGATGTATTTGATGTGTTAAACTTATAATAATCACCATGATCACCAACGGGATACGTAGGACATACTTGTGCATGTAGAGTCACTAGGTGTCACTACACGGTTTTGAACTTTTAAAAGTATCGAATAAACGTACTATGTGGTATATTGGTTATGCACGTGTACTCACATAGTGACACATATAATAGGGATTCGGTAGCGAGTCTCTATTACGTTGGAGTTTGGATATTTTTGCTTGCAACCTAAGGTGAGTTTCACTACTCTTTTCTCAAAAGCATGTGTCTCGGGTTGAGACAACGTAATTAACTTTTTCTAGTCCGGGTTGGGACTACTACTTTCTAGTCCGGTTTGGGACTACTTACACATCCCGGGTTGGGATGCTATGGATCCTTGTGTGGGTCGGTTTTTGCTAGTTCGCAAACAGTGTCCTTGATGAACTAAACCAACTCTATCATCTGTAAGTCCTTCACATACCGAATGAGTTGCCGGGTTATGGCAAGCGGGTTATTAGTTGATAGCGCTATTAGGTCTGACAAACCTCACACCGGCTCCGGGAGTGCGGGAGTGAACTATAACTTAACAGATTTTATCATTGTTGATAGGCAATGATGTAAGGCATGCGGCTCACATTTGTGGCTACACGTACATCAGCAGTTCGGTATATCGGTGTTAGTTATCATGAATGGGTTAGCTACCCTTGACATGCGATGAACTAGTGTTTACACGGTTCTTGGAACCGACTCAATTACTTGTTTACATGGTTTTGGAAACCAGCGCAGTTACATACTCATTTACTTTACTTAGTGAACTCACCAGCAT
The DNA here is from genome assembly GCA_032199755.1 of Ambrosia artemisiifolia. NCBI lineage: Eukaryota > Viridiplantae > Streptophyta > Magnoliopsida > Asterales > Asteraceae > Ambrosia > Ambrosia artemisiifolia. The sequence continues at coordinate 50,050,997 of CM063515.1, read as the reverse complement.
TGTTTGTTGACCCACGATTTACATGCTTTTGCAGGTAGTTAGCTTCCGGTGCCAGAATTAGAAAGCACTGCACACTTCACTACATTTGGGGTCTTGGGCATACACCTAAATTACATATTATGCTTTTACATTTTCTTTCATATGGTTTTAATCTGGGCGCGTTGTTTTGCGCATGGTTTCTAAAAGGTTTAAATTTGGTTTACGCTTCCGCAACTTAACTAAACTTGATTTTTGAAAACAAACTAAATGGTTTGGGCATTTAGAGTTCGTCCATATGACTTATGGCTATGGGATCCTGATATGTCATGCGCCTCGCGGTATAAACCCCGCAGTGGAAATTTGAGGGTGTGACAGTGTTCGTCTTCTCTGAAGCTACAGCCCAAGGGTTCATTGGAACGTGTTGCTGCTATGTTGTAGTAGGCCTAGGTGTTGTAGAAAATCCCCACATATCGTCTATGAAGTTTGAAATGCAAAATACTTAGAAAATTTCCCAAGGAATTTCTGGTTCGACCTTCTTCTCTATGAACAGGGGTTCGAAAGTGGGAAATCCCATGTTCGACCTTCTATGACAGATTCAAATGTGAAAATGAAACACACTAGACACTTCTTCGACCTCTAAAAACCCACGTTCGACCTCACGTAAGGGTTGAATGAGCAACACTTGGTCGAATGAACACATACAACACAGACAAAGTCTTGGTTCGACCTAAACAAAGTCACTTTCGACCTAAAACAACCTGGTTCGACCCAAAACTCTACACGTTCGACCCTACTCTCTGTGGTTCGACCTGACCCATTTGAAAAACGGTTATTCTTTGAAAATCAGTTATTTTGATCCCAATTTTTCAAAAGTTTATGGATTTTGATTATCTTTAGCAGGTTTTGCTTCGGATTTGATTTGGAACAACTTTAATGAATGGAAATTTTGATTTTATCCGTAAAATCTAGTCCGAATCAATCAATTTTCATTAAAACTCATTGTTCATGCAAACAGAAAAATTTTGATCAATTTTGGGTCAAAATCTGTTCAAAATCTATCAATTTGTAGTTTTATGATCTAGATAGGCTCTGATACCACTTTGTAAAGGATCGTTTTCAACAAAAACACTTATTTGATCATACAAGTTTATCAATCTAGGTGCGGAAACCCTAGATCAATTACAAAATGATAGAAATCGAATCAAACACAACAATTCACCTTTTCAATCATGTTTTCATTCATAAACATTAATATAAAACCTTACAATTTGTGTTTAAGATGAAATAAACTAAATACAGACTCTTCTAGAACTCAGAGAGAACACCTAGTCAACACACACATGCAAAATTGCAAAAGTTAATTACAAAACAAAACTTTTCACTTATATAGCCTGCACGTTCAACCCCACGTAGTGGTCGAACGTGTACCTTTGACCCATTCAGTAGTTCGAATCTGGAAACACTTCTTCATAAATCTTCATTCGACCAACATAAGCTTCCTTCGACCTCAATTATCTACATTAGACCTTCCATATTTCCACCTTCGACCCACCGATATCACCAAAACCTACTATTATGTACAATCCAAAGCATTATTCACAAAACGTGCATCAACATATATGCTCAAATCTATTTAACCTACCTTACAAGCGGATCGAGCTTCATACCAAAAGGGTTGGTCCCACGGATTCGTGGCAGGGCTACTACAGCTCACCTATCCAGAATCTAACAAATCTTTCACCTGGCTCGGTTGTCGAGCATGGTACTTTTTCAAAGCACAGTGCTTCATCTTCTGCCGTTGGTGATAGCATGGTACTTTTTAAAACTTAGCAAAAATTTAGGAATTGTTCCTACTCTTCTAGATACCCCGCATTCTATAGAATTAGCTGATGGGAAACCTGTTAAGGTAACCCACATCCATCATGACTGTAAGCTCGAGCTCTATGGGCAGTTATTTGCCATCGATCTTCTGCCTATCACCCTAGGAAGCTTTGACCTCGTGGTTGGCATGGACTGGTTGTCCAAGCAACACGCTGAAATTCTCTGTCAGGAGAAGATTGTTCGAATCCCTCTCCCTAGTGGAGAACTATTATCTATTCAGGGTGATCGTGGTGGTGCCATGGTGGGCATCATCTCCTTCTTGAAACCCCAGAAATGCATTCGAGAGGGCTATCCAGTCATTCTGGCTAACATTTCTGATACTCGAGCTGAAGTTGAAACAAAGATTGAGGACATCCTAGAGGAACTACCTGGACTTCCACCTGTTCGTCAAGTGGAGTTTCAAATTGATCTTGCACCTGGGGCGGCCCCAGCTACACGCGCACCATATTGCCTAGCACCAGGCAAACTTCAAGAACTATCTACCCAACTCCAAGAGCTATTGGATAGGGGTTTTATAAGACCTAGTTCTTCACCTTGGGGATCCCCAATCCTATTTGATAAGAAGAAGGATGGGAGTTTCCGCATGTGTATTGATTATCGAGAGTTTAACAAGGTGACGGTTAAGAACCGCTACCCTTTGCCTCGTATTGATGACTTGTTCGACCAGCTCCAAGGATCGAGTTTCTATTCTAAGATTGGCTTGAGGTCAGGGTATCATCAGTTGAGGGTCCGAGAGGAGTGTTGGATTAGTGGTCTCTTTATAGCAGTTTAAGTTCAAGAACACTTGTGTGTTATAAGTTTATCAAAGTAATTTGCATAGCGGAGTAATAAGTGTTCTAAGTTAAAGTATCACTTTTACAAGAGTTATTACTCCCCCTTTACTATTGCAGTTAATGAGAATCGAAACAATTCAAAGTATAAAGCAGAAAATGCAAGTATTGAATGATTCTCAGATGTGGAAATGGATTATAAGTTATAAAAGCTTTGAAGGATTTCAATTAAAATCAAGTGTCTAAAATAGTGGGATTAACCCATCTATTGAGTACAAACTATTGTACGAAGTAATCTAAGGATTATAATACACTAAGATAATGCTTACAACAGGCTGTAGCATTGGTACTTGTTCAAAGACTTTAACAAAACAATATAATATAAACTACTGAAGCTAATGAGTCAGTTAGAAGCTTCTGTCAGCAAGTACTGATGAGTGACAAACTACTGATGAGTAGTTTGTCTTCAGTAGTTCTTCAGTGAACTGTCTGGTTAGACTTTAGAACTTCTGATGCTTTACTCTTCAGCACTTTGACTTCTTCTTCTTTAGTACTTCATTCTTTACTCTTCAGCAGTTCTATACTTAGAATATTTAGCAGAAATATGATTTGGACTAAGCTAACAAAAGTGGTTTCTTCAATCCTTTTTCTCCCTACAATCTCCCCCTGGATTGATGAAGCCAAAACCATATCCAAATCTTTATTTACCTTCTTTTCCTTCATTCTTTCTAGCTTCCAGTATTCTCCAAATTTCTGCAGTCATGGAGACACTCAGCTGATGTTGTTGTTGCTCAGTAAGAGATCCTTTTTCAGGCTCAAGATGTTTTATGGTGAGAAGGCCTTTCGTTGACAGTATGCTTAGCTCTTTGGAGTTTCTGTAGACCTTGCTTGAAAGATCTCATCTTATCACTCTCACTGAGTTAGAATTAGTGAATGACCATTTGACAATGTTCACCTTAGACCTGTCAAAGTCTGAGGTGTAGGGGACCAAGCTAGTCTCCTGGGTTGATCCTGATTGTTGAATATTTTCTACTTTAGTGACTTTCAGGTGGGTATCCCTGCTTTCTTCTGTATTCATAGCACTAGGCATAACAAAGTTTGGTAGATGGTGTTCTGTGACAACCTTAGTGTGTGTTTGTTCTTTGATTGTTTGTTGTAACTGGTAAGCAAATGTTGCAGGATCCCTGAATTGAGTAAGCAGAGGTTTTTCTTCTACATCAAAGTCTCCATGTACCACTGTGTTGCCTTCCAACAGCACCATTTTAAAGTCTGTCTTGACTGTTTCCTCTTGCTTCTTTCTGGTAGCTGGCCTTTGTAGTGCACCAGAAGATCTTTTGACAACTGAAGTTTGTGGAACTTCAGAAGTTTCTAACTTCTCAGGATTAGCAGCCTTGTTTGCCTTGAATCTTTTATAAGTGTCATAAAGAGTATCTTCTTTCCATCTTGACACCGATGTTTTTGGACCAAATCCATTAGCTACCAATTCATCAATTATTTCAGCTCTCTTTACCTTTCTCTCTTTCTTTGTTGCCAACCTGTCAGCTACTAGTTGTGCTCTTTTTATAAGTTCTTCAGTAGAGAGCCTTGTTAGAGAAGCCTTCTTAGCTTTGGTATTCTTTGTAATCATAAGCATGAGTTGCTGTCTTTTATCTTCTTCAGCGACAACTTCTTTTTCTCTTTCTTCAGCTTCTAACTCATCAAATTTGGTTTGATACTTGACAAGTTTGTCATCAAAACTGAGATCATCCCTTGCTTCCAGGTTGTTCCATACTTCATCTTCCTTAGCCTTCTTTTGTGCCTTTTTTAAACTCTGCTCGAGTAGTTCTTTTGACATTGAGATGGGAGTAGGGTTTAAAATAGTTGTTACAGGTGCAGGCCTTGGAATTTGTTCAGGTGCCTTGGAAGACTGTCCTTGTTCAGTCTTGGAAGTTGCAACTGCTGAAGGGTTGATGGTAGTCTCAACTACTGAAGGATTGTCTTCAGCACTTGGAAAGTGTACATCAGCAGTTTCTTCTATATGGCCTTGGGATTCATCAGCAGTTTGTTGTATCTCTTTTCCTATTCTTTTGGCTATCAGTTTGGCTTTACGAGACACATTTTCTTTAGGTTCCTTATTCTTCTCCCCCTTTTTGGCTTCATCCACTTCTGGAATCCTTGAAGATTGAGAAGTTGTAGAAGATAATGTGGCAAGTTGTCTTGTGTTGTTGTCTATCTTCTTGTTCAGCTCACCAAGTTGTTTTTTTATCAACTAAAATTGAGTGTTTGCCTTTAACTCCCAAGCAGTTATGAATGACTTGAGTTGATCAGCTATGAGGTTGGACATCATCTGGTACAGGGGACCATCTGGGTTGCATAGGTGGTTCCAGTCTATGCTTGTAATCCCAGGGAATTGGGTAGGCTTTTGTAGTGAAGGGTGTGTGTTTGGGTGATCTTCAGAATGAACTGAAGATGCCACTTTAGGGGAATGAGAGTTCAAGTGGTCTTTAACCTGATCTTTTGTGACCAGCACTTTGAGCTTAGAGACATCAGATACAGGACCTTCAATATCAGCCGTCAATTCATGTTTTGGAGTATGTGAATTATCATCCAAACTAATGGAATCATCTGAATCCCTGATAGTGTCCTCAATGAGAGCAGTATCAGTTAAATCATGAGCTAGACCCAAACTAGTTTTCTCATGAACCTCTTTGTCTTGGTACTGAGGTTTTCCTACTTCAGGCATAAAGCCTCCATCAGTAGTTGCCACACTTGAGGTCTTACCAATGTTACTTCTGTCCTCAGGTCCACCACTGGGTGGTAAATGAGTAGTAGCAGCCTCAAGTGTACCTAAATTATCTAAGTTTGGGCTTAGATACCCTGGTTCATCCTCATCTCTTTGGATAGGGCTAATGATGTCCATATCCATGTCAACTTCTGAAGGTATCTCCCCTGTTTGATGTGTTTGTTGGGGAGTGACATGTTTGGATGGGACTTTTTCTATTAGCCCTGAGAGAAGTTTGGCAATTTCTATTGTGGTGTGGGATGTTTCTGGTTCAGTAGTTATGGGTAAGGGTTCAGCAGTTTCAAAGGAAGGATCAGTAGTTATGGCTTTTCTAAGTCTCTTCCTATGAAATAAAACAGTTATGGGCTTTCTTTTGGGTGGTTGAGATGGAGTAGACTGAGAGGATGTTTCAGTCACATCCTTAGGAAGTGCAGATTGCACATCAGTAGTTTTAGGTATCTCATCTTCCTGAACTACCTTTTTCTTTGGGTTGGTGGGTTTTGTTTTTGCTGTTTTGGTTTCTTGGCTTTCTTTGTTTTGGGTTTGGAAGATGTGGGTTCCTTGGGGACTGTTTCTTGTTCCCCTAGGTCATCTTCTAGCAGAAGTGCCGGTTTGTTATGCCTGGAGAATACTTGTGAAGTCATAGGATTTAAAGTTTTTGACTCCCCCCAAGTACTCCCTCTCCAAGTTCCTTTATTATGCACTGCATAACAAATCTTGGATACAACAAAAACTTCGTTTTAGAGTTTTGGTGATGCAACACCAACTCATTGAAGAAAAGTGAAGATGCTATAAAAGTTGTTTCATTTATGATTGAATGAAATATTGGTTGAAAAGTTGAAGGCATCTGATCCTATGATCCAGTTTTAGGACTAAGACACATGATCATATAATGAAATAACAGTTTATATTGTGGATCAAAATATTTTTTGTAAACTGTTGCATGTGACAAAGTACCTTGGTAACCACATTCAGTCATGGTCAAGTGGATATCAGCAGTGGGAACATGCTCAGGAGCATCAGCATCATTTAGGCCAAGCCTTATTCCCAGAGAATCCTGTGTGATCGCCATATGCTTCCCTTGGATGGTTGATTTTAGGGAAATCACTTTGTTATTCACAGTCACCGACTCAGCATTAGCCCAGAACTCATTGAGAGTTTGTATATGAATAGGAGGATCAACGGTGAAGGCTGTGTAGCATTGGGATTTAACGACCAAATCAATGATTTCATCGTATTGGGACCAGGCTTCATCTTTCTCGAAGTAGCCTCCTTGATTATGTCCTTGTTTCAAAACGAAAGCCATGGTTTTCTTTTGATCGAACAGTGAATTTTTAGGTTAGAAAAGGGGTTTTGACTTTGCTTTAAGAGAGAAAGAGGGAATTTTTGCTTTTTGAATGGATAAGTGTTTGAAAAAAGTATTTATCAGAAGTTTTTAACCGCCTAGGTCAAACTTCTGATGAGTGAAATGTCTATTTTACCCTTTTTAATGAAACTGCTGATGAAACAGAATTCTTCATCAGTAGTTTTCATTTTCTCTTCAGTAGTTTCAAACAACTGATGAGAATGATTTCAAAACACTTTTATAACTTCTGATAATTATCAGCAGTTATTTCTTTTCTTAAAAATTCCCATTCTTGATGTTTTCAAAAATATCAGTAGTTTCTCTTTGTTTATTCATCAGAGGTTTTGTGACAGATCGGTAAATATGTAAGTGAAAGTAAAAATATGTGCAGAAGAAAAAGTGAAAACACTTACAGACTTTACTCAAAATTTAGCATCCCAAGCATGGATACTAACCTCTGAAATGTTGTTGAATCAAGGGGTTTGGTGAACACATCAGCTATTTGATTAGCAGTTGTGACATGTTTCACCTCATTCTTGCCTTTTTCATAGCAATATCTTATGAAATGATACCTGATTTCAATATTTTTAGTCTTTGAGAACTGAGCAGGATTTTGAATGATGCTAATGGCAGATTTACTGTCTACTAAGAGTGGAGTCTTAGTCTCTTTGTTTCCATAATCAAGAAGTTGATATTGGAGCCATTGAATCTGTGATGTGCAGCTTGCAGCAGCAATGTATTCAGCTTCAGCTGTTGAAGTTGCCACAGATGTTTGTTTCTTTGATTGCCAGGACACCAGACAGTTTCCCAAGAATTGACAACCACCAGATGTTGATTTTCTTGACATTTTACACCCTGCATGGTCACTATCTGAAAAAGCAGTTAACTTGGTATTGCTTGAAGCAGGAAACCAAATTCCTAAAGTAGGAGTTCCTTTCAGATATCTGAAGATTCTTTTGATAGCAGTTAGGTGTGATTCTCTTGGTGCAGATTGATATCTAGCACAGACACAAGTTGAGAACATAATGTCGGGTCTAGAAGCAGTTAAATACAAAAGAGAACCTATCATACATCTATACATGGTTTGATCAACCTGTTTTCCTTGATCATCTGGTTCAACTTGTGTGGCTGGTGTCATGGGAGTGGAACTTGATCTACAGTCTTGTAAAGAAAATTTGTTTAATAATTTTTTAACATATTTTGATTGATGTATAAATGTTCCATTTGTTTGTTGCTTGACTGTAGTCCTAAAAAGTACTGCAGTTCTCCCATTGTACTCATTTCAAATTTTGATTGCATGAGTTTCTTAAATTCATCACACAATTTTGTAATTATTGAACCAAAAATGATATCATCAACCTAAATCTGAACAAGTAAGACATGATTTCCAACATGTTTTATGAAAAGTGTTTTATCAATGGAGCCTCTAGTGAAGTGATTTTTAAGCAAAAAGTTGGATAGTGTTTCATACCAGGCTCTTGGAGCCTGTTTTAGCCCATAAAGAGCTTTGTCAAGCTTGTACACCCACTCAGGATGAGAACGATCCTCAAACTCTAGTGGCTGACAGACATACAACTCCTCTTTTATTTTTCCATACAAAAATGCACTTTTGACATCCATTTGAAAAACTTTTATGTTGTTGGAAATTGCATAAGCTAAAAATAACCTTATAGCTTCAAGTCTTGCAACTGGTGCAAAGGTTTCATCATAGTCAATTCCTTCTTCTTGAGAATAACCTTGTACCACCAATGTTGCCTTGTTCTTGATGATCATACCAGCTTCATCTTGTTTGTTTCTGAAGACCCATCTAGTGCCAATTGGTAGCTTGTTTGGAGGTAAGGGACAGATTTTCCAAACCTGTTGCTTCTTGAATTGAAGCAGCTCATCTTGCATAGCGTGAACCCAATTGTTATCTTTGAGGGCTTCTTGATACTTCTTTGGTTCCAACTAAGAAATGAATGTTGAGAAAAAACAAAAGTTGGAAAGCTGGTTTCTGGTAAGCACCCCTGATGCAATATCACCTATGATTTGTTCCAATGGAGGATCCTTGTGTTCAATCAATTGTTGTAGTCCTGTACTTGAGGATGGCTCTTGAATTTCTTCAAATAAACCACCGAGGTCGATAATATCTCGTTCAGCTGTTTGTTGAGGTTCGGGAGTTTTTGGAGCTGAATCAGTAGTTTCAAAATGTTCATCAACAGTTGTTGAAGTTGAAGCTTGTGAAAATTCTGAAGGTTTGAAAGTTTATTTAATGACTGTGTTTGGAGTCCATGATGTGGGACCATCATCATCAAACCCTTGATCACCATAATAAGTGGGTTTGGATGATTCAACAGTCTTTTCAGGTCCGAAATTAAAGCTGTCAAGGTCAAAGAGTTCAGCAGGATGTGCTGGAATGAGAGTATGTTTAGACTCATTGAACTTGACATTCAGTGTTTCTTCTTACAGTCTTGGTTCTTGCATTGAAGACTTTGTAAGCTTTCCTCATTGGAGAATAACCAAGAAAATAACCTGAATCAACTTTAGCAGCAAATTTAGAGATAGGGTCTTTGATGTTGAGGATAAAACATTGACATCCAAAAGCCTTGAAGAAGGAGATGAGGGGCTTCAGGCCATGAAGAATTTAATAGGCAGTCTTGGTATGTCTCTTTTTGATAAGAACTCTATTCTGAACATAACAAGCTGTGTTAACTGCTTCAACCCAAAAATACAAAGGTAGGCCTGAATCAGCAAACATGGTTCTTGCTGGTTCAATCAATGTCCTGTTCTTCCTTTCTACCACACCATTTTGTTCAGAAGTTCTGGGAATGTTGAATTGTCTACCAATCCCTTTAGACAAACAGAATTCATCCAGAGTTTTGTTCCTAAACTCTGTCCCATTGTCACTCCTGATGACTTTGACAGAGAAAGAATATTGCTTCTCTACTTGTAGAATGAAGAACTTGATTATTTCAGTTGCCTCATCCTTGGAATATAAGAAGAAGACCCATGTAAATCTTGAGTAGTCATCAATGATGAGCAAGCAGTATTTCTTCTTACCAAGGCTCATGATCTTGACTGGTCCAAATAAGTCCATATGGAGTAATTGAAGACATGCAGTTGTTTTTTATTCTTCAATAGACTTATAGGAGGACTTATGTTGTCTACCTTTAAGACAGGAAACACAGTATTCTTTGCACTGGTATTCCTTCAAAGGTAGACCTCTGACCAAGCCCATTTTTTGTGACTTTATTTATGGTTTCAAAGTTCACATGGCCTAGTCTCCTGTGCCAGAGATCCGTTTCTGAAGTTGATGCCTTTGAGAAGAAACAGACAGTGTTGTTCAGTACTTTGTCTTTCTCAATGTCCACTGCATACACATTGCCACACCTTTTGGCAATCAGCAAAGTATGATCTTCAATGATCTTCTCTATCAACTTCTGGCCTTCTGGTGATATGATCTTGCATGTTGTCTTGGTGAAAAAGGAAGAATATCCTTTGTCACACATTTGTGAAACACTCAGCAAGTTGTACTCAAGGTTTTCAATCAGATTGACCTTGTCAAACTGCATTTTGCCTGAGGATACATTGTCATATCCTAGTACATATCCCTTGGCATTGTTCCCAAAGGACACAGATCCTTCTCTTTGACTGATAAAATTGTTTATCAGGTATCTGCATCCAGTCATGTGCATTGAGCCTCCACTATCAACATACCAAATGCTATTCAAACCTCTGGAGACCCTTTGCACAAAAAAGCAAATTAATTAGATTTGGGAACCCAAGCCAATTTGGCTTTGGGTTTGCTCTTGAGAACAGGTACAGTTTGTTGAGGACCAATTTTTGAAATCCATGTCTTTTTAGCAATGGATTTTTCATTAAGGACAATGGTGGCATCTTTTTGGTGACCACCATCAACTTTGGTCATCAGAAGTTTAACCAAATTTATCAAATCTTTAACCTCATTAGTTTGTGAAACTACTGATGGGTTAGGTCTAACTTCTGAAGATGAATTTTGAGAAAAAGGCCTTTGTTGAGTTTTAGTCTTTTTCTGAGAAATGGTTTTGTTTGGTTGTTGTTTGTTGGGAAAGAAGGTATTTTCAAAATCTTGTCTTGTTTGTTTTCCTACAAGAAGTTGTTGCTTTTTGAGTGAAATCTGATTTCCTTTTCTATATCTGCAAAATTCAGTTATGTGGTTAAACAGACCACATATTTCACATGCTTTTTCCTTCTCTTTCCTTTTAGATTCAGCAAGAGATTTGGAAGGCAAGTTACTAACAATATCAGTATTTTTAGATAGGTCATCAGTAGTTTTCAGGTTCTCAACTCCTGATGAAGATGAAACTACTGATGACTTATTGTTAGTTGCCTTAACTTCTGCAGAGCTTTCATTTTTGAGAAAGTTCTGAAGGAAAGATGTGCATTCTTTCTTTTCAGAAGTTTGAACCAATTTATTCCCATCATTATCAGTTTTGTGGGTAAAATCAGTTGGTGATTCAGTATGGGTATACCCTATGCCAAACTTAACATTTGATGCAGTTTGCTTGTTAAGCAGCATTTGGTACCCCTTACAAGACTCAACCCATATTTCACAGTCAACCTTGGTGTCAGCAAGCTCTTTTCTGACATTACCTAAGTTGTCTAGCATGTTTTTAATTTGTGCTTGGGTTTCAATGGAATTATTGGTTAATTTAGAAATTTCCTTATTTTTAGAAACAAGTTTTCTTTCTAAATCACACTTCATTTGTGTGTATTTTCTTTCCATATCATTTGCTTTGCCTTGTAAATGCACATTTGTTTCTCTAATTAAAGCAAAAGATTCTTTGCAAGAATTTGAACAAAGCTTTAAAAGAGATTGTTGTGATACCTGAGATAGAGCAGAGTTAGAGGAGCATCCCTCAAAAGCCATTAAGGCAAAATTCTTTCTGCCATTGTCAGGTTCTCCCCAGTTGATATCATAGACTTTGTTGTCTGCATCTGGACAGCATTCAGATGTATCAAAAGGAAGATTGCTCCAGTCAACATACCCTGAAATGAATCGGCTTTGTTGTGTGGGTTGTTGAGTTTATGGAGGAGGTTGAGCAGCTGCAACAGGAGGCATTTGTTGTTGGCCCTGTTGTTGAGCAGCCATTTGGACATATTGTATTTGTGGCACATATTGGATTTGTGGAGCTTGTGCGTGTACAAAATGAGCACTCCCTTGAGTTTCATTATTCTTATTATAATTGGGGTTAAATTGATTTCCAGACTGAGGTTGGTTAAAGCTAGAGCTTCTACACTCTCTAGCAAAGTGTCCCAACTTTTGACACTTGTGACATCTTAGTTTAGATTTGTCAAAACCAACTTTTGTTGAGTTGTTTAGTCCTGGAAATTTCCTTCCTGAACTTTTATAAAACTTGTTCATTTTTATACTTTACATGGCCAGTTGATGTAAAATGTCCATTTCCTCTAAGTGATCACTGCTAAAAATTTTCAAGTCATCCATGATAAAACACATGTTATCAGCAGTTTGACTTAGGTCTTCATTGTCATAAGCTGGGAATGATCTTTTTGATGAGATCCCAGTTGTTATGTTAATGTGGTCAAAAGATCCAAAATTATTAGAACAAGATGGTGAGTCCTGTCCCAATAAGGCTGTACTACCTGGAGTATAGTCGTCAGCAGTTTTACCAGATTCTTGTAAGTTTTTCTTTTGGTTTATTTCTCTTTCAAAAGTTAACAATTTACCGTGTAACCTTGTTAAGGTTAGGGTATTAAAATCTGAACTTATTCTGGAGACTATAGAGTATGTTTCCCATTTTGCAGGTAAAGACCTTAAAAATCTATGTAACATAGATGCAGTTGTGTAGGTCTGACCATTTAATTTTAACTCAGAGATGAGTGATGAAAATATTTCAAACTGTTGAGTTAATGTTTCACCATCTACATTAGTAAAAGTTTCATATTGTTGAGCTAGGATTTCTCTGGTGTTGGCTATCACCTCATCACTTCCTCCAAACTATTCTTTAAGGCTATCCCGCAGCTCTTTGGCATTTTCACAATGTAAAAGTCCAGCATAAATTTCATTTGGGAGAGCCATAGCCAACATAGAGAAAGCTTTTGCATCTAGCTCAAATTTTTGGAAATCTTCTTCAGTATAGTCTTTAGGATCTTTTGGTCTTTCTATTTTAGATTCTGGATCAGCTATTACTAGTTTGTGAGGTCCAAAAATAATAGACCTCCAACATCCAGTATTGGTCTGAGATATAGTGTGTGCCAACCTTCTTTGCCAGATGTTATATTCATTTCTGACTAGCATAGGAGGTTTATTGGCAGATCCAGTATTGTAAGGGTCCATTTTTAAGAAGTTTGGTTTGTCAATACTTTCTTAAAGTGATGGATGTATAAATAAAGTGAACTTTTATCCTTTATTGGATATCAATAAGAGCCTGTGTCTGATTCTCAATTTGTTAGATTGATATTTGATCAGATAAACCAGAGCTCTGATACCAATTGTTGGATCAGTGGTCTCTTTATAGCAGTTTAAGTTCAAGAACACTTGTGTGTTATAAGTTTATCAAAGTAATTTGCACAGCGGAGTAATAAGTGTTCTAAGTTAAAGTATCACTTTTACAGGAGTTATTACTCCCCCTTTACTATTGCTGTAAATGAGAATCGAAACAATTCAAAGTATAAAGCAGTAAATGCAAGTATTGAATGATTCTCAGATGTGGAAATGGATTATAAGTTATAAAAGCTTTGAAGGATTTCAATTAAAATCAAGTGTCTAAAATAGTGGGATTAATCCATCTATTTATAGACGAGTACAAACTGTTGTACGAAGTAATCTAAGGATGATAATACACTAAGATAATGCTTACAACAGGCTGTAGCATTGGTAATTGTTCAAAGACTTTAACAAAACAATATAATATAAACTACTGAAGCTAATGAGTCGGTTAGAAGCTTCTGCCAGCAAGTATTGATGAGTGACAAACTACTGATAAGTAGTTTATCTTAAGTGGTTCTTCAGTGAACTGTCTGGTTAGACTTCAGAACTTCTGATACTTTACTCTTCAGCACTTTGACTTCTTCTTCTTCAGTACTTCATTCTTTACTCTTCAGTAGTTCTATACTTAGAATATTTAGCAGAAATATGATTTGGACTAAGGTAACAAAAGTGGTTTCTTCAATCCTTTTTGTCCCTACAAGGAGGATGTGGCAAAGACAGCCTTTCGAACTCGTTATGGACATTATGAGTTTTTGGTAATGCCATTTGGGCTGGCCAATGCACCGGCTGTGTTCATGGATCTTATGAACCGCGTGTGTAAGCCTTATTTGGACAAATTTGTCATAGTGTTCATAGATGACATATTGATCTATTCCAAGAGCAGGGAGGAGCATGAGCAACACCTGCGGCTGATCCTGGAACTCTTGAGAAATGAGCAGCTGTATGCGAAATTCTCTATATGTGACTTCTGGATTCGAGAGGTCAAATTTCTAGGGCATGTGGTTCATGAGGCAGGAATACATGTGGATCCCGCCAAGATTGATGCTATTAGAAAGTGTGAGGCTCCTAAGACTCCTACAGAGGTACGCCAGTTTCTTGGTCTTGCGGGATATTATCGCAGATTCATTGAGTGATTCTCTAAGATTGCTCAACCTCTCACTGCTTTGACGCAGAAGGGTATTACTTACAAGTGGGGAGATGCCCAAGAATCTACTTTTCAATTGTTAAAGGCAAGGCTTTGCAGTGCACCCATACTATCACCACCCGAGGGTACAGAGGACTTTGTGGTGTACTGTGATGCGTCCATCCAAGGTTTAGGGTGTGTGCTGATGCAGCGTGATAAGGTGATCGCTTATGCTTCATAACAACTAAAGGTTCATTAGAAGAATTACACTACCCATGACTTGGAACTAGGAGCGGTGGTTTTTGCTCTAAAGATTTGGAGGCACTATCTCTATGGGACTAAGTGTACGATCTTCACGGATCACAAGAGCCTTCAGCACATATTCGATCAGAAGGAGCTGAACATGCGACAACGTCGATGGGTCGAGCTCCTGAATGATTATAAATGTGCCATCAAATATCATCCAGGGAAGGCTAATGTAGTAGCGGATGCCCTTGGTTGTAAGGAAACAAAACCCAAACGAGTGCGAGCTTTACAACTTACCATACCTTCTAATCTTCCCGATAAGATACGTGAAGCCCAGGGTGAGGCTTTGAAAGAAGAAAACATCTGGCTGGAAACTTTGCATGGTGCTGATAAGCACCTGGAACTGAGGATAGATGGTCTTCAGTACTTCATGAATCGAGTCTGGATTCCACGTTTTGGGGATCTCAGACAACTGGTGCTCGATGAAACTCATACCTCTCGTTATTCGGTACATCCTGGTTTGGATAAAAATGTACCAAGATCTCAAAACTCTGTACTGGTGGCCAAACATGAAAGTTGAGATAGCCACTTATGTTAGTAAGTGCTTGACTTGTGCAAAGGTTAAGATTGAATATCAGAAACCTTCAGGCTTACTCCAGCAACCAGAAATCCCTATGTGGAAATGTGACGGAATTTCTATGGACTTTATGACAAATCTCCCTAGAACGCCAAGTGGGCATAACATGATTTGGGTTATCGTTGATCGTTTAACCAAATCGGCACATTTCCTGGCAATAAAGGAAAGCGACACGCTGGAGAAACTGGCCAACATCTATATCAAGGAGGTCGTCTGTAGGCACGGGGTACCTACTTCTATCATATCGGATCGCGATGCGCGATTACTTCTCATTTTTGGACGGCTCTCCAAGATGCATTGGGGACTCGCTTAGACATGAGCACAGCCTATCACCCTTAGACGGATGGGCAAAGTGAACGTACCATCCAAACACTAGAAGATCTACTGCGAGCGTGCGTGGTGGACTTTGGCAACAGTTGGGACAAGCACTTGCCTTTGATTGAATTCTCTTATAACAATAGTTATCACACTTCAATTCAGTGTGCGCCTTTTGAGGCACTTTATGGACGCAAATGTAGATCTCCCATCTGCTGGACTGAAGTTGGGGATAGCCAGCTAACAGGTCCCGAACTCGTGCACGAAACTTCTGAGAAGATAGTGCAGATTAGAAACCGGATGGCTACTGCTCGTGATCGACAGAAAAGTTATGCTGACAAGCGTAGGAAACCTTTGGAGTTCCAAGTTGGGGACAAGTTACTATTGAAGGTGTCACCTTGGAAGGGTGTGATACGCTTCGGAAAATAGGGAAAGTTGAACCCACGATACGTTGGACCATTCGAGATTGTTGAAATGATTGGTCCAGTAGCTTACAGGTTAAACCTGCCTGATGAACTCAGTGGGGTACACAATGTATTCCACGTATCCAATCTAAAGAAATGTCTCTCTGATACAACACTGGTGGTACCACTGGAGGAGATCCAGGTGGACGATCAGCTTCGGTTCGTGGAAGAACCAGTAGAAATTCTTGAGCAGGGCGTCAAAAACCTCAGACAAAGCACCATACATATTGTTAAGGTGCGATGGAACTCCCGTCTAGGACCAGAATATACGTGGGAACGCAGGGATCAAATGCGACTCAAATACCCACATCTCTTTGCTGAACCTGAAACTGTACATAAATCAAACGCGGAACATAAAGCAACTCTTTCAAAGTGAATTTCGGGGCGAAATTCCTTTCAACTTGGGGATGATGTGACATCCGGGAACCAAGCACACACTTTTCTAGCTGGCTTTATTGTTTACTTGCTGAATTTCGGGAAGAAATTCTTTTCAACTTGGGGATGATGTGACACCCCGCATTTTCAGGTTAATACTTTTACTGAACTCTAGTTAACTTGCATGTTCATACGTGGTTAAATACTTAACTAGGGTTAGTTAAGGAGGTCTTTCAATGTGTTAAGGAATAATAACATATGTTAGATGATATTAACGTATGTTATAATTAAGAAAAATCCTTGTTTTGACACACACACGAGTCCTGTATCCCGAACGTTGGTGATTTGTCTAGCATACATGATAATGTGTACAATTGAATTATGATGAACGTGAAGTAACATGTTTATGTGAATTAAATGTTTATGTAAATTACTGCTTAACTGATAGTCAGTACGTAAACCATGCAAATTATGTGGCACTCTAGGATTAATATGTTATGAGATGATAAAAACAATTGTTTTTATGTAGATTGGGGTGGTTAATAATATCGGGTCCAGTATTGGGCTAAAACATGATTAACGGGTCCGGTTAGCAAATTAAAAGGCCCTAATACCCAATTACTTGGGCAACAAGCCAAATTCTCTTATAATTATGGATAAAAAAAACCCTAACCCTAAACCTCCCTTGGCGCCGTGAGATACCCCCACCCCCCTCTCTCTCAATTTTCAACAAACATCAATCTCTTTCACTTATTCAAGCTAGTTTGGGTGTAATCTCTAGGCCTTGAGGACTTTTGCATTGGAAGGTATGATCTTTATGTGTTTTTATGATGATTAGTAATGCCTGAAAAGTTTTAAAAATCATAGAACATACATACATATAAATCGCATGCATGGTGTTGTTGTGAGTTATTGAATGTTTTATAAGATTAATGATAAGAATTATTGTTAGTAATCATAATAAGGGTTTTTGTATGTTAATATATGAGTTTGATTATGATAATATGGATTATGCATGTGTTATAGATTTTTATGCATGATTAGGGTTTATGAATAACTTGGGGTGCAAGATTCAGTTTCTGGCAGATTCGTTTTGATAGTTTGTAGGGCTGTTATGAGGGGTGTAACTTGATTGTTTTGATCGTTACTTGATGCTAGAACCTTATTTATGATGTTAGGTTTTCGAAAAGTCCAAGATCATGCGTTTTTTACTTGTTTTGATATTTTTCCATGATGTTATAAGTTTAGAGGTGTAGGCTTATTTTCGGATGTGAAAAATCAGCCGACTTTAAGGGGCTGTAACTTGAGTTGTACAACTCCGTTGGTAGTGAGTCAACAACACGTTTTTCTAGAGGAGGCTGAACTAAATAATTTTTCATAAACTTTTAAAGGGTTTTTTGTGATAAAATAAAAATAGTGACATGCATGGGAAACCCATAGGAACTTCCAGTAAAATTTTGAGGACCTGAAGAGTTGATTTGATATTTTATAAAAATTCGATTTTGTAAGTTAAAATCTGTCCAGAAATCGCGATTATGAGAAACAATGATTTGTTGATATTTTGTATGTATTGATGAATTATTGTTTATGAAACCCCTTATGGGAATATGTGTACGTGCTATGTGTATGTTATAGATGACATGATAGGTTGATTATGGTAAGTGTGTAATGAGTTCTTATCATGTTAGAAGTTTTGACATGCTCCTTTACGAATTAATTACCAACGACTTGCACGGGTCATACATGGTCTACTTGTGTCGAGTCTATTTGCATGAGGTGTCATCTAGGTCATTGTAGAGTACAATGGTTTGGGATAATCAATATGTGTAACCGCACTCAGACACTCGTAAATTTGTGTTCGATAGGTTATCGATAGGCGAGTAGTCTACTACGTTTCAGTCTTTGCGGTTTATATTAGTTTTTGCAACCTAAGGTGAGTTTCACTACTTTTTCTCAAAAGCGTGTGTCTCGGGTTTGAGACAACTTAATTAACGTTTTCTAGTCCGTTTGGGACTACTATTTCATAACTTTTACACATCCCGGGTTTCGGGGTTCTAGGTTCACAAGGTGAATCTACTTTTACTAATTCATGCTACATGTCCTTGATGAACTAAACCAACCCTATCGTTGAAGTCCTTCTAGATACCGAATGAATTGCCGGGTGGGCAAGCGGATTATTAGTTGATAGCGCTGTTAGGTTTCACAAACCTCACATCGTGCTGGGAGCATGGGTGTTAACTATAACTTAACTTTTATTGTCATTGTTGGTGGGCAATGACGCAAGGCACTTTGCTCATTATTTTGGGATCTCGTTGTTTAGCAGTTCGGTATCGCCAGTATTAGTTATCATGAGTGGGTTAGCTACCCCTGGCATATGAATTAGTTGTTACTTGTTGTTACATGGTCTGGGGGGCCTGTGCACTTATTTGTTGTTACGTGGTCTGGGAGGCCGACGCATTTACTTATTGTTACGTGGTTTTCGGAAAACCTACGCGTTTACTTATTCGTTTACTTTACTTTGTGAACTCACCAACATTGTTTGTTGACCCACTATGTACATGCTTTTGCAGGTAGTTAGCTTCCGGTGTCACGATTAGGAAGCATTGCACGTTTCACTGCATTTGGGGTCTTGGGCATACACCTAAATTATATATCATGCTTTTACGTTTTCTTTTATATGGTTTTAATTTGGGCGCGTTGTTTTGCGCATGGTTTTAAACTATCTATGTTTGGTTTACGCTTTCGCAACTTAACTAAACTTTTTGGTAAACGCTAAACTTGATTTTTGAAAAACGAACTAAATGGTTTGGGGCATTTAGAGTCGTTCTTATGACTTATGGCTATAGGATCCTGGTATGTCACGCGCCTCGCTGTATAAACCCCGCAGTGGAAATTTGACGGTGTGACACATCTACTCACAACCACTTATACCCACTCTACATAATATAGAGATTACACTCACACCATTACGTATGAGCCAATGTAAATGTTCTAAATACTAGTTATACTATATATTAATTTAAAACTTGATTTCACTATTCACCAATAGTTAAGTTTCATCATTTTTCATTTCGGCACTATTTTTTTTCCTTTCTTTTTTAAGTTTTTTTTTTACGATTTGGCCACCAACTTTTTAGTTAAGTTTTTATTTCATCGTTTTTACCACATTTTCTTCTTCATCATTTTCTTTTAAGTTTTTTCTTTCCATTTTGGCCACCAACTTTCTGGTCAAGTTATTTTCTCCGCGTTTTGGCCACCAACTTTTTGGTTAAGTTTTTATTTTATCGTTTTTACCACATTTCCTTCTTCATTATTTTCTTTTAAGTTTTTGTCTTCCCATCTTGGCCACCAACTTTCTGGTTAAGTTATTTTTTCCCCGTTTTGGCCACCAACTTTTTGGTTAATTTCTGGTATGTATTAATTT
This sequence comes from Ambrosia artemisiifolia, assembly GCA_032199755.1. NCBI lineage: Eukaryota > Viridiplantae > Streptophyta > Magnoliopsida > Asterales > Asteraceae > Ambrosia > Ambrosia artemisiifolia. The sequence goes on along the minus strand of CM063515.1, from coordinate 50,031,208 downwards.
AAAACTGAGGTGAATAATGAGGTTTCAACATTTTTCATTTCGGAACTTTTTTTTAAGTTTTTTTGTTTACGATTTGGGCACCAACTTTTTTCTTAAGTTTTTATTTTATCGTTTTTACAACATTTTCCTCTACATTAGTTTTTTTAAAGTTTTTTTCTTCCCATTTTTGCCACCAACTTTTTGGTTAAGTTTTTATTTTATCGTTTTCACCACATTTTCTTCTTCATTATTTTCATCAACTTTCTTTTTTCCCATTTTGGCCACCAACTTTCTGCTTAGGTTATTTTTTCCCCGTTTCGGCCAACAACTTTTTGGTTAAGATTTTTTTTTGGGTGAAAAACAACATAGGGAGTGGCGGTGCTGGATACGTTGATTGTTATGCCGAGAGCGTGCCGCGAAGCGCGCGGGCAGAATTACTAGTTTCAAATAATAAAAATGTAATTGTAAATAACAAAACCAAGAAAAAATAAAGATGACTAATTCTAAAGACGCGTGAACAAAGTTGACAAAAGATAACAATAACTTCTAAATCGACCAAAGAAAGATGACTAATTCAAAGACGCGTGAAGAAATTTACTAAAGATGACTAAAATTCTTTATGTAGTGTTATTTAATTTTTTACGTTATTATTTAGTTTATTGTTTTTATTCTTTTACAAGTTTTTTATTAATAAAGACTTGACTAAATGTTTTTGTCATATTTCTTACGTCGTTTTAGACTTGACTCAATGTATATGTGCACTTATGCCTTTTAAAGTCCTCTGTTTTGTACCATTTTTCATTGAAATATCAAATATAAACTTTGCTTCTGGTTCATCTTCTACCTTTAAACCCTCTCTTTTAGTTTGACTCCTCCTTAGCAGAGCTTGCCGCCTCTACAAACCCTTAACTTGCCGTAAAAAAAAAAGGAAAAAACTTTATATATAAACACATCAAGTGAATCCGCCACTGATTAGTGGACGTCTGTATATAAAGTAAGGCAAAACCCACAAAAATCAATGGTTTTGGTGACCTGAGAGCGTAATCTGTGATTTGAATTTTGACTGTAGCTACAAGGTATTCAACTTTTTCAATTTGTTACTTCCTTAATTACATATCGTTATTGACTTTTGGTTTTGTGCTTTTTTTAATTTTATATTTATTTGGGTTTGCATTACACATTCGAACTGGCTTTTATTATATTGTGCAGGAAATGGTCAATTGGTTGTTGATATCTTAAGCAGTAGTTCTTCAAATGTTTGATTTCTTTAGCCTTTAGGTTTAATAATATTCATGTGTTTTAGTACATCAGCTTCTCTATAGAAAAAAAATATAAGTTTTTCTTTCATTTGTTATTGTACTCTCCATCAGCTTCTTCCTGAGACTTATTATTCGTCTTTAAATATAATTTTGTGAGTGTACGAAAACTTAGAAAAAAAATAATAAAATAAGTATTTGTGAGTAAGATAGAAATAGAGATAGAGAACTTATTGCGAGAGGTTACTAAAAAATAAATCAAGTTTAGAGAAAAATGTGTAATTTGGTTAGAGCATTCACATTTGGTTCTACATATTTACGTGAGACAAACCTCCATATTTTAATAAGTGGTAATAAATGGTTGTGAGTAGAGGAGAGAGAAAAGTTACTGTTCATCAGTAAATTTGAAGGAGACACTGTTTATCCTCCATAATTTTTTAATATTTTTGAAAGTGGTTGTGAGTAGAGGAGAGAGAAAGGTAATGATAAAAGTATAGAATATGTATTATTAAATAGAAAATGAGAGAGAAATGTAATGATTTTTAGTGTAATTATAGAGATGGAGATGAAGCTGCTACCATGAGAGTATTCACAATAGTTGCTCCATCTTCATCTTTATAATTACACTAAAAATGACTACCTTTGTCTCTCATTTTCTATTTAATAATACTTATTCTATACTTTTATCATTACATTTTCTTCCTCCTCTACTCACAACCACTTTTTAAAAGGGGAAATGGAATTTAATAATCCCAACTTTGGGGGGTTGGAAGGCAACAGTCCCAACTTGTCAACATTTTTATTTTAATGGTCCCAAACTAACCTCAGTTAAGTTTTTCTGTTAAGTGCCAACGTGGCAATCCACGTGGCAGTCCATGTGGCATAGTATGTCCAGTTGGCAAAAAATGTGGGTCCCACTTGTTTTTTCAATTAAAAAAAACTTATGCATGTATTATTATATCTATATTCATCATCTGTGTATATATTATACACACATATATACAGAGAGAGAGAGAGAGAGAGTACAACCCACCACCCCACAACCGCCTGTCACCACCGTCCACCACCATCTCCGACGACCACCACCCCACCCTCCCTCATCCTCCTCCTCTGTTTTCCCTCCGATGACACCCACAACCTGCACCAACCCGCCACCACCAACCAAAGCCCACCCACCATCATTCCCCTCAACCTCCACCCCCATAATCACCACTCTACCATTCACCCCCACCAACCACCTGTAAAATTAGGGCTTTCCCCCAAAATTTAGGGTTCTTAGTTCGTCACCATCAACCACCGCCACCGTCAACCATTTTATTTGGTTGGAGCCCTAATTTTACAAGGGGAAGAAGAGGGGAAGAGAGAGAGAGGAGTTGGGAGCCGGCCCTTGGCTGTGTACGGCGGAGCTCCGGCGGACCACCCCCACCCCTTCCCATATCGATTGCACCTTGTTAAGACCCGACAGAGAGAGAAAGAGACATCAGAGGAGAGAGAGAGAGAACCGAGTGAGAGAAAGAAAGTCGGGTAGAGAGAGGAAGAGACGCAGAGGAGGAAGACGAAGACAGTGACGGCGGCGACTGGAGCTAGGGTTCCGATTAGGGTTCCGAGGGTGGTGAACAGGTACGCAGAAGGAGATGGTTATTGAGATGGTTATTGAGGGTGGTGAACAGGACGCAGAGGAGGAAGACTTGTGGTGGCTGTCGGGTGGTGAACAGGTACGCTGGATGAAGGTACCAGCGTTCTCTCTCTCTCAGCTCTTTCTCTCTCTACGTTCTCTCTCTCTCAGCTCTTTCTCTCTCTGTATATGTGTATATATATTGTATATGTGTGTATATATATTGTATATGTGTGTGTGTGTATATATATATAAATATTTTGGTATAAAGATTAAAAAAGACACATGTACATTGTGGGACCCACATTTTTTTTCCAACTAGACAGATTTTGCCACGTAGGACTGCCACGTGGGATGCCTACGTGGCACTTAACTGGAAAAACTAACTGAGGTTAGTTTGGGACCATTAAAATAAAAATGTTGACAAGTTGGGACTGCTGTGTTACAATTTTCAAGTTGGGACTGTTGCCTTCCAACCCCCCAAAGTTAGGATTATTAAATTCCATTTCCCCTTTTTAAAATATTAAAAAGTTATGGAGGATGAACAGTGTATCCTCCAAATTTAGTAGTGAGCAATGTCTCCTCCAAATATTTTCTCTTTCCTCTACTCACAACCACTTATACACAGTCTATATAATATAAAAATATCACACTCACACCATTAGAGCATTCACAACCTGGGAACCAAATTATGTGAGGGGTTCCCTCAAATTATATGGGGTGGGTGTGAGTGGTTGTGAGTGAAAGAGAGAGAAAATATTTAGAGAAAGCATTGTTCACCCCTATATATGAAAAGTTACTATTCACCCTATATATTTTTTAATATTTTTGTAAATGGTTGTGAGTGATGAAAGAGAAAATATAATGATAAAAGTATGAAAAAGTGTTATTATTTTAATTAGGAGAGAGGAGATTTAAGGGTAGAGTAGTGATTTTTAGTGTAATTTGATGAAGGAGATTTGATGGAGGGGATAAGAATGCTCTTATGGAGGAGCTGATGTGAATGTTCTAATGCGCATCAATATCTCTATTAATCATATATTGAGACTTAGTATCTAGATATTGACTTAGATAACCTACACTAGTTATCTAGATATTGAGACAATGTTTATCTAAACATTGATTAAGATTAAAAACCTTATAGACAATGTTTATTTTCGACTTTTCGTTTACTTAGTAAATCTGAAGACAATGTTTATTTTCGACTTTTCGTTTACTTAGTAAATCTGAAGTTATGCTTTCTTTTTACCTTGTATGTAGGTTTAACGAATTCTGTAAAATGGATCCATCATCATCTCGCTCTTGTTCTTCTTCTAAGATGAAAAGGAGTAATGATGTATTTGTGAACGATTCCTTTCAAGAACCTAAGTTAACAAAGAATGATGTGTTTTTGAACTATTCGTATGAAGATATCGGCAATGGCTTCATCCGCCACCTCCACGCAGCACTTAAACGCGAAAGTTATGAAGTATCTGACCACACCTTGCTCTCTGTTGGTCGAGATACCCATTTAGAGTTGTTGAACGCTATTCAAGACTCTGAGATCTTCGTTCTTGTATTCTCTAGCAACTATGCTTCTTCTCATAGTTGCCTCGATGGGCTGGTCCATATTATGGATTGCCTCCACAAGTTTAAAGATAGGAAAGTTCTTCCGGTATTTTTTAATGTGGAACCATCTGATGTTAGAAAGCAACAAGGTCCTTTCTTGAAAGCTTTCCAAGCTCACATGTCCAATGTAGATATTGGGAGAGTTCAACGATGGAAGCAGGCCTTAAATGAAGCAGGAAGTTTGTCTGGTCTAACCATGCAAAACGAGTAAGTGATTTTTACAATTCAATAGATTCTGTACAAAGTGAAATAACACTTTAATGGAATAGACAAGAACCAAATATTTTAATATTTTTAATTCCAGTCATGAGAAAGCTACTGGGAAGGATCATTTTTATACATATAATAAAAACCACATATAATAAAAACCACATATATCAAACTCTAGTTTATGATATTATGTGGTTTGACCAAAATGTTTGGGGCTCAAATCATGCATATTGTAGGTTTGGTGTATTTATCCTTGAAAATGTAAGAATTGCTGTTAAAACATTATATAGTATGTATGTGTGTGTACGCGCAACTCTTAAAAGCATAATCACTTCTCTTATAATATAATTATAGTAGTACTTCAAGCTAATTCATATTAAATATCTTTTTTAATGATTTTTTTTCATAGAACGAATATTATTTAAAACATTTGCTATTAAAGATTAAATAAATTAAGTATTTTGTTAACTAAAACGAATACAAAAGTTTACCAAACAAATCGATAAAATTGGATAAATACATTTCATCACACACATACAAATTGATATATAAGCCCTGAAACCAATTAGTATTGAATTTCTTACCATGATTTCACAGGGACGAGGCTAAATTCTTACAAGAAATTGTTGAAGAACTTCGACATATGAAAAGTCCAGATGATTTGTATGTTACAGAGTTCCCTGTTGGGTTACACTCTCGGGCACACGAAGTAATCTCAAAATTAAGGTTGGACTTGAAAGACAGTGTTTTGATTGTTGCAGTTTTTGGAATAAGCGGGATAGGTAAGACCACTATTGTCAAAGAGACTTATAACAGAATTGCTGCTGAATTCGATATTAGATGTTTTCTTGCAAATGTCCATGACCTCTGTAAGGTTCCAAATTGGGAGGTTGTTTTACCAAATGAGCTCATATCTTGTCTGACTAGAAATGATAAGTTTTCAGTCAGGAGTTGTCATAATGATTGCAAAACTACGATAAGAAAGTTGGTATGTCGTCGAAAGGTTCTTTTGGTTCTGGATGATGTTGATAACTACCAACAGTTGGAAGCATTATGTATTAATGATACTTCATCCTTCTACCAAGGAAGTAGAATAATCGTTACAACAAGAGATAAACGTTCCCTTGGTCACATAAAACATGAATTATATCTTACAAGCTTGTTGAATAGAAAGGAGTCTCTTAACCTCTTCATGTGGCTTATGTTTAAAAGAGATGACCCTGTGAATACAAAATTCATAGGAGAAGTTGTGAGTCTTGCTGGAGGGCTTCCGTTGGTTCTTAAGGTTTGGAGTCGTCATTTTTTAACTTGGGGAAAGGAAGAATGGGCAAGTGAGCTGGAGGAATTGAAAAGAATTCCACACGGTGATGTTCATATGAAGCTTAAGAAGAGCTATGACTCACTTACTAATAGAGCCAAGAAGTTATTTCTGGATATTGTTTGTTTTATTAATGAAGTTTGTAGGGATGTATTTAGAAAACAATTAGTGATAGACGTATTACAGGATGAAGAGATTGCGTTCTTCCCCAACAAAGAAATTCGATTTCTAGCTGATAGAAGCCTTGTTGAAATGCCATTCTTGTCGATGCCTCATGCAATTGCCGAAATGGGTAAAGAAATTGTGCGACAAGAAAACGAAGATGAGCCTGGACAACGCACTAGACTTTGGGACAAAAAGGAAGTGATGCGCGTATTGACAGAATGTTCGGTATGTTATCATTTTGTTTATAGCACAAAGCATATATACTTAATTAGGTAGCATATTCAAAGCAGTAACAATTATATTATGTTTTGTTTGTATTTGATAGGGAACTAAATCTGTAGAAAGCATTGTGTTGATGACAGAGGAGATAGATGAAGTAACTGTTCAAGCAGAGGCGTTAAGAAAGATGTGCAATCTGAGGTTGCTTTGTTTAAGTTGTCATAGAATATCTTGGAGTAATTGTTTAAATGATGAAATGATGCCCTTATCATTCAAAAAGCTGAAATACTTGCAATGGGAAGGCTTCCCTTTCGAAAGCATCAACAATATTGATATGGGCAATGTAGTGGTTTTAAAATTTCCAAAAAGCAAATTGGAAATACTTTGGGAAGGAATGAAGGTATTATGATACTTTAACTTGATACATATTTTACTAGAATTTCATATTAACCCTTTGGCCCTCTTTGTTATTTGAATTTGGGACCAATAATCGTTGGGAATTCCGAACTAATAAAAGCAGTGGATAAATATAGTTTAGTAAACGTTCCAGTGATTTAATAAAGGAGTTATATTTATCATGTTCTAATTAGTTGGTTATCTAGCATCCTAAACGTGTTTAACGTTTGAGATGTCTAATTGAACAATTCTACGAGGGTCATTTTGACGTTGATAATAAAAGATTCCGTTGCCATTCAAATAAATAAAATAAAAAAATTGAACAATTCTGGTAATGGTCTAATAGGTGTGTTTAGCTATATACACACACCATGATGCTGGTATTGAGAATAGTAATTCAAGTTTTGAGCAAAAGCTTCTTGAACACAAAGATTCATTAGTTTACAAATGAGGGGTTTGTCCCTATTTATAGATATGGATGGGGTGTCATACCCCTTTACTAACCAACATAATGGTTGGGGAAATAACTACCTTAACCACCTTACTTATACTAATTTTATTATACAAAATAATAACACTAACTTAGGATAAATCCTTATAGTGTTTTGATGCCAATATTATTTCCAACAAGTACTATTAGCTCATACCAATAATAACATTTAGGGCCTTTGGTATTCAATCTCAATATATATGTATGGATGAATAAGACAGACACTAACACCTTAAACTATAGGTTTTTTTTATATATAATCAGTGGCGAAGCTTGGTTTCGGAATCGGCGGGGGCCGAACTCAATTTTTTCGATCGGTAGTGGAAAATCGGCGGGGGCCGAACTCAACCCAAACTCAATTGACCTATATAAATTGCAAATTTCCACTACTACGCCAAAAAACAGGGGGGCCAGGGCCACCCCTGGCCCCATATATACTTCGCCCCTGTATATAATTTTATGATTCGATATTATATGTATTACTTTTTTTGTTTCCAGAGTCTCAAGAAACTAAGGATATTGGATGTGAGTGATTCAGACAACTTAACAATGACCGGTGATTTCTATGGACTTGAGAATCTTGAGGAATTGAAGTTTCTTAATTGCCGAAACTTAAAAGAGTTGCACAACTCTATTGGTTGTCTTCAGAAACTCACCATCTTGACTTTAGATGGCTGCGTAGCCTTAAAGTGGATCCCTTGGGAAATGATACTCAACTTACCATCTCTTGAAAAAGTAAATATTGAAGACCTCACTGGGTTACAAATTGATATGGCTACCCAACCTTTTCTGTCTTCTTTAAGAGAACCTGTGAGCCTTTTCCGAGATAACCGAATGATGATAATACAGTTTCAACCTAACAACAAACGGTTGATTCCGCACCTTCCCCAAAACTTCACATCCATTGACCTCTGTGTTTTTGGATATCCAGAGAATCTTCCTTTGAACATTTCCAATTTAAAATCTCTAGAATTCATCGACTTCCACGACTGGCACAAACTTGGTTCAAAATCTCTAATCAAACATGCAGACCTAGCAAATTTAAGTAAGTTAACAATGGAAAGATGTAGTCTGTCAAAAGTACCCAATGAAATTGGGAATTTGGTGTCATTAAGGGAGTTGGACCTCTCAGAAAACACATTCTATAGCCTTCCAGATACATTAAGCAACCTTTCACAATTGGTTGTCCTCAAGATACGTTCATGTTTAAATTTACGATTGCTTCCTTTTCTTCCATCAAACATAGAACTTATAGAAGCATACCGGTGCTCGTCATTACAAATGAGGCCATTTAACTTGGAGCAAAGAAGTTATATTTTTCGTTCCAAGCTTTTCAAGGTATGCTGCTATCACTTCCTAGCAAATTTTGTATTGAAGTTAACTTGGGTTTTCATAGGCATCATGCAGTTTGTAACTCATATTTGAATGCATGCAACAGGAATCAAGCATCCCTAAATCATTTATGATCAGCCTACCATGGAATATGGGGAGGCCTGGCTGGCGTGGTTTTCAAAAGAGGGGAGGCGTTATATCTTTTGTGGCACCGATGCACTTAGACAAGAAACTTTGTGGTATCATCTTTTATATACACCGGCTGGGGCGCTGGGCCAAAAGGATGCATACTCCTAAAATTCTTAATAAAACAAAAAATACAAGTCTTAGTCTAAAGGAAATGTGGGTATATCCTTATTCTATGGGTGTCATGTTTTTTCCACTTGATGATACAAATATCGAAGTGGGTGACAGCATGGAGCTTGAATTCGATCCGCCATATGTTTTTAGTTGTGGGTTACGCTTGATATATGATAGAGATTTAATGGATTCTAAATTGGTTCTTCAAAAGGTTAATGGCTTCTCCGATGATTACGATTCGAATTCTGATAATTTATCTTCGGAAAGTAGTGATGAGGATGATTTAGATGACGATTTAATGAACGACGGTGATGATGACAATTCGGACTGTGACAATGATTACTATTCGGACCGTGATGATGATTTCTGTTCGGATAGTAATGATGATTATAGTTCAGATGACGATTAAATAAACGATGGCGATGATGAAGATAAAGTTAAAAGTAGTGCAATTTTGAGGGTTAGTTTTCTTTAACAATGACTAAATTTTCATTTTTATTCATCTATGTATATGGGCCACACTAATCTAACGACCGTGTTCGGCGAAAATTGACTCAAACGGCCGTTTAACGATAGGCGGCGATTGTGCTATTGCTATAACACGAGCCCTAACCTTCAAATGGTTGTTTGACGAACCTTCAAAAGGCCATTTAAAAGTAGTGGCAATAACGCAAGCCCTGCCTTCGCATGGTTGTTTGACTTATTACGGGCGTTGTGATTAGATTGTCAGTGGCCTATGTATAACAAGCCTTTTATGTATATGTATTTATGTGAGTATTGACAGGATGTGACGGTGAAACTTCCAACGAATAAGGTGGCAATGAGAGAGGATGCGGATGGTGAGTTGAGTGCAGAGAGGCGGAACACTGCTAATATGACGGCTTACCATGCCGGAGTAGAGTATCAACATCCATTGCAGCTACTGTCTTAGTGTGTATTTGTGTAGTGTGTTTGGGTTTTTGTTATTCACAATGAAATGCTTAGGGACAACTAAATGAAGCTAAATATGTTTTTATTTATGAGTGATGTAATTGGAACACTTCAAAATTGGTTACTATTATATCAAATATTTTCTTTTATTTAATTTCTATTTTCTAATTTTGATTACTTAAACGAAATACCTGGAGTGTGAAAACATATAATCATACAAATAATTTTTTTATTGCAAGTGTTTTAGCGAAGTCATAAGTAATTCAGGTTTTTAAAAATTGTTTTGTGAAAACTTCACAAAATCTAACATTATTACTCATACAACTAGCGAACTACATGAATATGTTGAAATGAAAAAAAAAACAAATTAAAAAAAAGAGTGGTCTTTTGACTCAATGTTATTTTTATTTTAAAAGGTGAACGACACAAACAAAAAAAAGACCATATACATAGTACCATACGATGTTTTTAGAGTTAAATGATTGTGTGGTTCATTTGCTTTGCAGATCTTGCAACATTAGTCCTCATCATTAAATAATTACATAATCCTAATGGTTATAAACATATCACTTAGGTGGTTCTACAATGAAACTGAGAGACCTATAACATACCAAAATACCAACATTCATGTCAGTTGAAGAGAAAAGTATAGAGAATCCTTCCTGTTCACATTCACCATAATGAAATTGGGAATTTGGTGTCATTAAAGGAGCTGGACCTCTCAAGAAACACATTCTATAGCCTTCCAGATACATTAAGCAACCATTCACAATTGGTTGTCCTCAAGATACGTTCACATTATATCTTATATAAATCAATTATATTATAATAATAATAATATAATTACAAAATGGCCATGAATAGTAACTAACTAAGGTTTGGTTATACCTAACTAAACTACGGTCAGCTTCTTTTGTCTTCTTTATATAGTAACTAACTAGGGTTTGGTTATACCTAACTAAACTACGGTCAGCTTCTTTTGTCTTCTTTATATAGTAACTAACTAGGGTTTGGTTATACTTAACTAAACTACGGTCAGCTTCTTTTGTCTTCTTTACCATCCAAAGTTGATTGCTACGTTGACCAACGTTTAACATTTCTTCACCGACTCAACTTATTGGTATAATTTGCACTATTTTTAAGAATCAAATAAATTAAAGAATCATATAAGTGGAGCCATTTCATGATATATATATATATATACATATACACACACACCTATACACTCCTAAAAACATACTTATTATTGACACTACTCCACGTGTGAATCTCCATGCAAACCCCAAAGTCACCATACATATTAGAATATAAATAAATATAAGGTACACCTTATGTTTCTTCTAATAACATATCCAACTACCACCACCACATCCAATCAACACAACAACCTACAATGGCAAAACTAACACTTGTCTTGCTCACCTTTGCCTCCCTTGTAGCCTTCGCTACATCACACAAAACCATCATCACCACCACCATCGATGATGGGGAGTCGGTCTCAGAATAAAGGCGGTGTAGCCAACGGTTACAAGGACAAATGTTGTCTTTTAAGGTAACATTTTGCAAACTTTCAAAGTGGATTAGCTTTCTTCATAAACAAATCCGATTACCACCATCCCCGCCGCAACGCGCGGGAAACCACCTAGTTAATAATAGTAACAATAATAATATTTACTCTTAAAACTCTTATTATTTGCCACTCAACCCTGTTAATGTTCAAAATCGTAAACACGCTTCCCTATGATAATTTAAAACTTTCTCTCTTAAAAAATTCAAAACTTAGGGCTCATTTATTAAAGATGGGTTTAAAATAATAATAATTATTATTTATTTATCAAAATCAAATGATACTACATAAAAAATCTTTAGAAAATAACCAACTGATTTTAAACAGGTTTCTTATAAAATAACCTCTCAACTTGAATATTATTGATCAATGCAACCCAGTATATATAATGATACAATGTTATATTTTATATAAATCAATTAATTAAAAATAACAACAACAACAATATTTGCTCTCCAATCACTTATAATTTGCCACTCAACCCTGTTAATGTTCAAAATCGTAAACATGCTTCCCTATTATAATTTAAAACTTTCCCTATTAAAAATACAAAACTTACGGCTTATTTGTATTATTTATTATTAGTCGGAAGATTTGTTTCACAACATCTGTGGACTTGTCAACAGATGTTCTCAATATAGCTGTCATCCAAGACAACTTTAGGTGTAATGAAAAAACTGTCATCCAAAAAAGAATTTCACTTCGAATTTGCAATATGCCACGTAAATGAATTAATTGATTAACAATAATAGCAATAAAAATATTTGCTCTCAAAACTCTTATTATTTGCAACTCGAACCTGTTAGTGTTCAAAACCGTAAACACGCTTCCCTATGATAATTTAAAACTTTCCCTCTTAAAAATTCAAAACTTAGGGCTTATTTATTAAAGATGGTTTTAAAATATTTATTAATATTATTCATTTATCAAAATGAAATGATGCTACATACAAAATCTTTAGAAAATAACAAACTGATTTTGAACATGGTTCTTATAAGATAGGTTCTGAAGTTGAATATTATTGATCAATGGAACCAAGTATATATAATGATACAATTTTATACCTTATATAAATCAATTAATTAATAATAATAACAATAACAATATTTGATGTCAAAACTCTTATTATATCGCTAAGTTTTAAATTAAAACTTTCCTTCTCAAAAATTCAAAACTTAAGGCATATTTGTGTTATTGTTTTATAAATCGGAAGATCTGTTTTACAACAACTGTTGACTTGTAAACAGATCTTCTCAAAACAGCTGTCATCCAATACAACTTCAGATGTAATGAAAAACTTTTAATAAATTGGCACAATATCTATTTTACAACACCTATTGACTTGTCAACAGATCTTAAAAAAACATTTGCCATCCAACACAACTTTAGTTTATACTATAGAATATTTAGAAACATGTCTTCACTAACAGAGTTAAGAGAATTCTTCTACTTATAAATTACAACATTTATTTTAAAAGAAAGATCTGTTGGTAAGTCAACAGATGTAATGAACAACTGTAATACAATGTTCAGAAAAGTTAGACAGATCTTCACAAAACAACTGTCATCGAATACAACTTCAATTTATACTATAGACTATTTACAAACATGTCTTGACCGTAGACAAACGTTACAAAAATCTACTAACAGAATGAAAATAATTCTTTTACTAATCTTCTGAAAACTTGAAACTGATGTTGCTAATTCATTAAAATCAACTTTGAATATAACATGTCTTTATACACCCGTCAGTCTTCAACACATATTTGTTTCTTTGACTGGAAAGAATCTACAAAAGATTAAACTTGAATTTTCAACATACTCAAGGTGCTTCCTCGCATACTTTGCTTGCTAACAGAACAAAAAAAACATTTACGGTTATACTTCAACTACAAGCCTTGAAAAACAAAGTACAAAAATAAGAATTTCAACAAACATACCTGTTGACAAGCACAACACCGGGAACCACAAAAGCGGAAGTAGACGCAGAAGACTTCCTCAAAAGATAAGCATAGTGGCGTAAAAGCATAATTGCAATCAATGTCTTGCCTAATGCCATCTGGAAAAACACTTGATTGCTTAAGCTAACGCCTCTATCTGTTTTTGGTCAAATATTCACAAAAATACTAAATCAAGCATTACTCAAATTAATGAAACACACAAGTTGAACAGAAAAAAATTAACACGCATTAAACACTCGCATAGATGGATTTAAAAAAGCAAATACATACCCATCTTGAGTTTGACGCTGCCAATCTACAACCACTGGTAATGGTAAAACTAATATTTTCCTTTGATTGTAAGAATCTTCCAAACTCGACACCTTTTTCAACGTAAATACTCTGGTTGCTAATGGAGCAGACAAAAGATTGAGGGTTATTGAAAACCAAAACGGATAAATTTTATTCTTATTGATATGATCGATTAGAATTAGGTTACCTGATACTCGAATCCTTCGGCGTAAACGTGAATGTGAGAGAAGCATCTGTTACGGTTTCAAAATTATTTGAGAGATTTAAAAATTATTTGAGAGAAAGAGAGGGACATGATGCCTTTATATAATTGTGTAATGGGGTATCGAATTTGAAATTTGAAATTGAATTTGGAGCTCAAATTTAAAACCAATGGTCCTAGAAAACTCTGTTGAAGCAAGTGACAATATTTAATTAATTTATTAACAACAGCTGTTTAGGCAAGTGACATTATTACCACTGTTCAGGCAAGTGGCAATATTTAATTATTTAATCTGAATATTTTAAACTGATTAGTGACGTCACTTTTTGCAGCACGCAGGCATTGGTGGCCTGTCTCTCCGCTTGACACATCAGCTTTCTGACGTCACTCACGACTCTCCTATTATAGAAAGTATAGATATATATAGATTATTATTATTATTATTATTATTATTATTATCTATTTCTATATTTTAACATAATTTTTAAGCTAATAGCTCGTAACGCACGTGCATGGTGTAATTTTTTTTTCTTCTAACTTTGGTTGGGGTAGAAGAGCATTTAAACCAGGTGCCCATAAATTTTGTGAGTGAATATCCCATCTTTTAGAATGAAGTTATAAGTGGAAAATGAAAAATCTACTATTTATCGGTATAATTGGGGGAACATAGTTTTCTACATTTATTTTTTTATATTTTTGAAAGTGATTGTAAATGTAGGACAGAGAAAAAGTAATGATAAAGGTATAAAAATATTATTTAATTGAAAAGATAGGGAAAAGTAATGATAAAGGTATAAAAAATATTATATAATTGAAAAAGAGTGAGAAAATGCAGTGATTTTTAGTGTAATACATGGTTATGAATTGTTGTGACTGGATGAGGATAGAGAACCTATTGTGAATTCTCTAAGTGAGGAAGGGACACTCCAGCGTACCTACACTAGCCCTGATCAAATCTGGAGTGCCACGTCAAAATGAAGCCAAAGTACCTTTGAACCACCAAATCATTGGCGGCACTTTAGGGTATGTTGTCTAAACAATTAAATATCCAAATAATATTAAATTAAAATTGTTACTATAAACGTAATCGAAATTTAACTAGAAAACATAATTCAAAGTAAAGCTAATCTATGGCTTAAAATTTGCCATGCTGAAACATAGTCGACTTGCGTAGTTTCAATTGCTATGTCTTCGTTTTGACCTTGATCGTCAACCATGTTACTTTTAAACATCTCATCAAATCTTTCACATTCTCTTTTGTGATTCCTCCACTTACTCGATAGCATGTCAGAAGTGCAATGTGGTTCACCTACCCTGTAGCACACGATTTTCGGATAACACATTATCCCAAAACAGAGCCCTATGGTTCGACGTATTTTATTCCTTAACGCGTATCCACAGAATTGCGAAAGCAACAATTTCCTCGTCGGTCCCTTCAACAGTTGAAGACATGATGTAGTTTGAGAGATTTTTTTATAAAAATTTGAAGGTAGAAGAAGGAAGATGGTAAAAAAAATTGTGAAATGGTTGAAATATATTGGAACTAAAAACTAACCCTTGGGTAAATTTGTTGCTTTTTTATCGTTGGGGTGGTGAAGTTATTATTTTCTTGACCGTTGCAACTCAGTCACTTCTTGCAGAGCTGCAAAGTTTTTTAGGGCAACCAAAACGATGACGGTAATGTTGCCCGTTTGCAACTGTTGCAGATTGAGGGTAACTGAGAGTGCCCCGTCCTCTAACAATCTCAAACCCAAGCCTACATCCTAAGAGCATTCATAGTAGTTTCTTCATCTGCATATATATAATTACACTAAAAATCACTACTTTTTTTTCTTCTTTTCTATTTAATAATAGTTATTATATTCTTTTGTCATTGCATTTTCTCTTTCCTCTAATAACAATCACTTTTAAAAATATTAAAACATTATATAGGATAAACGGTGTCTCCTCCAAATTTACTGATGAAAAGTGTCTGCTCTAAATATTTTCTCTCTCCTCTACTCACAACCATTTACACCCACTCTATATAATATAGAGATCACACTCACACCATTATTGAGGAGCTAAGAGCATTCACAATAAATCTTCCATCTTCATCTCTATAATTACACTAAAAATCACTACTTTTCTCTCTCCCTTTCTATTTAATAATATTTATTTTATACTTTTATCATTACCTTTTCTCTCTCCTCTACTCACAACCACTTTTAAAAATATTAAAAAAATATAGAGGGTGAACAGTATCTCCTCCAAATTTACTGGTGAACAATGTCTCATCTATATATTTTCTCCCTCCTCTACTCACAACCACTTATACACACTCTATATAATATAGAGGTCCCTCTCACACTATTATAAAGCTTCTATTGTGAATGCTCTAATGTAAATGCTCTAAATAATAGTTTCAAATAATAAAAATGTAATTGTAAATAAGAAAACCAAGAAAAAATAAAGATGATTAATTCTAAAGACGCGTGAACAAAGTTGACAAAAGATAATAATAACTTCTAAAACGACCAAAGAAAGATGACTTATTCTAAAGACGAGTGAAGAAATTTACAAAAGATGACTAAAATTCTTTATTTAGTGTTATTTAATTTTTTATGTTAACTTGTCTTATTATTTAGTTTATAGTTTTTATTCTTTTACAAGTTTTTTTATTAATAAAGACTTGACTCAATGTCTTTGTCATCTTTCTTACGTCGTTTTAGACTTGACTCAATGTATATGTGCACTTATGCCTTTTAAAGTCCTTGCTTTGTACCATTTTTCATTGAAATATCAAATATAAACTTTGCTTTTGGTTCATCTTCTACCTTTAAACCCTCTGTTTTAGTTTGACTCCTCCTTAGCAGAGCTTGCCGCCTCTACAAACCCTTAACTTGCCGTAAAAAAACAGAAAAAACTTTATATATAAACACACAGTGTTGGCCGGACGGTGGGCACAGGCGTACCCACAAAAATCAATGGTTTTGGTGACCTGAGAGCGTAATCTGTGATTTGAATTCTGACTGTAGCTACAAGGTATTCAACTTTTTCAATTTGTTACTTCCTTAATTACATATCGGTTTTGACTTTTGGTTTTGTGCTTTTTTTAATTTTATATTTATTTGGGTTTGCATTACACATTCGAACTGGCTTTTATTATATTGTGCAGGAAATGGTCAATTGGTTGTTGATATCTTAAGCAGTAGTTCTTCAAATGTTTGATTTCTTTAGTTCAGGTTTAATAATATTCATGTGTTTTAGTACATCAGCTTCTCTATAGGAAAAAAAATATAAGGTTTTCTTTCATTTGTTATTGTACTCTCCATCAGTTTCTTTCTGAGACTTATTATTCTTCTTTAAATATAATTTTGTGAGTGTACCAAAACTTAGAAAAAAAATAATAAAATAAGTATTTGTGAGTAAGATAGAAATAGAGATTGAGAACTTATTGTGAGAGGTTACTAAAAAATAAATTAAGTTTAGAGAAAAATGTGTAATTTGGTTAGAGCATTCACATTTGGTTCTACATATTTACGTGAGACAAACCTCCATATTTTAATAAGTGGTAGTAAATGGTTGTGAGTTGAGAAGAGAGAAAAGTTACTGTTCATCAGTAAATTTGAAGGAGACACTGTTTATCCTCCATAATTTTTTAATATTTTTTAAAGTGGTTGTGAATAGAGGAGAGAGAAAGGTAATGATAAAAGTATAGAATATGTATTATTAAATAAAAAATGAGAGAGAAATGTAATGATTTTTAGTGTAATTATAGAGATGGAGATGAAGTTGCTACCATGAGAGTATTCACAGTAGTTGCTCCATCTTCATCTTTATAATTACACTAAAAATGACTACCTTTGTCTCTCATTTTCTATTTAATAATACTTATTCTATACTTTTATCATTACTTTTTCTCTCTTCTGTACTCACAACCACTTTTTAAAATATTAAAAAGTTATGGAGGATGAACAATGTATCCTCCAAATTTACTAGTGAGCAATGTCTCCTCCAAATATTTTCTCTCTCCTCTACTCACAACCATTTATACACACTCTATATAATATAGAGATCACACTCACACCATTAGAGCATTCACAACCCGGGAACCAAATTATGTGAGGGGTTCCCTCAAATTATATGCGGTGGGTGTGAGTGGTTATGAGTGAAGGAGAAAGAAAATATTTAGAGAAAGCATTGTTCACCCCTATATATGAAAAGCTACTGTTCACCCCTATATATATTTTAATACTCCCTCCGTCCCATTAGAAGTGTCCATATTCCCCTTTTTATTTGTCCCATTTCATGTGTCCACTTTAAAAAATTATTAGCCAACTTCCAAATTTACCTTTAAAAACACAACTAAAATAAACAAAGAATATAATGGACCCACATATGACAAGGGTATTATTGTTATTTGGCAAGCAAAAAAAGCAATCATTTAATGTGCCTAAAACTTTGTGTTTTTCAAACTAAGACACTTCTAATGGGACGGAGAGAGTATTTTTGTAAGTGGTTGTGAGTGAGGAGAGAGAAAATATAATGATAAAAGTATTAAAAAGTATTATTATTTTAATTAGGAGAGAGAAGATTTAGGGGTGGAGTAGTGATTTTTAGTGTAATTTAATAGAGGAGATTTGGTGGAGGGAATTTGAATGTTCTTAATATCTTAATATAATTTTGTGACCGTCTAAAATTGGTAAAAACAATAAAGTTACTGTTTTTTTGAGTAAGATATAAATAGAGATAGAGAATATGATGTGATAGGTTTAAATAAAACCTTATAGACGATGTTTATTTTCGACTTTTCGTTTCCTTAGTAAATCTGAAGTTATGCTTTCTTTTTACCTTGTATGTAGGTTTAACGAATTCTGTAAAATGGATCCATCATCATCTCGCTCTTGTTCTTCTTCTAAGATGAAAAGGAGTAATGATGTATTTGTGAACGATTCCTTTCAAGAACCTAAGTTAACAAAGAATGATGTGTTTTTGAACTATTTGTATAAAGATATCGGCAATGGCTTCATCCGCCACCTCCACGCAGCACTTAAACGCGAATGTTATGAAGTATCTGACCACACCTTACTCCCTGTTGGTCGAGATACCCATTTAGAGTTGTTGAACGCTATTCAAGAATCCAAGATCTTTGTTCCTGTATTCTCTAGCAACTATGCTTCTTCTCATAGTTGCCTCGATGGGCTGGTCCATATTATGGATTGCCTCCACAAGTTTAAAGATAGGAAAGTTCTTCCTGTATTTTTTAAGGTGGAACCAAATGATGTTAAAAAACAACAAGGTCCTTTCATGAAAGCTTTCAAAGCTCACATGTCGAAAGTAGATATTGGGAGAGTTCAACAATGGAAGCAGGCCTTAAATGAAGCAGGAAGTTTGTCTGGTCTAACCATGCAAAACGGGTAAGTGATTTTTACAATTCAATAGATTCTGTACAAAGTGAAATAACACTTTAATGGAATAGACAAGAACCAACTATTTTAATATTTTAATTCCAGTCATGAGAAAGCTATCGGGAAGGATCATTTTTATACATATAATAAAAACCACATATATCAAACACTCGTTTATGATATTATGTGGTTTGACCAAAATGTTTGGGGCTCAAATCATGCATATTGTAGGTTTGGTGTATTTATCCTTGAAAATGTAAGAATTGCTGTTAAAACATTATACATGTATGTGTGTGTACGAGCAACTCTTAAAAGCATAATCACTTCTCTTATAATATAATTATAGTAGTACGTCAAGCTAATTCATATTAAATATCTTTTTTAACGATTTTTTTTCATAGAACGAATATTATTTAAAAAATTTGCTTCACATCTTTAATGTCCCATTAAAGATTAAATAAATTAAGTATTTTGTTAACTAAAACGAATACAAAAGTTTACCAAACAAATCGATAAAATTGGATAAATACATTTCATCACACACATACAAATTGATATACAGGGGAAAGATCCGGTACAAATAGCTTTTTTGGTAAGAACTGTGAGAATCAAAGGAGGGTATTTTTAATTTATTTTTTTTTTAATTTTTTTCCCCCATATTGTTAAACATGTATTATAGTATTGAAAACTAAAAAAAAAAAAAAAATTGGGTGTAGAGTAATTACGTGTAGAGTAATTACATAATTATTCTAGTGTAAACTAATGTATTTACCTTAATGACGTAATTACACTAAAAAAAATTTTTTTTAATTTTTTTTGTATTATTCATCTAGAAAGAATGTTTAAGCACATGGGAAAAAAATTCTAAAAAAAAAAATAAATTTTTTTTACCCCCTTTGATTCTCACAGTTCTTACAAAAAAACTATATGTATTTGATCTTTACTCTTGATATATAAGCCCTGAAACCAATTAGTATTGAATTTCTTACCATGATTTCACAGGGACGAGGCTAAATTCTTACAAGAAATTGTTGAAGAACTTCGACATATGAAAAGTCCAGATGATTTGTATGTTACAGAGTTCCCTGTTGGGTTACACTCTCGGGCACACGAAGTAATCTCAAAATTAAGGTTGGACTTGAAAGAGAGTGTTTTGATTGTTGCAGTTTTTGGAATAAGCGGGATAGGTAAGACCACTATTGTCAAAGAGACTTGTAACAGAATTGCTGCTGAATTCGATATTAGATGTTTTCTTGCAAATATCCATGGCCTCTGTAAGGTTCCAAATTGGGAGGTGGTTTTACCAAATGAGCTCATATCTTGTCTGACTAGAAATGATAAGTTTTCAGTCAGGAGTAGTCATAATGATTGCAAAACTACGATAAGAAAGTTGGTCCGTCGTCGAAAGGTTCTTTTGGTTCTAGATGATGTTGATAACTACCAACAGTTGGAAGCATTAGGTATTAATGATCCTTCATTGTTCTACCATGGAAGTAGAATAATCGTTACAACAAGAGATAAACGGTCCCTGGGTCATATAAAACATGAATTATATCTTACAAGCTTGTTGAATAGAAGGGAGTCTCTTAATCTCTTCACGCGGCTTATGGTTACAAGAAATGACCATGTGAACAGAAAGTTCATGAACGAAGTTGTGAGTCTTGCTGGGGGGCTTCCTTTGGTTCTTAAGGTTTGGAGTCGTCATTTTTTAACTTGTGGAAAGTATGAATGGGCAAGTGAGCTGGAGGAATTGAAAAGAATTCCACACGGCGATGTTCATATGCAGCTTAAGAAGAGCTACGACTCACTTACTAATAGAGCCAAGAAGTTATTTCTTGATATTGTTTGCTTCTTTAATGAAACTTCCTTAAGCAAGAATTTAGTTGTGAAAGTGCTACAGGATGAAGTGATTGCATTTTTCCCTGACAAAGAAATTCGAATTCTAGCTGATAGAAGTCTTGTTGAAATGTCAGACTTGTCGATGCCTCATGCAATTGCCGAAATGGGTAAAGAAATAGTGCGACAAGAAAACGAAGATGAGCCTGGACAACGCAGTAGATTGTGGGGAAGAAAGGATGTGATGCGCGTATTGACAGAATGTTCGGTATGTTATAATTGTGTTTATACTTAGGTAGCATATTGAAAGCAGCAACAATTCTATTATGTTTTGTTTGTATTTGATAGGGAACAGAATCTGTAGAAAGCATTATGTTGATGACAAGGGAGAAAGGTGAAGTAACTGTTCAAGTAGAGGTGTTAAGAAAGATGTGCAATCTGAGGTTGGTTTGTTTAAGTTGTCCTAGAATATCTTGGAGTAATTGTTTAAATGATGAAATGACACCCTTATCATTAAAAAAGCTGAAATACATGGAATGGTTTGGCTTTCCTTTCAAAAGCATCAACAATTTTGATATGTGCAATGTGGTGGTTCTAAAATTGCGAAACAGCAAACTGGAAATACTTTGGAAAGGAATGAAGGTATGTATAAGCTTCTTATAATCATTTCCCATTTTCAATTTATTATGCCCCACTTAATTCGTTCAATGACAAGCTAAGCTGAGGCAATTTTGTACTCAACAGAGGAAAGTTCTAAAGCATTATTGTACTTCAACTTGAGACATATTATACTAGAAATTCATATTACCCCTCTGGCCCCCTTCATTATTTGTAGTTGGGACCAATAATCGTTGGGAATTCCGAATTAATCCAAAGGAGTGGATAAATATAGTTTATTAAACATGCCAATGATTTAATAAATAGAACAATTCTAATTAGTTGGTTATCTAGCATCTTAAACGTGTTTTAACGTTGAGATGTCTGTTAAAATTCATGGTATCAAAACTCAAAATACTCAAAACTTTATTCAGATCACAAAAACATACAATGACTCTTAAGATTACACGGAAATACCTAACACCTATACCAAATCATACACTTGACTCCAAGAACCGTATACAGACTCTAAATCAAAGGTTTACAACGACAAACTCAAGATCTTATACAAGATGTAAAAGATCAACATTAAAACTAAAGATCTATACGATTGAATCAACAGATTGAAAGGTGAAAGTGATGTAATATGAGAGCTGTGTTTCAGGGTGTTAACCCTAATACTGACGACGAAGCTTTCTTTATATAGGGAAAGCTGAGTCTGAGAAACACACTCTCAAATAATATGATCCACACGATACAACGGATTGCCAACGTGGACAAGATCAACGGCCAGCAACAACTCGAACAAACACACTTAAAGCTGGGCCTCCAACTGAACTCATCACTTGATCAGACTTCTGAACTGGGCTCCTGCTAGGTTCCTGGACTGGGCTCCTCAAGACTTCTTGGGCCAATGACAAACTGGACCAATCCAACCTACAAACACCTTAACCCAGAACTCAGAAAAATATAAAAACAAAAATACAAATGATATGAAAAATGATAAAATTGAATATTATATATTTCTATATAATTTTAACACCCCCCCCCCCCTCAATTTTATCATTTAAACTCATCATACATCTTGACTTGTTCACACAAGTTCAAGTGTTGATGAGTCAACAAACCTTTTGTAAATAAATCAGCCAATTGACTTTCTGAGTCAACTTTAGCTGTTTCAATAACTCAAGGAAATGAGATCTCTTAAGAAAAACAAATCCAAACCAAAATGTTTTGTTTTGTCATGAAATACTGGATTCCCTGCTATAGATATAGCAGCTGAGCTATCACAATGAATCTTAATTGGTAAGTTTATAGAAATGTTAAGTTCAGATAGAAGATTCTTAATCCATACAGCTTCACAAGCACTTGCACACATTGCTCTATATTCTGCCTCAGCAGAAGACCTAGAAACAATGGATTGTTTCTTACTTTTCCATGACACTAAACAATTTCCCAAAAACAAACAAAAACCAGTCACAGACCTTCTTGTTTCTATACACTTTGCCCAATCCGAGTCAGAATACACTTTTAAATCAAACTTATCACTTTTAGACAACAGCAAACCCTTTCCAGGTGCTGATTTTAAATACCTGAGTAGTCTAAAAGCAATTTTTTGATGCCCCTCTGTGGGCTTGTGCATATACTGGCTAAGGTAGTGCACAGAATATGCTATATCAGGTCTAGTGTGTGACAGATAGATTAGCTTACCAACAAGTTTCTGATAACCTGTTATGTTACTCACATGTTTACTATTAGACTCAACTAAATTAACTAAAGCATGATTTTGTTCAATAGGATTAGTCACAGGTTTACACCCTAGCATCCCATATTCTGCTAATAACTCAGTGCAGTATTTCCTTTGAGACAAACTCAAACCTTTTTCAGTTTTAACTACTTCAATTCCTAAAAAATATTTGAGCTCTCCCAAATCTTTAATAAGAAATTTAGTTTTAAAATCAGTTTTAACTTTC
Organism: Ambrosia artemisiifolia; assembly: GCA_032199755.1. Lineage (NCBI taxonomy): Eukaryota > Viridiplantae > Streptophyta > Magnoliopsida > Asterales > Asteraceae > Ambrosia > Ambrosia artemisiifolia. The sequence continues at coordinate 50,007,573 of CM063515.1, read as the reverse complement.
TCAATTTCTTCCAAAGAATTCCCAGTAAGAATTATGTCATCGACATATACTAACAAAACTAAGAACACAGAAGTAGTAGACTTAATAAACATGGAATAATCACAGTGACTCTGAACAAATCCAAACTCTTTTAAAGCCTTAACAAGCTTCTCATTCCACATTCGAGGAGCTTGTTTCAGGCCATACAATAATTTTTTGAGTTTACACACTTTGTTTCCAGACTCAGATTGTATTCCTTCAGGTAAAGTCATATAGACATCCTCATACAAATCACCATACAAGAATGCATTGTTTACATCAAGTTGATAAATATTCCAATTATTTTGAACTGCTAGGCTAAGTATAATTCTAATAGTTACCATTTTTACTACAGGGGAGAAAGTTTCATCATAATCTAACCCTTCTCTTTGACTGTACCCCTTAGCAACTAGCCTAGCCTTATATCTATCAACTTCTCCTGTTGATTTGTATTTTATTTTATATATCCACTTACAACCTACCTTATGTCTACCAACAGGTAAGTCAACTACATCCCATGTGCCATTTCTATATAAGGCTTCCAATTCCTCATTCATAGCTTTAACCCAATTATCATTCTTAACAGCTTCATGATAATGTTTAGGTTCAACCATTTTATCTAACACAGAAGAAAAAACACATGTTTTCAAATGATAGTTTTGAAAAATTAACTGTTTTAGTAATATCATACTTAACTTTCCCCTCAACCACAAAATCACTTAATTTTCTAGGAAAACTAATATTCCTAGATGATCTTCTCAACTCAGATCTTTCTTGAGATGTGTCACCCTCAGAAAGGTTTAGATGATCATCTCCAGTACTCACACTATCTGCCTTATCAGGTTCATTAACAGTACTACTAGGCTGCTGATCAGCCAAGTCTTGAGTAGTCTTATGAACTTCTGATTGCTGATAGTGTGTTCCTGAATTCCCACTACCTTTTCCCTTTCTATCATCATTGGGATCACTCACACTCAAGACTGTTTGTGATTCTGTGTTTTCATAGAGGTCAAAAAAATTAATGTTGTTAACTGTTTTATCAATATTACTATCAAACCTTTCTAAAACATTTTTCTCTTTGAATGGAAAACAATTTTCAAAGAATTTTATGTCTCTTGAAAATAAAATGGTTTTAGAATCATGACTAAAAGCCTTATATCCCTTTTTTTCCTGAGAGTAGCCCAGAAAAACACACTTTTCTGCTCTACTCTCTAATTTATTTGATTCATTTAAAATTGTACAGAAACACAGACATCCAAACACTCTTAAGTGGTCTAGAAAGGGACTAAAACCATAAATGAACTCATAAGGTGTTTTCCCTCCAAGCACAGAAGATGGTGTCCTATTAATCAAGTAAGAAGCAGTTAAAATACATTCACTCCAAAATCTAATAGGCACATTACTTTGAAATAAAAGTGCTCTAGCCACATTTAAGAGATGTCTATGTTTTCTCTCAACCACCCCATTCTGCTGAGGTGTATAAGCACAGGTAGTCTGATGAAGTATACCTTTAGATTTGCAATAAGTTGAAAATTGATTATTTACAAATTCCAAACCATTATCACTTCTAATGACCTTAACTGTTTTATTAAACTGATTTTGAATCATATTGACAAACTCTGTAATACCTTCAAAAACTTCATTCTTATACTTCATCAGACTAACCCACACAGCCCTAGAATAGTCATCAACTATGGTCAGAAAATATCTATGACCATCTCTATCAGCAACCCTATAAGGCCCCCAGACATCCAAGTGCACAAGCTGTCCCAATTGGGTACTCTTGTGATCACTGATTGGAAAAGGGTCTTTGTGCTGCTTAGCCTTGTGACATACCTCACAAGGCTCACTATCATGTTTTAAACTTAAACTTGGTTTAGCAATCTTTATAACTTGATCAGATGGATGTCCTAGTCTAGCATGCCACATGTTAAAGTCAACAACACTATTAAAACACACCTTAGCCAAGGACCTAGAGTGATTACACATATACAATCCATCAAACTGATCACCAGTCACCAGGACTTTCCTTGTTGACAAGTCCTGTAAATAGCACTTATGCTCATCAAACCCAATAAACAGTTTATTATCTCTAGCAAGTTTGTGTACTGACAACAAGTTGACAGAGTATTCAGGAACCACTAACACATCTTGCAAAATCACATTTTCTGCTAACTTTAATTTGCCAATTTTAGTTACAAGTGCAAAGGTTCCATTCGGATGTTTGACCTTTATGTTTAAATCAGACACATCTACAAAATCAAATAACCCTTTCTCACTATTAACCATGTGTTCATTGGCTCCAGAATCCACTAACCAACCTATACCTATCAATCCTTTATCAGTACTAGCAAAACAAAACAGTTTGCCACCAAAACAAGAAGCAGAAGCACAAAAAACTCTACCAGACAAGTTGCAACTTTGAGATGATTCCCCAGTTTTATCATGCAGCAGACTCAACAACCTAGAAACTTGATCACTAGTAAGAGTAGCTATATTAGAATTAGAAGATTCAGTTGCACTGTTATTAGCAACTGGTTTCTTCCCTTGATTCCCTCTTGGTCTCATCCAAGAGGGATATCCAATCAGCTCATAACACTTATCTACTAGATGACCAGTTTTATTGCAATGGGTGCATTTCAAAGATTGATTGTTACCTTTTGAAAACCTTTTGTTGTTACTATTGTTATTCAAAAACTCATTGTTTACAGTTTTACTTGCAAAACTAATAGTCTGTTTGGGCCCATTGCTAGAGTTTCTATGGGATTCTTCCCTAGAAACTATAGCAAATGCCTCTTTGATAGATGGAAGTTCAGTTCTAATTAACAGTTGTAGAGGAACGGATTTGACAAAAACACAGGATTATATGATCATACAAGTTGCTAAACCAGGTGCGGAAACCCTAGCTTAGAACAAACTGAAGTAAACTCAATCAAAACACAATCAAGATCATTTTAAATGCTTTTCATAGATTAACTTGTTCAAATAAACCTTTACAGACTGATAACAGTTAATCTAGACCTCAAACAGACAATCTCAAACCTCTCAGGAACACACACACAAAACACACACTCTCTATGACTCGTTTTTCATTACAAAAACTTGAAATCTATTTATACTAGCTGTACGTTCGCCCAGTTACACTGGTCGAAGGTAAGCATTTCCACATTCGCCCAGTAGAACTGGTCGAATGTGTTCTTCTGTGCCTTCCTGATCTACATTCGTCCATGACCAATCTTCCTTCGCCTACTAATATACTCCTTCGCCCCTTCTGAAACTCATTCGCCCATTAACACATGTTAGTATCTAATCCTTAGTCGCAAAACGGCATCTACAAACTCCCCCTCGACTATTGATTAGATCTTTTTCTATCTTCATCCATGGCTTTGTTCAACAGCTTGATTCTCAGAATACTCTTTTGCTCTTTCGTCATTTCCGGCTCTAACTTTCTCTTAACCGGCTTCGACACATTCGCCATCTTAACCTTCTTGCCAAGCTTCCCTTCCAAATTGCTTCCAGCATTGATATCATAAGCAAAGCAAACACCCACAACTTGTGTGTATTTCCTTGCTTGATCTGCATCGTTTGGCTCATGATGAATCGGATTGTAGAATAACATGATGATGTCTTCGAAGGTACAATTGATCAGCCACATAGGATCAAATACATGCACATGCTTGTATTTATCCTTTCCATCTCTCAGCACTATCACAGCTTCTGCTTTCCTCCAATCATAATACCAAAATATGAAGTCAGCACTGAAGTGTTGAGGCATAGGCATCAAAGGAATCTTCCTTATAACTTCAGGTGCCTTATATATCAAGGTAACCCTTTTCAACTTGGTTCGAGGATCAGTATCCCTGTGAACTTTCCTCCGGGGATACTGTGGCTTGAATCTATTCCATCTCGTCCTACTCTCCCAAACCAATTTGTCTGCACACCAACCAACATGAGTATTATTCACTGAAGCACCAGACATAGGGAATCTGCATAAATCTCTAACCGCCCAGTACGGTAGAGTTAGCAAATCAATGAATCTGTAGAAGTACAAGATTCCTGATTCCCACTTGGCAGCTAAGCACTTCAGCCTACTCAAGTATGTCCACCCAAGAGCTCTTCCTCTAAACTTTGCATTATGAAACCTGTAGAAGTTTCCTTGAGCTTCGGGCTTTGGTCGGTTTTCATCCATCAATCTTAGTTTCTTCAAGTACTCTTTCAACTCATCAGACTTACTTGAAGATTCTGGCAAATCAGCTCCAAGTACTTTTTCAACAAACTCAGCACTTCTTTTTCTTGCCTTTTTCTTTGCAGACGTATTATGCCTTTCAGTAAAATCAGGAAACACCACGTCTTCATCATTTTGTCTGAAGTACTGTGGATATTCCTCATGTGTAATATCCTCTATCTCAACTTCCTCAAACTCAGGGGTTTCTTTATCATCAGAGTGAGTTCCAACATCCTTTTCAGGAATAGGTGGAATCGACTCATCAACAATGAACTCTTCAAAAGTTTTCCCTACTCTCTGTGCAAGTCCATCCAATATCTCCTTTGCCACAGAAGCAGGTACTTCCCCCTCTTCAAGATCTGGATCGTTATATTCCAACTCATATCTCATATCATCTGTTTGGAATATTTCTGCAAAACGACCTGTGAACTCAATGGTCCACTCTCTCTTTTCTAACATATCTTTGTAAACTTGTTTTGCATCATCAGATAACGACCTCACCTTCTCGTTCCAGAACACAGTTTCATCATCTACATTCTCTCCCTTCTTCTTCGAACTAGACTCACCTGTGTCTTTCTTCTTCTTAGAAGGTGGTCTCTTCTCAAAAGTAAACTTAGCAGTATCATCTCCTCCATCATCATCATCACTGCTACTACTATCATCTTCCTTTTGGCTTCCCGAACCTTCAACATCATCATCATCATCATTGTTATCATCTTCATCATCACTTTTATCCGATTCTTCATTCTCATCATCCTCATCCTCCTCTTTATCAGATTCAGATGGTTCAAAATCTACTTGTTCAACTTCTTTCTCAGTATCTTCTTCACCCTCCTTCAGCTTGGGTGCTATGTTGTACAAGTCATTAATCAGATCACTAAGGCGTTTGTTTTCAGCCTTCAGCTCTTTGTTATCTTCTTTAATTGCCTTGTATCTGTTCTTGTTTCTCAGAACTTTACCTTCAAGCTTCTGATTCTTTGCTTCAAGCTTCTTTACCTTCTCGTCTATTTCATCTTGATTAGATTTAGAAGCAACAACGATTTGAAGCATTTTCTCCTCATTCATCTTAAACTTGGCAATCTCAGATTGTTGAGCCACAAGCATCTTCATCATGTCATCCATTCTTTTATTCATCTGTTTCATCACTTCATCATTCACAGTGACCTTTTTAGACTTGGATTTAGACTTAGATGGCTCATCCTCAACTACTTTTCCTTTCTGAGGCTTAGTAAACATATTAAGAACATTATCCAGTGCAATGTTGAACTTATCCACTGGTAATGTTGTAGCCTCCACAGTCTTTTGCTTCTTGGCTGCTGGTGAAGATTGTTTAGATGATGTTCCAGCATCAGGTAATCTCTTTCCCTTCAACAGTAAGTTCAACTCCTTCTCTCTGAGTTGCTTAGTGCTTGTCTTCTTAGCCATAGACTTGTGTTTGGGCTTGGGCAAATTCACAACAACTGTTTCTCCTTCATTCAACTCATCCAGATTAACAGTTAAAACTTCATCTACAGCATCAATAGATTGCTTACCCTTATTAGCTTCTTCTATTGATTTGTTCAAAGATTCAGACTCACCAACCAAAGTGGCCTTTTGTTTGGTAGTCTGGACATTCTCAGCATCCGAATCCCATTGCTCCTCAGTTTCTGTCTCCTCAGAATCAACCGACTCCTCATCTACCAAACTCGTACCCTTCTTTGCAGTAGTCTTCTTCCTCACTGCTTGTTGTTTTGAACTACCCTGCTTTGTCTTTCCCTTGCCCTTCCCTTTGGCTCCGGGATTGACAACTTGCCTCTTCCGTTTCGTGCTTGCATCAGCATAAACAAGTGGATCATCATTATCACTATCACTGTCAGGATGCCTTGCTGTGTTCTTCCCTGGATCATTGTAATCCTCTCTAGCCAAGGCTCCAAATAATCTTCTGTAAGGTGGTCTCTCATCTTCAGGTACACCTTTATAACCCTTCATTCTTGCTAAGGTTCTCACATTCATATGATCCATATTAAGTATCTGTGTTGGATCCTTCTTCAAGTTTGGATACTTGTGATCGAAGATCATCATAAGAAATCTAGGATAAAGCATGAAGTATTTCTTCTTCAATCCTTTCAACATCTCCAACATATGGTCTAAAATCATCCCAGCAACGTTGAATGGCTTATTGAGAGTCAATGCAACCATTAACGAGCTTAAACTCTTCCTCATCACGTCATAACCCCCACTAACACATCCAAATACTATTAAAATGACGTGAGCAAAATACTTGAACTGCACGCTCAGCTTGCTTTTATACATAGAACCATCCGTAATCGGTCCTTTGTATTTCATTCTCAGAAAACATGCCTTTTGTTCAGTCCAGGACAATTCTCTAGGATCCTCACTAGTCTCAAACTGGATCTGGAGAGCTTCCCTGATATCAGCTTCAGTAATAAACATCTCCATTCCCTGAATCTTGCTTCTGATGATAGTCTGATTATCGAAGTAATCATACTTGGCGTTGTTATAAAAGTCCTCAACTATATCCTTGTAGATAATAGTTGGTGTTGCCAATGCATAAACGACTCTACATCTCTTCAGAAACTTAATAATCTCTGTGAATTCTACATTCTTCTCCACATCACCAAGATATGCACAACAGTTGTGAGTCTTCTCAAACGGCCATTTGCTACCGCTTGATGATCCTTCTTCTTGTACTGTCTCTGGGATAGGATCAGTAACTGCAGTCTCCACAGGAATATCAGCAGTTGATTGTTCTTCAGCCATCTGAAATGGAAAATCAAAATAAAACGTTAAAACACAAAATCGCCAAAAATTCAAAATTTTAGATTTTCAAAGTTTCACATTCGCCCATTTTAACGTGGTCGAATGTAGATAAAAGTGGCCGAAGGTGCAGATTTTCTGGTCGAATGTAAAGAAATTTTGAATCAAAGATACATTCGCCCGTTTATAGTTTCCTTCGTCCAAAATTGTTCTACCTTCGTCCAGTCGATGGACCGAAGGAGAAACTGTCTTTGAACAAAAATTTGAAATTTTACCAATCATGTTTTTAACCCCTTATTTTTGATCAGATTCTATCCTAATATGACCGATTAAGCAACATCTATCATCAATTGCCCTAAATCATCATTTTATATCAGTTTTCAAAACGAATTAGGGTTTTTCTTTATCTAAACAATCAATCACTACTGAAATGTTGTTAAAATCCTAATTCCTTCCATACTCTCCCCCTAAAACTGATATGGAATGATTATCAATCAATATTAATCCCTAACAAACACTGGAATATCAAACATTCTAAAACCCTAAGTCCGGTTCTAAAACAAACGATTCCATGTTCAATCCGTCACCATTACCTGTAAAATTGGTATGAAAATGATCAGTGAACACTAGGTAATAAAATGCACAAGCAGAGAATTCAAAAGCAACAAGGTTCTGGTATGATGAAAAATTTTGAAAAAATGTAACTGTTTGGTCGAACCTGTGAAGGCTTATTTATAGGGTTCTACCTTCGCCCATTTCAAACGGCCGAATGTAACACTTTTCCACCTTCGCCCCTAATCAAAGGCACGAAGGTAAAAGTGGTTTTACCCGAATGTAAAAATTGAGTAAAAGCCACATTCGCCCAGATTGACACGGCCGAACGTAAACAAAAATCCCACATTCGTCCCAAATGAAGGGCGAATGTAAAATGGGAATTTTGAAAAATTTTGCCAAATTACAAATTCGAATCCCGTTCAACATTTTTCAATCCGTTAAGCTTCCAAAACACAAATTTTCACTTTTAGAATGATACAAAGCCCAGATGGTGTTGTCAAATCTCAGAAATTGACTATCAAGCATCCCCGGTTATCAAAAATAAAGCAGAAATGCAAAAATTTTGGATTTTCTGAAATTTTATTAAAACACACCTCATTAGAAACAGTATGTGATACGGCAATTGCTGATATTGTGGTCCACGTAAGCTCACATGCAGACAATTACGCAATGCTTTAAAATGATACGAGTTAAGTGTATTAGACTAACACGATGTGGTGCCCACACACACGACATACTCCCGTATCAAGTAATTGCACAAAGCTTCGTCGTAACGCGTGATTATGCCAGAGTTATCCGTAAAAGTTACAAAGTATATAGCACAGAGGTGTACAGGTCAGCAAATGAATGCAGCAGAGTAACATGTGCGTATACACTAGGTTGAGGCTGATATTAATCACTGATTTGCATCAGATGATCAATACGATGTAATAATGATCTATGATCAATTAAAACATAAAGTTCCTCAATTCGGTAACTTCTGGTTTTGGCAATTAAGCTCTTTTAGCAAATATTCTGATAAAACTAGGTCCGTAAATCAATACGACAAAAGTTTATCAGAATATCCCGGATAACTATAACATAACGACCCGAAACCTCAGATTTTGGCAATCCTATCAAACGAAATTACGGTACTAAGACCATATGCCCATGAGGTGTTCAGCCACGAACGCGTAGTTCGTTATGTTTGTATCACTAATGCACGCAATATTTAGTCTACGAAGCCTATCAGCATATCACACGTAATCAACACACGCCTCATAAACTATACAATTCTTTAGCCTGTATCAGATTCCCACTGATGTACTATCATTTCCTCTGTTTTACCAGGAAATCATTTTTGATTTTCTAATTTTTAGGTTTTTTTGAATTTTATAATGTTTTTGGTTTTTCTGATAAAATGGCTCCCCCTAAAATAAAGAACATATTTTTGGATTTTCATTTTTCTGAAAACAAAACAAAAACAAAATTTAAAAGAAACAATCCACTCGAAAGCATCAACTTCTTTGAGGATTTTACAATCCCTTCGAAAGGATCAACTTCTTTGAGGATTATGAAAGTAAAGAGAAATACCCAATTAGCAAAGAGAAATTCCCAATTAGCAAAATATAAAAAAAACTAAAAACTAAAAAACGATAAACCGAGGTGCCGATTAGTCCTGTTTTTCCTTTATATTGTTTACTTTTAAAAGATATTCAAAGCGTGAACGATCAAAAGCTTTAGTAAACAGATCTGCACGTTGGTAGTCAGTGTGTATTTTGATCATATCGATCAATTCCTTAGCGTAACAATCGCGGATAAAATGATATTTGATCCGGATGTGTTTCGCTTTAGAATGATTTTCCGAATTTTTAGTTAATGCTATTGCGGCTTCGTTGTCACAGTAAATAGGAGTTTTTAGAAACTGCAAACCGTAATCCACCATTTGTTGTTGAATCCATAGTACTTGAGAACAGCAACTCGAGGCTGCAATGTACTCGGCTTCACAGGTAGATTGTGCTACGGAAGTCTGTTTCTTGCATTGCCAGGTGATTAACCTGCTCCCGAAAAACTGGCAACCAGCTGTAGTAGATTTGCTATCCTTGTCACAGCCGCCCCAATCTGCATCACTAAAAGATATGAAATCAAAATTATCATCATTAGGGTACCAAAGTCCTTTTGAGGGACAACCCTTCAGATATCTAAGGATACGCTTGACCGCCGTCAGATGACTTTGTTTCGGCTTCGATTGATAGCGAGCACAGAGACACGTTGCATACATAATATCTGGTCGAGACGCCGTCAAATACATCAGAGATCCGATGATTGCTCTGTATGTAAAAGGATCCGTCAGCTCCCCCTTAGCGTCCACTCCAATCCCGTGATTGGGTTGAATCGGGGTATCCATTGGCTTTGAGTCCTCCATCTGGAACCGGCTCAAGATGTCGGAGACATATTTCGTCTGGTGAATGAAGATCCCGTCGGGTCTTTGGTCCACCTGCAAGCCTAGGAAAAACTGCATCTCCCCCATTGCGCTCATTTCGAACTTTTCCTGCATGACAGATTCGAACTCCCTGCATAAAAGCTCGTTAGTTGAACCAAATATTATATCATCAACATATATCTGCACTAGAAGCAAGTCATCTCCCGTCTTTTTCGTAAAGAGGGTACAATCGACGAGGCCGCGCTTAAATCCTTTGTTGATGAGGTATGTACTCAGCTCCTCGTACCACTGCCTCGGAGCCTGGTGCAAGCCATAAAGAGCTTTGTTCAGCACGTAGACCTTATCCCGGTGGATTGGGTCCTCAAAGCCTGGTGGCTGCCCGACATACACCTCTTCCTTGACTTTCCCGTACAGAAATGCGCTTTTCACGTCCATCTGGTAAACTTTGAATTTCTTATAAGAAGCAAACGCGAGGAACATCCGAATAGCTTCGATTCGTGCTACCGGTGCATAGATCTCATTATAATCAATCCCTTCGATTTGATGGAAACCCTGCACGACCAATCTGGCTTTGTTCCGAACAATTACCCCACGATCATCCTTCTTACACTTAAACACCCATTTGGTGCCAATCTTCTTTCTATCTGGCGGCAAATCTGTGAGCGTCCACACTCCTAATTTCTGGAATTGTAATAACTCCTCCTGCATAGCTTCCACCCAGGCATCATCCTTCAAAGCGTCCTTGTATGTCCTTGGCTCTACCTGCGACACATAACACGCAAACGACCAATCATTTTGACTACCAGATTGTTGAATTTTGGCATATAAAGCTAAAGCACCAAAACTCTCTGGCGTATTAACACTTTTAAGCTGCCCTCTGGTCATAACACTACTTCCAGGATCACCGATAACTTGCTCCAGCGGATGAATACGATGTATCCGAGATTCCGGATAATCAGGTACTTGCACTCCCGTCTGAATAGTCAAGTTCTCTACAGCATCCAGATCATGACCCGTATTTGATGATGAAGCCACATCAGAATTTGGAGTTGGGTTCACTGGCGGTGCCTCCTGTTCTTCAACTTGATCAAGAATAGCTTCTTCAAATTGTTCATCTTCAGACTCTGAAGTGTCTAATGAAGTTGAAGCCTCTTGAAAAATCTCTTCTTCTTGTATAGGAGCATTGGTATCATTAGAAGCTGGTAGGGGGTTCACGGTGATTGGACGCACCAACGGTGAAGTTGTTGCATTTTCACACTCGTAAAGTAATCGAATAACAGCTTCTTCAACCAAGCTATCTAGATTGAATGATTCAAAGAAATCTTTGTAATCAAACATCCAATCAGGACCCGTGCCTTGAATGTTTTGAGTATATCGTTGAACATCCACGTTAGCCCAGTCTTCCACACGACGAGTACTCTTGTTGTATACCCTTTTGAGTGGGGTTGCATATCCAACAAAGTAACCCTCCTCGGCTTTAGGACTAAACTTTTCGCTTGGATTCAACATTGTGCAAGGCGCCCCGAAAGGTTCTAGATACTCTAAGTTCGGCTTCCTTCGGTGTAACAGCTCATAAGATGTTTTTCCAAACTTCTTCACTGTTAGAACCCGATTAAGTGTGTAATTTGCTGCATAAATCGCCTCGTTCCAAAACATTACTGGAAGATTTGAGTCAGCAAGCATTGTTCTAGCCGCTTCAATTAGAGTCCTATTCTTTCGTTCAGCAACACCGTTCTGTTGAGGGGTGTACGGAGCCGAATATTCATGATGTATTCCTTTGTCTTCACAAAGTTCATCCATCTTGGCATTTTTGAACTCCGTCCCATTATCACTCCGAATTCTCTTTATCTTCACATTGTAGAGATTCTCCAATCGAGTGAACAGAACTTTTAGATTGATAAAAGTGTCGCTTTTATTTTGCAAACACATCACCCATGAAAATCTTGAATAATCGTCAGTGACGACTAGACAATAAAGCTCTCCAAGATGACTTTTGCGCTTGACCGGTCCGAAAAGATCCATGTGCAATCGCTCAAGTGGCATCTCAACAGAGTTAACCTTTTTCACTTTATGGGACTGTTTGCGTTGCTTCCCCTTTTTACAACTCACACACTTGTCATTGAGATGGAAATGTTTCACGTTTACTCCATCGACAAGTCCATTCTTCACGAGTTGATTCATTTTCTTCAGATGAATGTGCCCCATCCTTCGGTGCCACATTATCGATTCTTTCTCAGTCGCCTTGGACAAAAAGCATGTTATTTGCCCCTGTGATGTCATCGCCTTGGACATATCAAGAATGTATAGATTGTTGACGCGAGGTGCCTTCAACATTATCCACTCCTTAGGAATTGTAAAGCCCGGTTTCAAGATATAGCAGGATTTGTCATCAAAATGCACAGTAAATTTCTTGTCACAAATTTGACTGACACTCAACAGATTGTAGTCTATCTGCTTCACATACGATATCCGCTCAAAACTCACTATCCCATTGCTCACACTCCCTTCCATCGTGATATATCCGCCTTTGTTTCCCGCAAACGCAACATACCCTCCATTGATGTTCTTCACGTCGAACAACAACGCAAGATCCCCTGTCATGTGGCCTGAAGCTCCACTATCAACAATCCAAAGACTGCTAATAGGGCCAGCTGAAGCTCCCTGCACACATAAAGTAAATCATTTAGTGCTTTCGGGGGACCCAAGCCTGAGTCTTGGGTCTTTCAACATCAGGTTTCACAATGACATTTTCACAAACATTTTTAACAACATTTTGATCAATCTTTTTCTGATTGCTCAAAAGTGTTTCCTTTTTCTCATTAACCTTTGAAGATGAGGCTCCTGGAGTACCATTGGGTGTCCAAGATTGTTCAGTCCTTTTCAGGATACGAATCTGAGACTTTGGGTTCTCAGTCGGTTTCTGAACATTGTTAGCAAAGGTAACTTTCTTGGTAACCTTATCTGATTTAACAGACTTAGGTCCAACATTCGATTTGACAATCGGTTTTGGTGAAACCTTTTGCCTCTCAACTGTTGAGTTCACCACAGGCTTTCTCCACGAGTTTTCCATCGCAATCCGATTCCTTCTATCATAGTGCATTGGACGAATGTTCCTCATTTGAAAATGGTTTTGATTATAAAACGGTTGTGGTTGTTGAGGAACAACTCTCCTATGAGGTGGCACATAATGATCAATCGGCTTTCGCATAGAATTCCTCACTTCCACTTCGTGCCTCTTGTGCCTTACATATGGGCACTGAGCAAGTAAATGCCCACGTTCCCCACACTTAAAGCACGCACGATACTCTTCAAAAACATTCGGAGCATTTGGTTGAGCAAATGATCTAACAGGGTATTGATCATTGTACTGTTGCTTCCTTAAACTCTCAGGGAGTGGCCCTTTTGAGTAAGTTGGCTCATTGAAACCATTAGCTCTGTTTTTGGGTTTAACAAACTCTGTGACATGAACCTTTGGTTCTTGAGGAACATCCAAATACAACTTTTTCAACAAAGCTGGTGGAATTTCATTTGTTCTCTCATGTTTAGGAAACCAAATAGTACTTTCTTGCCAAATCTTTTCAATTTTAGCATAATTGGCATTTTTAATTGGAAAGTCCTCGTCAGAAATGATCTTATCAGATCCTTCCATCCGATAGAACACTTTGACAGGTTTGTCACATTGTTCGTTTTTCTCATTTCTCTCAAGATCTTTCTTAATCACATTAAGATCTTTCTTCACAACATTCTTCTCAGATTTTTCCACATGATGAACATTTCTCATTGGAACAATTTGAGATGATGAAACTGGTTCATTTGTAATGATGTGATTTTCTTTTGGAATATCACATACATTAACATTTTGGTTACAACCAGTATCATCACTCTCTGAATCTGAGTCAACACTTTCAGCAGTAACACCCTCATCATTGATTCCCAAAATCGGTCTAACATCGGAATTTGGATCACCAACACTTGAAGTGTTAGATTCATTTTCCGATGCTGAATCAGATTTTACCGAACTCTCCGGTGTCACTTGGTGACAATTATGGTTTTCAAAAAGAACCGGAGATGGTACAGCCCGATAGTTGGTTGTTTTATCATCAATGATGTGGTCTACCACATAAGCAACATTCTTGTAGCTTTCTAACTTTTTGTTTACTTTCTCAGCAAAGCATTTGATGGCGGCCATTTCTAACTTGGTATTTTCAATTTCATTGATATAATTATTAATTGCCAATTGTTTTAATGACAAAGTGTTTTTCAAGTCAGAAATGTCCTTTTTGTAGCCATCTAATACTTTGTTAAAAGCATTCAACTCTTTGCGAGTAGATTGACTGTTCATGATAGCACTATCACGTTGAATACGGAGTTGTTTAACCTCCTCAGTCAATCTATCACAAGCACCACAATATTTTTCACTAGTATTGTCAGTACTACATGCAGAACTTACAGGTTTTGGTGGGTCAGTCATAGCCATCAATGCGAAATGAGCTTCCTTTCCTGCAAAGAATCTGGAGTAATCAATCTTTGTGAAAGCATCATCTGCAATACATGACTTCCTAGTCATCAGAAAATCTGCCTCTGCAAGTAACTGATCAATGTCTTCATCAAGAGAATTAACACTAGCTTCTGTATCCGAGTCACTGTCTGAATCAGAATAAACCGATTCACACTCCTCAGGAATGTCAGAAACAGTATCAATCACAACTCCTGAATTAGTCTCTTCATTTTCAACCTCAACATTAACCTCAGAATTATCCTTAACAGGTTCAAAATCACCATCCATCTCAGCCTCAGAATCATCACTATCAACCTTAGTTTCAACCTTCTCCTCCACTGTCACAGAATCTTCAAGATCAACCTGATAGGCAACACATGCCACATTTCCCCCAGTTGTGATTTCCTCAACACCTATCTGAATGCTCGACCAGTCAAACCTTTCATCTTGTTGAGTAACCAATGCTTGATTGGTATTCTGTGGTTCAGCTGGTGTAGTGATTGGTATGACTGTTCGGTTAGTGTTGTTTGGTGTTTGGTTTTGTGTCTGGTTTGGTGTGGTTGGTTGTCTATTTTGGTTGTTGTTAAAGTTGTTTTGACGGTTTTGGTAGTTGTTGTTGGTGTTTTGGGAAGAAACTTGGTTTTGGTTTTGTTGTTGACGGTTCTGATAGGTAGCATTAAATGGATTCCTGTTGCCTTGTTTTGGTGGTTGAGTACATTCACGTTTAAAGTGACCTTTGCCCCCACAATTAAAACAAGTCACTTTCTCCTTATTGAACCCGTAGGTTGTGTTAGGAGAAGTTCCCAAGTCGGTTCTACCTGTTTTCTCAATAAACTCTGTTGCTCTTCTCATTATGCTCGCAAATGCCCATTGGATGTCAATGAGTTCCATTTCCTCCTTATCAATCTGTGCGTAGTCTTCATTGGTCAAGTTGTTATTACCAATTTGACTAGCAACTAACCCATTATAGGAAGAAACCATTGCAGAGACTAAAGCAATGTGTTGCTGAGCAACTTCAACTGTTACATTTCCAAGATTGGAAGTCTCCAAGACCACAGTTGGTTGATTAGGTTGGTTCATTGGTTGTGGTTGAGTTTGACCAGCAGTGTAAAAAGCTGCTTGTTGTTTTGGTGAGAATGGTGGAATGTATGAATATTGATATGGAACTTGTGGTTGTGGTTGTGATAAAGATGAAGTTTGTTGATGGTAGTTAATGATGGGTGATTCTACAGCATTGGATATACAAGCAACATGTGGTGTAACTAGCCCTCCAGAACTTGCACTTGCTGGAACTAAAGATCCTCCAAAGTATAAGTTTGGATTCTGAGGAATCTGTGCTCTCCTAGCCTTCCTCTTCTCTTCCAACTCTTTGTTTTCCAGCTTCTCAACAAACTCTTGAAGAGACCAGTATTGAAAAGCATCCTTTTCCTTCAGAACATCCACATGCTGATCCCAGTTAGGTGGTAATGCTTCAGCAAACTTGTCCACCTGTTTTGCCATAGGGATCTGTACACCATAGCTAGACAATTCAGAAATTAAATGATTATATCTAGGAGTTAGTTCTTTCAAAGTTTCATTTCCAACATAAGAAAAATTCTCAAACTCCTTGACAAGTTCTTCCATCCTCAAATTCCTAGTCTTTTCATTTCCATCATGCTTCCTTTTAAGCATATCCCACAAAGCCTTCGAAGTTGTGCACGTCCCAAACTGATGCAAAAGATCATTAGTAATGGCTTGTGTCAGTTGTGAGAAAGCCTTCTTTTCCACAGCAAACTTTTTCTTCTCATCCTCCGCCATGCTCTCCAATGGCACTGGTTCACCCGTGTTCTCCAGAACTGGTGGTGTGTATCCTTTAGCAATCATGTTCCATGCTTCAGCACCTTCTACTCCCATGCCTTCCAAGTGTATCTTAAACTTTTTCTGCCACTGATTGTATTCTTGAATCTCCATGAGCTTCGGTGGCCGAGTCCCGCTACCTGAAGACAAATCATTAATCAGTGTGGAAATAGCATTAGTAGTTTGAGTGTTTACCACCGCTGCTGCTACTCCCCAGTAGTCAGACTGTGGTACTGTAGGTGCACTCTGAGTCATGTAGTTAACCGGCTGCGAAGACTGTGTGCTCGTCTTCTGTGCTGCCACGGTCCATGGGTCCATCACCTGCTGTTGTGGTTGTGTAGTAGCTGGTGTAGGAGTAGTCTGATAACGCCACATAGTCACGCACTTCGAGAAAATTCAACACTTAGAAAAATTTTACAAAAATTTATCCTAGGTTCGTCCAAGATAATTTCAGGTTCGTCCCTTTTGTTGTTGGTTCGCCCAAAAATCTCTCACCCGAATGTGAAATGATACCAGAATGTAAAACTCACAAACAATCTTCTACGTTCGTCCAAAAGGTTCTAGGTTCGTCCGTTTTAGAAACACTTTCGTCCGCCCGATGTCCCGGAGGTGAGAAACTGGACCCGAATGTAAAAAATTCAAGTGAAAACTTCTACGTTCGCCCTAAAACTCTTAGGTTCGCCCAGAAATACCCTCTCCTTCGACCAAAAACTCACACATTCGCCCACTAAACACAGGTTCGCCCATATTCCAGTTTTGAAAAACGGTTACACTTTGAAAAACGGTTATTTTGATCTTTGATTTTCAAAAATTTGTGGATTTGATTGATCTTAATCAGGTTATGCTTCGGAGATGATTTGGAACAACTTTAATACTTGGAATTTTGAATTTTAACCACAAAATCACCTCTAATTGTTTCAAAAACACACAAAAACCATTTTTAGTTGAAAACAGATGTGAATTGATGAAAATTATGTCCTAATCAGCTCTGAGTTTATCAATTTGTTGTTGTATGATCCTCTATGCTCTGATACCACTTTGTAGAGGAACGGATTTGACAAAAACACAGGATTATATGATCATACAAGTTGCTAAACCAGGTGCGGAAACCCTAGCTTAGAACAAACTGAAGTAAACTCAATCAAAACACAATCAAGATCATTTTAAATGCTTTTCATAGATTAACTTGTTCAAATAAACCTTTACAGACTGATAACAGTTAATCTAGACCTCAAACAGACAATCTCAAACCTCTCAGGAACACACACACAAAACACACACTCTCTATGACTCGTTTTTCATTACAAAAACTTGAAATCTATTTATACTAGCTGTACGTTCGCCCAGTTACACTGGTCGAAGGTAAGCATTTCCACATTCGCCCAGTAGAACTGGTCGAATGTGTTCTTCTGTGCCTTCCTGATCTACATTCGTCCATGACCAATCTTCCTTCGCCTACTAATATACTCCTTCGCCCCTTCTGAAACTCATTCGCCCATTAACACATGTTAGTATCTAATCCTTAGTCGCAAAACGGCATCTACAACAGTGCAGTTCTAACATTCTGATATATGCCATCTAAACCCATAAGGAATTGCATAAGCTTAATCATATGATTATAGTTATTGAATTCCCTAGATGCATCACACACACATGAAGGCAACTGTAAAATCTGATCAAGTTGTTTCCACATAACATTTAGCTTATGATAATATTCAGATACTGACATACCACTCTGATTAAATGAGTTTATTTGTTGATATAAACTATACACAACAGACCCATCTATTTTGTTATATGTCTCTTTTAAATCCTTCCAAACCTCAGAAGCTAATTTAGAATAAACTTGACCCATATACAGTTCTTCAGAAACAGAATTTAGAATCCAAGTAAGAACCACTGAATTACATCTATCCCATTGTCTAGCAAGGACATCATCATCAGTAGGTTTAACACATTCACCAGTTATAAACCCTATCTTATTTTTAACTTGTAGTCCAAGCATCATAGCATTAGCCCATATTGTATAGTTTTCTGTTCCTTTTAATTTTACACTAACAATAGTCAAATTAGTTGAATCACTAGCATGCAAATAAAGAGGATCACTAGCATCTAACTTGCTAACAAGTGTAGGAACAGGTGGATCAGGGTCTTGTCCAACAGGACCCTGTTGAATAACATCACCCATGGACAAAGCACACAGTCAATCAGCACAAGTAACAGCAAACAATCAATCAACACAAAAATTCTCAAAATAACACAAAGAGTCAAACCACACAGAAATCAATCAAGAAGTAAAGATCAAGAACACAAGACACAGGGCGAAGCCAAGCCAGTGATCCAGATCAGTGGTTCCTCTCAGGGGCCCCACCGCAGGTCTTAACTTGGGAGCCTTCCTAGACCTAGAACCAACCAATAGACCACTCAATGAGCCAATACCGGTCCCCCTAACCCGGTCAGTGCTCCTAGACCCAAACAATAATAAAGAAAAGTAAACAGGAACGATCTCACCAAAGAACACCCAAGTTAGGGTTCTCCACAACTCGTAGTGTTAACCTTCACTTAGGGTTAACACCAGAGAGCATAGAAAATATGCACTCCTTAGGATCCAAGCCACCAGCTCCAACCAGATCCCCAAAGTAACACAGCGGAATAATGAACACCAGATCCAAACTATCCAAGATCGAATAAGGTATTCGATGAGTAATCACAAAGAAACCCTAAAGATCCTGAACCTGGCTCTGATACCATGTTAAAATTCATAGTATCAAAACTCAAAATACTCAAAACTTTATTCAGATCACAAAAACATACAATGACTCTTAAGATTACACGGAAATACCTAACACCTATACCAAATCATACACTTGACTCCAAGAACCGTATACAGACTCTAAATCAAAGGTTTACAAAGACAAACTCAAGATCTTATACAAGATGTAAAAGATCAACAATAAACCTAAAGATCTATACGATTGAATCAACAGATTGAAAGGTGAAAGTGATGTAATATGAGAGCTGTGTTTCAGGGTGTTAACCCTAATACTGACGACGAAGCTTTCTTTATATAGGGAAAGCTGAGTCTGAGAAACACACTCTCAAATAATATGATCTACACGATACAACGGATTGCCAACGTGGACAAGATCAACGGCCAGCAACAACTCGAACAAACACACTTAAAGCTGGGCCTCCAACTGAACTCATCACTTGATCAGACTTCTGAACTGGGCTCCTGCTAGGTTCCTGGACTGGGCTCCTCAAGACTTCTTGGGCCAATGACAAACTGGACCAATCCAACCTACAAACACCTTAACCCAGAACTCAGAAAAATATAAAAACAAAAATACAAATGATATGAAAAATGATAAAATTGAATATTATATATTTCTATATAATTTTAACAATGTCTAATTGAAAAATTCTATGAGGGTCATTTTGACGTTGATAATAAAAGATTACGTTGCCATTCAAATAAATAAACAAAAAAAATAAAAAAAAATGAACAATTCTACTTATAGTCTAATAGGTGTGTTTAGTTATATAAATACCATGATGTGGGAGAATCGTAATTCAAGTTTTGAGCAAAAGCTTTTTGAGTAAATTAGATGCGGGTATTGAGAATTGTAATTCAAGTTTTTTCTTGTCCAATACCAATTAACAACTTTAATAACTATAACTAAACAATTTATACTTTTGTTAGTGTTTTAAATTTTGCATATCGATTTACATTTATGTTTTACATAGAATTTATTCATCAAGTTTTATTTTATGGGACTTTTTCTCTTAACCTATTACATAAATTACTTTTGTTTCTAAACTCATCAGAGAGCGATGTGTGTTAGTATACCTTGACTTGATCTCATTAACCTATTACATAATTTACTTTTATTTCTAAACACTCACCAGAGAGCGATGTGTGTTAGTACACCCTGACTTGATCTCATTAACCTATTACATAATTTACTTTTGTTTCTAAACACTCATCAGAGAGCGATGTGTGTTAGTACACCCTCACTTGATCTCATTAACCTATTACATAATTTGCTTTTGTTTCTAAACACTCACCAGAGAGTGATGTGTGTTAATAAACCCTGACTTGATCTCATACATAATTCCAAGGTTGTAAAAGGCGCTAGGCAGGCGGTAAGGTATAGCCTAAGGATTAGGTGGGCCTAGGTGGGATTAAGCGGATTAATCATTTTGGAATTTTTATACGTATTTTCTATATATACACATAGATTTATACGAAAATAATACTTAGAAATTCATATACATATAAATAAATAGAAAAAAAATAAATAGACAGTTTCTGAAAGTGATGACACATGACACACTCAGTATCAGGACTAACCCGAAACATGTTTCACAAAAAGCGCCGTATTTAGGTCAACCTATCGAGTTTGCACTTTGCAGATAAACCATTTAATTTTATACTATTTTTTCCCACATTTTTGTTTCAAATTTGACTTATTTTTGTAGTTGGTCAAAATGAAGATTTTTAATGCTTTGTCATTGCTTTATGCTTTTTACACTATTACGAGGTATGGTTCTATGGAAAACCCTATATTATGGTGAAAACCGGGGAACTCTAACTTCCCGAGCTTTTTAGGGTCTGAAAATTTTAGGGCATGTAATATACATAATTCTAAGCATTTTGAGGCAAAAAAAATCAAAAAAGCACCGAGCGGTTTTTTTTTAAAAAAAAATTAAAGTTTTCAGGTAACACATGTTACACGAAAATAACACATGTTATTTTCCACTAACATGTGTTACTCGAAAACGGTTTTTTTTTTTTTTTAAATAACCGCTCGGCGCTTTTTTGATTTTTTTTTTTGGCTCAAAATGCTTAGAATTATGTATATTACATGCGCTAAAATTTTCAGACCCTAAAAAACTCGGGAAGTTAGAATTTCTCCGTTTTTCACCCTAATATAGGGTTTTCCAATTATTCTTATACATTACTCCCCCTTCCTATCTATCTATATATTTAACAACTAGAATGTTCTTCCTACTGTTCATCTTATCTTACAATTAATATAGAGTATAATATAATTAACACAAGTACACACCCAACACTCGTCTTCTTTATCAAAACTCCGGTGACTAAAACATATCACCGTCGGAAGCTGAAAAGAAGAAGAAAAAACAGGTAACTTTGATTTTTGCCTTAGAAACGCTCGACGCCTAGACTCGCCTAGTCCCCATCCCACCTAATCCCCCTCCTAGGTCAAAATTACACTATGGGCCGTCTAGCGCCTAGGCGGTCCTAAGCCGACTTTTACAACACTACATAATTCCTCTCTATGGTGAGCATTCTGCATTTAAACTTCATTTTTGTTTTCCTATTCTGAGTATTGTGGGATTGATTGAATCAAGAGATTGTATAATTGAAAGAACAAATACTTGAGGGAATTTTTGAATGAACACAAAGATTCATTAGTTTACAAATGAGGGGTTTGTCCCTATTTATTATACGGATGGCGTGTCATACCCCTTTACTAATCAACATAATGGTTGGGGAAGTAACTATACCATAACCACCCTAACTTATACTAATTTTGTTATACAAAATAATAACACTAAGAGGGTGTTTGGGATTGAGTTTCGTACCAACTTATTGACTTATTAGCTTTTTGAAAAAGCTAATAAGTCAATAAGCTGTTTGTGTAACCTAAAAGCACTTTCTGTTTTGACTTTTGGCTTTTAGTTTTTTAAGGGTGGAAAAGCTGTTTTGAAAAGTTAGAAATCCTACCTTTTGGCTTTTGGCTTTTGACTTTTGGAAAAAAATTACAAATTTATCACCCATACAACCAATATTCAAAATAAGTTAAGCGAAACACATAAAAAATAACAATCTATTGGCTTTTTGACGTTTCCCATCCCAAAAGCTAATCCAAACACTTTTTTTAAAACTCCTTTTCAAAAAGTCATAAGCCAATAAGCACTTTTAACCAAAAGCACTTTTGCATTTCCAAACTCAATCCCAAACACCCTCTAACTTAGGATAAATCCTTTTAATGTTTTGATGCCAATATCATTGCCAACAAGTATTACTAGCACTCTCACTCATACTAAAAATAAAATTTATGGCCTTTGGTATTGGCAATGGCAACCCGTACCCAACAGCTATAGTTTTCAATCGAGTGAATTTCTATTTGAGTCCCTGTTGTTTGGTCATTTTAACTAAGACGAAGACACTAACACCTTAAATATAGGTTTTTTTTATATATAATTTTATGATTCGATATTATATGTATTACTTTTTTGTTTCCAGAGTCTCAAGAAACTAAGGAAATTGGATGTGCGTGATTCAGACAAGTTAACAATGACCGGTGATTTCTATGGACTTGAGAATATTGAGGAATTGTACTTTGATTTTTGCCGAAACTTAAAAGAGTTGCACAACTCTATTGGTTGTCTTCAGAAACTCACCACCTTGAATTTATATGGCTGCCTAGCCTTAAAGTGGATCCCTTGGGAAACGATACTCAACTTACCATCTCTTGAAAAAGTAGATATTGATGACACCACTGGGTTACAAATTGATATGGCTACCCAACCTTTTCCATCTTCTTTAAGAGAACCCGTGAGCCTTCACCGAGATAACCATCCGATCACAATAGAGTTTCAACCTAACAACAAACGGTTGATTCCGAACCTTCCCCGAAACATCACATCCACTAAACTCCATGTTTATGGATATCCACAGACTCTTCCTTTGAACATTTCCAATTTAAAATCTCTAGAATTCATCGACTTTCGAGATTGGCACAAACTTGGTTCAGAATCTCTAATCAAACATGCAGACCTAGCAAATTTAAGTAAGTTAAAAATGGATTAT
The DNA here is from genome assembly GCA_032199755.1 of Ambrosia artemisiifolia. Lineage (NCBI taxonomy): Eukaryota > Viridiplantae > Streptophyta > Magnoliopsida > Asterales > Asteraceae > Ambrosia > Ambrosia artemisiifolia. Next base: position 49,984,418 of record CM063515.1, on the reverse strand, counting down.
TGTGGTCTGTCACAAGTACCCAGTGAAATTGGGAATTTGGTGTCATTAAAGGAGCTTGACCTTTCAAGAAACACATTCTCTAGCCTTCCTGATACATTAAGCAACCTTTCACAACTGCTTCTCCTCAAGATAACTGAGTGTCATAAATTACGGTTGCTTCCTCTTCTACCATCAAACATAGAACGTATAGAAGCAGACATGTGCTGGTCATTAAAAATGATGCCATTTGACTCGGAGCAAAGAAGTTATATTTTTCGTTCCAAAATGTTCAAGGTATGATATCACTTCCTAGCAAATTTGGTAGTGAATTTAACTTTGGTTTTCATATATTATAATTAAACATGGGCATCATGCAATTTGTAACTCATATTTGAATGCATGCAACAGGAATCAACCATCCCTAAATCATTAGTGATCGACCTATCACGGAAGAAGGGGATGCCTGGCTGGTGCAGTTCTCAAAAGAGGGGTGGCGTTATATCATTTGTGGCAGCGAAGCACTTAGACAAGAAACTTTGTGGTGTCGTCCTTTATTTACAGAAGCCGTATTACTGGAAACGTAACGAGACGTATATTCCCAGAATACTTAATAAAACAAAAAATACAAGTCTTAGTCTAATGCAAACGAGGGCTAAGTTGGATTCCTTTTATGATTACATTATGTTTTCTCCATTTGATTACATGATTCCATTTGATTACATGATGTTTTTTCCACTTGATGATACAAATATCGAAGTGGGTGACAGCATGGAGCTTGATTTCAATCAGCCAGATGAGGATTTAAGTTGTGGGTTCCGCTTGATATATGATAGTGATTTAAGGGATTCTAAATTGGTTCTTCATAAAGTTAACGACTGCCCCAATGATTCAGATGACGATTCAATAAACGAAAGTGATGATGACGAAAGTGATGATGTCAATTCAATGAACAAAAGTGATGATGACAATTCAATAAACGAAAGTGATGATGACGATTCAATGAACGACACTAATGATGACAATTCGGACTGTGACAATGATTACTATTCGGACCGTGATGATGATTTCTGTTCGGATAGTAATGATGATTATAGTTCAGATGGCGATTCAATAAACGAGGGCGATGATGAAGATAAAGTTAAAGGTAGTGCAATTTCGAAGGTTAGTTTCTTTAACAATGAGTAAATTTTCATTTTTATTCATCTATGTATATGGGCCACACTAATCTAACGACCGTGTTTAGCGAAAAACGACTCAAATGGCCGTTTAATGGTAGGCGGCTATTGTGCTATTACACAAGCCTTAACCTTCAAATGGTTCGTCGAACCTTCAAAAGGCACTTTAAAAAGTAGGGTCTATAACGCAAGCCCTACCTTCACACGGCCGTTTGACTTATTACGGACGCTGTGATTAGATTGCCAGTTAGCTATGTTTAGATACAACTAAATGAGCATGCTAAAATAATGTTTTGTTTATGAGTGATGTAATTGGAACACTTCTAAAACTTGGTTACTATTTTACGAAATATTCCCTTATATTTAATTTCTATTTTCTAATTTTGACTACTTAAACGAAATATCTGCAGCGTGAAAAAATACAATCGTACAAGTATGTTTTTTTGTTGCAAGTGTTTTAGCGAACTTATAAGTGATTCAGGTTTTTAAAAAGTTGTTTTGGTTTATATGCGGTGAACTTCACAAAATCTAGCATTATTAGTTTACTAGGTTAGAGTCTCGTGTGTCTACACGGTAAATGCCGAAGTCAAATGAAAAAAAAAATTCTATGAAGATTGTATTATATGTTAAAAAAAACAATATATTGAAACTTATAGTGATCTGCTGACCTGAAGAAGAACAGATGATTAGAAAGCCAAAATATTCTATCTAATTGATCCTTTGAATAATCAGTAGTTTCAAGATACTTTCCCCAAAAGACTGTTGACCCTAACAACTGCTACACCAAACAACTGATGAAGACAACTGCTGCTGCTAAAAGGTCTGCTGAACAAACAACTGATGAATAAAGATCTGATGAAGAAACAACTGCTGATCAAGTGCTGAAGACAAAGGTCTGTTGGAACCGATAGCACTTTGGATCCAACAGATGATACAAGACCATCAGAGTTTTCCTTTACAGTAGTTTATGTTAGCAGTGTTTTGAATGTAACAGTAGTTGTAGTTAGCAGATGTTTTATGTTGTTATTCTGTTAGAGGTCGTTGTCTTAGGTGACGTCAGTTGTGATCATCAGAGGTTTAGATTTGTCTATAAATAGAACAGTGATTGTACTGTTCTATTTATCACTGTAGTCATTCTCTTAGACAAACATTCTCTGAGTGATCAGGCTGAGGGGGAGTACTTGTACAATTGTAACCTTTCAATTAATGAAAGCTTTCGATTAAAAACATTTATTCTCTTGTTTTGATTACAGTTTATCATTCCGCTGTACTTTCCATTTATACTTCACTTCATTTATTTCATTATTCATCTAAACTATCAAAACAATCAAACTCAGATCCTAACAATTGGTATCAGAGCATGGTCAATTAAATTCGATCTAAACAATCAATTTAATATAAACAGATTAGCTCACAATTTATTGATATCGTTTGTTTGTCGGATTGAAAACAGAGTAATAGTTTATTTTCGTTTCAACCGTTAGTAAACAGATTTTGTTTTCGTAAAAATCAGAGAATGACTTCAATTAATCAAGATCCAAATAACACTGGCACTAGCAACAAGCCACCGATGCTTGTCAGATCTGAATACAATATCTGGCAACGTCGGATAAGTCATGTGCTAGCACAGCAAAACACTGGGTGTTGGAAGTCGGTTGTCTTTGGACCACATGTTCCAATGGTGCCGAGTACCGAAGATCCCAAGGTCCAAGTACCTAAGAGTGTCGAAAACTACTCCGAGCAAGATTTTCAAAAAATTGAGTTAGATGCTAAGGCTTTCAGTATTGTAGCCATGGCTCTACCAAATGATATCTATGCTGGACTGTTGCACTGCAATAGTGCAAAGGAGTTGTGGGATGCTCTGAAAGAGCAGTTTGGTGGGACTGAGGATGTGATTGAAAACAACCGTGAAATACTTAATCAACAATATGAAACTTTTAGTCATGTGAAGGGAGAGTCATTAACACAACAGTTTGAGAGATTTAATTGTCTGATTAGTGAACTAAAACTGGTCGGTCTAACTTACCCTAATTCAACTTTGAATCATAGGTTTCTTAGATCACTTCAGGACAAATGGGACACTATAGCAATTGTTATGAGAAACTCTATCGGATTTAAGGACCTGACTCTGACCCAGCTTCATGGTAAGCTCTTGACATATGAGAGAGAGCTTAACCAGAAAAAGAAGCTCCAGGACTCTGGAAAAGTGTCTGATGACTATGTATTTGGTAATACAGCACTTTTGGGTCAAGATGAGGTACCTGGAAGTAGTAAGGATCAGGGTTATGATCATTACATTGATATAACCACTGGTTTTAACACTGATTCTTACTCATCACCCAGCTATGCTTTTACAGCAAGTGGTGATATCCAGGCATCTGATAACACATCTTTTGTGTATAATGACCTTCAATACATTGACCCTGTGGACTTAGAAGAAATGGACATCTTGCATCAATTGGCCTTGCTCAGTATTAGAACCAATAACTTCTATAAGAAAACTGGCAGAAGGTACCCAGGTTTACATGGTGGGTCAAAAGTGGGGTAGGATAAATCAAAGATCAAGTGTTATAAGTGTCATAGAATGGGTCACTTTGCTAGGGAATGTAGGAGTCAAAATGGTACCCCTATGATCACCTATCCAAACCAAAGACCCCAGACCAACACTTATCAGTTTTCCCAAAACACCCCTGTACCAAATGTGCAAAACACTGCTCACTTTGCACAGACTCCAACCACTGTTCCTGTGCACTATGTCCAAACCACTGTTCCTCAGTATCATTATGTCCAAACACCTGTTACTCAGGCATAAGTGCCAATGACTGCTTCTTCATCCTCTGCTCCTGCAGAGACCAGTCAGCAAAGTCAACGGAGTTTCTTCACTCAAGGCTTTGTTCATTGGAGTAGTCTACCAGATGAGATAACAGGTGAAAACATTGCTTTAGTTGCCAATTCTGAAAATAATTTCTGCTTTGTGGCACTAGAAACAATTGTTGAAGAGACTGATTCTGAGGGAGTGGTGTCTATGTCTGAAAATGTGACTAATGATGTTGTTAGTGAAGTTGTTTCAGCTGAAGAATCTGAAGTAGAGGTTGTGAATCTCTCAGACCCATGGGGTACTGATGACTGTGATTGCCAGTGTAACTGTGCCTTGATGGCTGCTGCTAAGGTATCTCCTCAAATCTTAAGTGACTTGTGCTAAGATAAATGTATCATAGCATTTGCTAAGATAAAAGAGGTGAATGAAAACTTTAGAAAGAAAATTTTGGAAGATGAAATTCAGTTTGAAAAACTCACTAAAGAGTTAAAATAAAAAATAACTGAAGAGAATCTGAAATCAGCAGTTTAAAACATGAAGCAAGCATAACCAAAGACCAGCTTCAAACTATGATAACCAAATATCATTGTTGTAAAAAGGAGCTTGAGTCCACCCAAGTTGAATGTCAGAAATGGGTGGAATCATCAAAAGGTTTTGAGATGATTGTCAACCAACAATCTAAAAGTCATGTGAAATTTGGCTTTGGTTTTCAAGAAACCATTGCTCAAAGTTCACAAACCACTGACAAAAAGGAACCACAGTTGGTTGAAATCATCCCAACCAATTCAAAAGGTCAAGAAATCAAGGTTACTGAACCCAATGGCAAGAAAATCATTCTTGAAAAGTTAGAAGGTACACCCTCATTTGATGAGATTGAAAAATATCAATTCAAACCAACCTGGTCAGATGAGTTTGATGTCCTTGAAAATTTTCAACCAATGACCTTCAAAACCCCTGATGGTAAAAAGGCACCACAGGCCAAAGTCATCCCTTTGAGAGATCTTCCAACAGATGATCAAACATCTGTTGAAAAGAAGAAAGGAAAAGGGAAATCCAAAGATAACTTGTTTTGTGATTTTTGTGAAAAGAAGAATCATGTCACCAAAAATTGTTTTCTTCTAAAAGCATATGATGTCAACAAAGGAACAAGTTTAATTCTAAAACCAATGATTGTTTAATTTGTAAGAAAAAAAATCACAAAACAAAAGAGTGTCTATATCTCAAAAATTTTGATGAAAAGATAAAAGAGTACAAGGCTAAAACTCTTGAAAGTCAAGTGGTGAGTACTTCAAAAGAAAAACCCAAACAGACTTTTGAACCAGTCCAAACAGCTGTTACCAAAGGTCTGAGCAAAAACTCTGCCCCCAGAGATGTTCAGGTAACAGATGTTCCATCAGCTACCAGACTTCCAAGAGGATATGGACAACCAACTTGTCATCGTCTGCCACATGTTTATGAAGAGCCCAAAAGGCCTTCAAAACCTAAAGTGAACAGACATCCTCATGGTTATCAGCATCTGACAGGAAATGATCAAACATCTGTTGGACCAAGTGTTGACATACAAGCACTGGCAAATGGTCAACAACAGCTGTTGAACTTAGTTCAAAAGCTAGTTCAAACCACTGATCATTCTCCTCAACTTAAGGCTGAGACATCTGAGAACCCATCCAAAGCCAATTTGGCTTTGGACACTCACCAAAACTAAAATCTTTACTGATGTGCAGGGAGCTCTGCTTGCTTAGATAGTTTGTGGTATGTAGATAGTGGAGGCTCCAGGCACATGACAGGATGTAGAGCCCTTCTTCTGGACTTTCTTGCACATGGAGGGGGTGATATATCCTTTGGTAATGATTCTAAAGGTAAAGTGTTGGGTTCTGGAACTGTTCAAGCAGGGAGACTTAAGTTTGAAAATGTTAATCTAATAGACAATCTAAAATTTAATCTACTTAGTGTATCACAAATGAGTGACAAAGGATATGGGTCATTCTTCACTAAGAAAACATGTAAGATTGTTGGACCAGAAGTGGTTGAAAAGATTAACACCATCATTGCTGAGAGTAAAGCACAACTTGTTGCTCATAGAAGTGGAAATGTGTATGTAGTTGATATGTTAAAGGATAATCCTATGGCAAATGTCTGTCTGTTCTCTGCTGCCTCTACCAAAGAGATAGAATTGTGGCATAGGAGACTGGGTCACACCAACCTTCAAACTATCAACTCTCTCTCCAAACAAAACCTTGTCAGAGGTTTGCCACCAAGAGAGTTCAAATGTGATGAGCATTGTGTTTCCTGCCTAAAAGGAAAACAGCATAAAAGCTCTTACAAATCCATTGATGAGTCCAAAACCAGTCAATGTTTACAAATGTTACACATGGACTTGTTTGGCCCAATTAAAATCATGAGTCTATGAAGAAACACTACGCCAAAATATGCCTACGGCCACACAAAAAAATGTGACCATATGCCTTTCGCCACACTTTTTTTTTCCACCTCAAGTGTAACCATAGGTCGAGTCATCGTAGGTATCATACGGCCACATTCACATTAAGTGGCCGTAGCACTTAAAAAGTGTGGCTAAAGGATACCAATATTTCTTTTTGAGATCAAGCATTCTGTCTATTAAATGTGACTAAATGGTAGTAACGGCCACATGAAGTTACTCTAAGTGTGGCCATTTTAGTTATATAGTCACTAAAAGTTTTGTTTTAGCCACATCAATTAAAAAAATATGTGGCAAAAATAATTGTTTTAATAAGCTTTACATCTATTAACTGTGGCTAAATGGTAGAAATGGCAACATAAATTCACCGTAAGTGTGGCCGTTTCTAGTATATGGTCACATGAATTTACTGTAAGTGTGGTCAAAAACTATTTATAGACACACGAAGCAATTTTGTAATTATATGTGTGACTATATTCTAACTTTCGGTCACACATATTTTTTTTCCTATGATATTTGCTATTATTCAATCACATAAAAAAAGTGACAATGGTGTGGCTATTGCCTAACTTTGGTGACACAAAATTCGTGTTGTCCATGGCATTTGGTATCATTCCGTCACACAAAAAAAAAAAACAAATGGAGGATAGTGTGACTAATGATTATATATAGCCACTTGAAATACTGTAATTTTATTCGTGACTATTGTCCAACATTTGGTCACACGTATTTCATTTTACCCATGTCAATTGTTATCATTCCGTCACACAAAAATAAATAAAATTAAGATGGTGTGGCTAATTGTTATGTAAAGCCACTATAATTTTTAGTATGACTATTGTTTAACCTTTGGTCACACATAATGGTTATATACAGTCACATGAAATATTATAATTTTATGTGTAGCTGTTTTTTAATATTTGGTGACACATTTTTTGTGATTCTATATGGCCATTAAAAATGAGAAAACCAAATGATATTATAAAAATAATAAACCAAATTCCATACATAAGTTTCATGCTTAAATACTAAAACTCAAATTCTCAGCCGATTTTCATCTTCTTGTTCTTTCCTGCAATCTTTTTAATCTATCTAGAGTTGTAAAACTCTTCTTTTGCTTCTTGGCGAACTTTGTGATGTTTTGTGTTATTGGATGGTGAATCTGGTAGCTGGAGAACCAAAAACAAGAAAACATATATAAAAATTCCTAATTTAGTTATACTTAATTCAAGATTAATTAAAAAAATAAACCTTTGGACTACAATGTGCAGGTCGTCCGGCCAAAATGTGATTGTATTCTCCAAACTTATATGCACTAACATTCATCAATGTCTCATGTATCGCAGGCTTAAAAAAATACAGGGACAAGATTCTTTTGAACACATAAATATCATCTTGTTCAATAAAGCCTATTAGTTACCTTGCATAACGTGAATCAGTATTCAGTAGTACAAGAACACTAGGACCTTTTGTATGACAATCATATAAAAGAAACACAAAACATGCTAATACTTCTTATGTTTACGTAACATACAGTCATAACTTACATGCATAGGTGATTATGTGTAACGATTTTAGGCTGCTAATAGTTACCTTAAATAACGTGAATGTATAGGGATATCCCTTACTTTAATTCGATTCACTGTACCACTCTGGCTCACAAGAACAACCTGCTCATCACTTTCACCATCCTCTATAACACACAAGAAATTAATTAATTAATGTGGGTAAGTAGACAATAATTGTAAAAAAAAATGTCAACAAACTTGAGCACAGTAGAAGCAACAGGTGAACAATAATAATTGTATATTCCCTTCATAATAAAACTTAGTGTAAATTTAAGGTAGAGAAAACATACCTTGTAACCTATTAAACCAACCCTATTCAAAGGAGACTGGCGGAAGCGACTTAGAGGAACTCGCTTTCCATAACCATTTTCAGACAAGAACAACAGCCATGGGCCATGTGGACGCTTACTGCATATTATTTTCAATTAGTTGTAACAAAAAATTAAAATATATAAACATACACACACACACATACAAAAAAGTTATACTAGGGTTAAAAAAATTACTGTTTGTGGCCAGGTTCAGGCACGTGCTCTATCCCATCCTGCTTTGCTGCAGGTATAATATCAACACACGCCATTCAATCCGCTTCTTTCAATCTCATTGCAATGGAACCTCGAGTATTTCTTCCAAGTGCTCTGATCTATAAACATCAGATATATCAAAGTAATAAATTCTCAGGACATTCTTTTTTGTGAGATTTAATATAAAAAAAACACTTACAATTTCACAAGAACTAAGAATAACAAATCCATTTTGTGAAGCCATTGCAAAAACACTTATAAACATCAGATATATCAAAGTAATAAATCATAGTTGATGATTTTTCTAGGTTTACATGGACTTACTTTTTACACTCTAAGGATGAGACTGCAGGTATTTTGAAGGACTTTGTCACCAAAGTTGAAAAACAATATGACTTGCCAGTTAAAGTCTTTAGAAGTGACAATGGGACAGAATTCAAAAATAAGGAGTTGGATGATTTCTGTGTGTCAAAAGGGATTGTAAGGCAGTACAGTATCCCAAGAACACCAGAGCAAAATGGGGTGGTTGAGAGAAAGAACAGAACTCTCATTGAAGCTGCAAGAACAATGCTAGCAGATTCTGGTTTGCCACTGTCCTTCTGGGCAGAAGCTGTAAACACTTCTTGCTATGTTCAAAACAGAGTTTTGATCAACCCAAGACATCAAAAGACTGCTTATGAAATTTTGTTCAAAATCAAACCATTAATCTCATTTTTCAAAATCTTTGGCTGCCCATGTTTCATTTTAAATCTTAAAGATTCCATTTCAAAATTTGCAGCCAAAGTAGATTGTGGATATTTTCTGGGATATTCTTCTACTGCCAAGGCCTATAAAGTGTTTAACACAAGGACCAAGACAATAGAAGAAACTCTGAATGTGAAGTTCAATGAACTTTCATCTTTAAAAATCCCAGCAAACCCTGCTGAGTTATTTGATTTGGATAAATTCAAATTTGAAGATATTACTGTCAAAACTAACAGTGCAGGTATCTCACAATCTCCACAACAAGACTACAGTACAGATGTTGTGATTCTAAATCACTGTCAAGTATATTCTGCATCAGAGGAAGCAGTAGTTCAAAACAACTGTCAAAACTCTGTCACAGCTGAGTCAGCCACTGTTGGCCAATCCTATCCTCAAACCACTGATACACCTTTTACATCCACTTCTCAATCATCTGTTGACAAAAGTCAAACATCTGTTGACAAGAGTCAGTACAACTTTACACCACTTGGACCCATTCCTCCACCACCATTTCAAACATCTGTTGACACTACAAAAGTGCAAACAGATGTTATGTCAACAGAGTCACCAAACCTCTGTCCTTCACCTTAAAATGCCATCATACCATATCAGGGAGATTTAATCTACCTAAGAGCTCATCCACCAGATCAAATCATTGGTAACATCAGAGAAGGTGTGCTCACAAGAAGCCAATCCTCAAATATCTGTCTTTTTGCAGGCTTTCTATCCCTCATACAACCAGTCAAGTACCAAGAGGCACTAAAAGACAACAGTTGGGTGGAAGCCATGCAAGAAAAGCTCCTTCAGTTTAAAAGACAACAAGTATGGGAACTTGTACCACTGCCTAAGGATGTTTGTCCAATTGGCACAAAGTGGGTCTTCAAAAACAAAACTGATAAAAGGGGTATAGTTGTCAAGAATAAAGCTAGGCTAGTGGTTCAAGGCTTCAGACAAGAAGAAGGAATAGACTATGATGATACCTTTGCTCCTGTAGCTAGGTTAGAAGCTATAAGACTTTTCCTAGCCTTTGCTGTCAACCACAACATCAAGGTGTATCAGATGGACATCAAATGTGCATTCCTATATGGCAAAATTCAGGAGGAGGTCTATGTATGTCAACCACCTGGTTTTGAAGACACATTCCATCCTGAGTATGTCTACAAGCTAAATAAAGCCTTGTATGGACTCAAGCAAGCACCTAGAGCCTGGTATGAAACTCTTTCCACCTTTCTCTTATCCATTGGTTTCACAAGAGGTAAAATTGATAAAACCTTATTTTTAAAATGGAGAGGGAAAGATCTAATGATTGTTCAAATATATGTGGATGACATCATTTTTGGATCCACATGTAACAAAATGTATGAGGAGTTTAGGGAACTCATGACAGCAGAGTTTGAAATGAGTGCTATGGGTGACCTTCAATGCTTCCTTGGACTCCAAGTGAAGCAACTGCAAAATGACACATTCATTCATCAAAATAAATATGTGAAAAACTTGTTATCCAAATTTGAGATGAATGATTGTAAGCCATGTAGTACACCCATGAGTACAGTCAAGCCACTCACTGTTGATGACAAGGATGAACTGGTTGATCAGACACATTACAGATGCATGATTGGGTCTTTATTGTACTTAACAGCATCTAGGCCAGACATTATGTTTGCCACTTGTGTTTGTGCAAGATCCCAGGCTTCACCCAAAAAGTCAAACCTTATTGCTGTGAAATGGATATTCAGATACCTAAAAGGTGCTCCCACACTTGGTATCTGGTATCCTGCTAATGGAAACATTGAGCTTTCAGGTTATTCAGATAGTGATTTTGCTGGCTGCCACACCACAAGAAAGTCCACATCAGGAGGGTGCCAGTTTCTAGGGAATGCCTTAGTTTCTTGGCAGAGCAAAAAGCAAGCAGCTGTTTCAACTTCAACAGCTGAGGCTGAATACATTGCTGCTGCAAGCTGTACAGCCCAACTCATGTGGCTTCAAAATCAACTGCTGGATTTTGGGATAACTGCACTAAGGACCCCACTTATGTTGGATAGTCAAGCTGCTGAAAATATCATCAAAAATCCAGTCTCTCATTCAACCACAATGCACATAGACATCAGACACCATTTTGTCAGAGATAGCTATGAAAAAGGTTTGATTTCTCTGCACCATGTTCCAACAGAGGATCAGTTGGCAGATGTGTTGGCAAAAGCTTTAGACACATCTACCTTCACAAACTTGATCTCTCGAATTGGAATGTTAAACATGGATTAAAATAACAAAAATGTTTTCAATAAAAACATTAAAATGTTTTCAGAAAATCAATTTTCTCCTTAAAAATAGCTCTTTTGGTTGAAAAATCTGTTTCAAACATCTGATCAGATAAAACAACCACTGTTTCATTCTATCCACTGTTGGTTGAAAAATCTGTTTCAAACATCTGATCAGATAAAACAACTGTTATTTCATCAGTCTTTTGGTTAAACAACAGCTGTTGGTAACAGACTTTTGCAAAGCAGCTGTATATCACCAGTTGTTTAACCATAAGATGTTTGCCACGTCTGCTCTCAAAAGCAGAGTTTGGCCACATCAGTGGTTTCACCAGAGGCTATAAAACCCTGTCTTTCCCCCAACAGCAGTTTTACTGTCTCATTGTATTCAAAATACTCAAACCGCCTTCTTCTTCCTCAAACCCTTAATCAAATTTCACTCACTCTCATGCTCAAAATCCGTTACAATGGATCTTCAAACCAAAGCCACCCATAATTACCTACCATATCTGGTCAAAACAGACGACAACATTCCATTTCATTCCACCATCGACATCATCTTAAATTCCAAATACAAAACCATCCTAACTGCTGATGCTCCCATCCATCTTGAAACCCTCCAAGAATTCTGGTCAAAAGCTGAAGTCTTGCTTCAAGACAAAAAGCCTACATCCATTATTTCAAAAATTGGAGACACAAGCATCTCCATCACACCTGAATTAATATCCACAACCTTCTCCCTCAATGACTTGTCAAGTAAGGACACTTTTCCTAAAACAGAGCTTCACACAGAGTTCCAGGAAAGAGGGTATGATGCTCAAATGACTGGATCAACTCTTTTCAAAAAGTTTTTCCCTCCAGTTATGAAATTTTTCTTTCTACTCTCCTTCTCTGTGCCTCGGCTAAGACCACATCCTTCAATGAAATCCCATTAAGGATTCAGTACTTGGGGTATGCTATGTTGTCAGACTCTGACTTCAATCTATCCCAGGGTCTGTTTATGGACTTAGTTTCAAATGTGAAAGCCATAAAATCTGGCTCAAACAATGCTTTTCTACTTTACCCAAGAATTCTTAGTGTAATCCTTCAAAAGGTTTTACCAGAAAATGATTTTCAAAAGGGTGAGTCTTTTCAAATGAAAAGTTTAACTGATGAAACTTTCACAAGAATGCTGGGTTCTACTACCAAAGAAAAAGTCTTAAATTTCAACTGAATACAATGTAAGTTCATCAGTATACGAATTAACCTCTTAAATATGCAATAAATGTCTGATTGAACTCCTAAATACTGACCTATTTGAAATCAAAAGCAGTATTGAGTTTGATAACTTGACTACTTAGACAATTATCATTATGCTATGGTTTATTTAAATAACTTGATTAGTTATAACTTCAATCCCAAGCAAACAATCTGCAGGCTGCTATTACCAAATATTAAACATGTAACATATTCCCCAACTATTTAAACATTTTTATAGTATATTATATGTATATAACCAAAAATATATTCAAAATTAGAACTATCCGAGCCAAACCGAGCCAGCTCGGCTCACTTTCTAACCGATCCGAGCTGGCTCGGCTCAGTTTCAAACCGAGCCATATCGAGCGAGCTTTTTTCGAGCTAAATCCGAGCGAGCTTCGAGCGAGCTCCGAGCCACGAGCTTTTTGGACAGCCCTACTTACTGTGCCTTTCCTTTCAACCTTTAATGTTTTCTTATTGCCCAATTGAACTTCTATTTTAAAATTCTCATTTAATGAAACAAAACTACTTCTAGATCCTGTCATATGGTTTGAACAACCAGAATCAATAAACCACAAGTTATTTGACTCACTTACTTGGGTGATCATAGCCATAAACAGATGAGGTTCTTCATTTGTTTCTTCTTGCTCATTAACTTCACCAGCCATATTCACATGAGCCTCTTCATTGTTGTACCAGCAGTCCTTCCCTATGTGACCATATTTCTTGCATACATGGCATTGGGGTACTTTACTTCTGTCAAAACTTCTGCCTCCACCACGGCCCTTGTAGAAGCTTCTTCCTCTTCCTTTAGAACCTAAATTGAATGGGGTCCTATTGCCATGCATGACTTGAAGTGCATGCTCATCAGCCTTTTCTGGCTTGTCTTGCAGCCTGCTATTCAATCTTTCTTCTTGTGACTGCAGTGCTCCCATAAGTTTTACTGGTGTGAATTTTGACAGATCAAGGGAGACTTCTATTGAGGGAACAACAAAGTCAAACTTAGGAGAGAGACTCCTAAGTATCTTTTCAACTATTGCTTGATCTGTTACAGTTTTACCATATGATCTTTTCTGGCTAACAATGCCCCATGACACGTGAGAAGTAATCTCCCACAAGTTCATTTTGTTTCATTGAAAGGTTTTCAAATTCTCTCCGGAGACCTTGTAGTTTAACAGCTTTCACTTGATCATCACCTGGTATTCCATCTTCAAGATCTCCAAACTCTCCTGTGCAGACTTAGCAGAAGAAATACGAGAGAAAAGATGATCATGCACAGCCTGTTGAATGAGGGCCATAGCATGTGCATCCTTTTTCTTTTGATTCCTGAGTTTTCCAACATCTCTTTCTGTGTGATCAACACCAATTTCAACCAGATCCCACAAGTCTCTAGACTTGAGGATAGTTTTCATCCTTATGCTCCAATGATCGTAACCTTCTCCTTTGAAAACTGGAATGGGAGTCGGTGCAGTAGGTAGGTTACTAGATTGTTCAGCCATTGAAACAAGTGAATAGAGAACAAGAATTAAGAGCTGTTAACACTAGCTCTGATACCATTGATGGATTAGAACAAATGAATAAAACAGTGAATTGCCAAAGTTCTCTCAATATTATTGATAGAGAAATTGAAAAAGTGATGATTTGCCCCACTGATTACAATGCATTATATAGAAAAGAAACTAACGGATCTATCCTGAAAAATAGAACAACTAACAACTTATTCAACTATGCTGAAAATAACAAACTTGCAAAATAAACTGATGAGAGGGAACGGCTGGTAGACTTGACTTTATCAACCTTTAACCATGCACTAGTTTGGGTCACTTTCATTATAACTTACATTATTCTCTGGAACAAAATACACATAAAGATAACTAGGACTTCCTTCAACACCAACGGCTTCCACAACATCAAATTATGAACTTCTTCATCATTATTGCCTTCAACAAAGATGGTACGTGTTGCATAATAGCTTTGGTTTGAATGATGTTCTGAAAATTTAGAACAGACGATGAAGTTAATGCTGAATGATCTACCTAAAACACATACCTAATAGCAATTTAATACAATAAGCTAAAGGTTTCACTATCAGTTTATTTAATGAAGTGAAGAAGGTTAAGGTGGAGGTGAAAAGACTAAAGAGTTAGGCAAAATGGGTGATCGACTGTCATGGTTTACTTTGTTAAAATAGGCTGGGTTGGGTTGGGATGGATTGGGCGTGAATTCTTACCTATATTCCTATGTTATTGATCACCGACAGATAGGGATGATTATAATTCAGATGACGATTCAATAAACAACAGTGATGATAACAATTCGGACTGTGACAATGATTACTATTCGGACCATAATGATAATTAAATAAACGATGGCAATGATGAAGATAAAATTAAAGGTAGTGAAATTTTGAGGGTTAGTTTTCTTTAACAATGAGTAAATTTTCATTTTTGTTCATCTATGTATATGGGCAACACTAATCTAACGACCGTGTTCGGCGAAAATTGACTCAAACGGCCGTTTAACGGTATGCGGCTATAACACGAGCCCTAACCTTCAAATGGTTGTTTGACGAACCTTCATAAGGCCATTTAAAATTAGGGGCTATAACGTAAGCCCTGCCTTCACATCGTCGTTTGACTTAATATGGGCGTTGTGATTAGATTGTCCGTGGCCAATGTATAACAAGCCTCTTATGTATATGTATATGTATATGTATATGTATATGTATATGTATATGTATTTATGTGAGTATTGACAGGATGTGACGGTGAAACTTCCAACGAATAAGGTGGCAACGAGAGAGGATGCGGGTGGTGAGTTGAGCGCAGAGAGGCAGAAGACTGCTAATATGACGGCTTACCCTGCCGGAGTAGAGTATCGGCATCCATTGCAGCTACTGTCTCAGTGTGTATCCGTGTCGTGTGTTTGGATTTTTGTTATTGTAACACCCCGACCGATGGCGGAAACATCGAGGTGTCACGTAGTGACGATTGTTCAATAGCTCATGGACTAAAAGTGTAAATATTGATACATTGATTAAATAGTTTATTACATTGAAATGAAATACAACGATTCTAAAAGCCAACTAACAGAAATACAATGAATCCAAAATCTAAGTAAAATTCCAAAAGCTTAAAAGTTATATCATAAGAACCTGAAACATGTACGAAAATAATTTGGTCAATACAAAAATGTATTGGTGAGCATACCCTGTTTGAATACATATAGAAAAGTGTTTCGCAATATATGTGCCATGATATTGTAATATGTAAAAGGGTCAAAATCAAGCCTCACATTGTTCAATAATCGTTCACACGTCGTTCAAGAAAACCATAACAATGACCAAGAACTTAACTCGTTCACATAAGTAATCAAAGGATATAACTCGTAGTACTACTCATTGTTAGGTGCGGCCCAAAGGTTAATGACTTTGACAAATCGTTCATACAATTCACACAAAACATATCAAGAGCACATTGCTTTGTAAATACCATACGTAAGTTTAGTAATAATTGTACATGAGTCACCCCGAAAGAGTAAAACAGTAAAAAGGGAAAAGATATACTTACAGTTTGCAAAAGCGATACAACTTAAGCGGTAGTGAGCTAAGTAATGGGAATTCCGAGGAATTCAACCTATAACGTAATAGAATACTAATAAGGGAAAAGTCTAAAAGTCTAAGGTAACTAGAGTCTAAGGCATTAGGGTTTGCTAAGTCGATTTGGGGAATTAGAGTTTTTTTTTATGATAAGTCGAATTCATATAAAAGTTATATATTGAAAAATAATATACCAAAGTTTGAAAATATGGTTTAGGTAATATAATTATTACCAATTGAATATTTGGATAAAAATATGTTTGATTAATTAAGACAAAGTAATTTAATTAATTACTTTAACTAAATTAAATAAATATAATAATCATAAATGTATAAATAAATAATTATGAGTTACACCATAAACCAACAAATAATAACTAAGACTTCAACATAAGACTATCTCTATTTTATAAGAAAATTATTTATAAAATAGATGTTAAATAATATAAATAAATAAATGATTAATTATGTCTAATTAAACATAAATAAGACTAAAAATATAAATTATGATCCAAAAATATTATTTTTATAGGAAATGAATGCATTCTGATGTAAATTAATTAAAATAATTTTTCCATAATTTTTCTAAACTTATTTGTATTTAAAACTGATTAAATGAGATTAAATCATGTTTAAATGATTTCAAAATAGGAAAATTAATAAAAATAAAAGTTTTCTGAACCAATAATTTTTATTTCAGTTCATGATGATTAGGAACAATCTCCTAAAAAGTTTGAGATTAAAATCATTAAAAATGAATTTTTTTTATCAATTAATTGTGATTAAAACAATTTAAATCAATAAAAATACGAAAATAATTCATTTTTCAGAAAATAAAAATATGATAATTTTCTATGAGGTGTCAAGAGTCTACATCCAAATTTTCATAATTTTTGGATCTAAAATGAATTTAATATGAATATCTTAAGTTTTAATGAAAATATATATATATATATATATATATATATATATATATATATATAGGGGAAAGTTATTTTGAGAACACCTATATTTCGTGCGAACCGCGAGAACGCCATCTAAAACCATTCAAATCAAAAATTTCTTTTTACACTTATCTTTATTACTAAAATACAATCCCAAAAACACAATTTTTCGCGTAAAAATTTAAACGTATATGGAAATAAATTGTTTTTACACATGTGTAAATTTAGTGTTTGTACATGTGTAAACTGTTTCATTTACACATGTGTAAAAAGTTAATTTGAAAGTGTTTTTGCAAGAAAAGATGAATTATTTGGAAAGAAAATTCGTTTTTTAATGTTGTATTTTAATTATAATTAGGTTTGTATTGAAAAAAAATGATTTTGATTGATTTTCTCATTTGTTCTCACGGTTCTCGCGATATTTAGCGTTCTCAAGATAACCCTCCCCTATATATATATATATATATATATATATATATATATATATATACACACACATTTAAAAATCACTACAACATAATGAAGCTAATGCAACCTCACTAAAAGGTTGCATTAGGCCTAATGCAACCTTTTATCTAGAGCTGCATTAGGTGAAGTTGCATTAGACCTAATGCAACCTTTTTTTTAGATAATGCAACCTTTTTTTTGGCTAATGCAACCATTTTTTTAGATAATGCAACCTTTTTAAAAGAGTTGCTTCTAAAGAGTTGCATTAGGCCTATTTTCTAGTAGTGAATAATGCATAAATAAATAATATAAAGTTCAGGAAAAAAAAAGAAAAAGCTGAACTTGTGGGTTGCTCAGACTCGAACCCAGGTTCCTTCGCTAACAACAAACAACCACAACCACTAGACCAGAACACATGGTTGTTGAATTATTTGAAACTAAATTTTCTTTATATAATAACTTTAAACTCATCATCTTCCCCAAATAAAACCTATGAACCCTAACCCCATACCCAAATCCAATAATCCATCTCAGGCATAGTTGGATTACGAATTTAAGGGGCTTTCGATCGGAATATCATTAAGATAAAAATGGCAACAAGAATTTAAACTTACAAACACGTTATATGCTCGAAAATGAAGCAACAAGGTTTGACACTTTGAAGCAAAATCCAAGCGATTCTGGTAACGTTTTGGATGGTTTTTATGTGGGTTTAGAACATAAATCAGTGCAGGAAATGATTAGGATAAAGAATTTATAGGGTGATGGTTCAAAACATTGAGTTTTAATGGGTTCTTTAAGGGCCGACGGTTACACACTCATTAACCCGATTATTGCACGATTTTAACTCGTTTAAATGCATTATAATGGGCAGAATTGATGGAGAAACGTTTTGGTACGATAACTGATCGAAGTTTCTTGATAAAAACGGTTTAATGGGGTTGCCGGAACTTTACCGGAAAAAAAACGTGAAGGCATGGGGAGGGGAATGATTTCTGATTTTGAATCTTTCAAAAACTGGCAGAAATGGTCCCCGAGGTTTTGATTTTATATATTATTGTTTAAAGTTTATAATTTCTTAATAATTCTAAACAAAAACATCATAGTTTGGAACTTATAAACTTTCGAGCTTTTAAAAAAATAATAATAAATAAACTTTATGAATGTCAAAATATTACGTTTAAATAGTGTTTCCATATACTCGTTCGGTTAAAAGACAAATATTTCTAATATATATATATATATATATATATATATATATATATATATATAGGGTAGGGATCATACGAGAACCAACTTTATTGTGAGAACCATGAGAACCAATGTGAACATAGGGCAATTTTGTAAATATTATAAAGACAAAATAAATAAATAAATAAATAAATAAAAACAGGAAAACAGAAAAGATCATGTTCAATATCACTCATATCTTTCCCCTTTATCATCCAAACCCTAACTCTCTAAAAGTCTTTATCATTCACCACATCTTCTTCTACTGATCTCACACTCTGTGTAAACAACCATGGGGAATCGTAGGTTAAACCTTTTCTCTCTCTAGTTCTATTGTTATTGATCGTGTATCCTAAAGTATTCTTTGAGGAACAGTTCGATGGTAATAATTTGATGTGAAAATACTCCCCTGTGAAAGTTGTCAGGTTCTTCGTTTCATTAGCTACACTTCATTTGTGTCTAAAAATCAACAACATATATAACATATTTGGCTATTTGCAGCTTATAATTGATTCGATATTTTTTTTAATCGCCGTCCAGTTCTTCGAGTGTGGGATGTGCTTTTATTTCAAGGGAATCGTGTCATGCTTTTTCGAACAGCACTGGTTTTAATGGAATTATATGGTACATTTTTTGTTATCTTTTTGTGGTTCCTCTTTCATTGCTCTTGATGCATATTGAGGGTTGTTATATTGAGTTGTTGATGAAGTTTTGTTTGCTGATTAAAATGCATCAATAGTTGTATCATTGTAAAAGGATTATACATATTGATGTGCGCTCAATGTGCAGATGGATGTTTACCCATCTATGCTTTTATATACAGCGAAAAGGAAGGAAGCAATTTTGTATGAGGGGGAATTATTTGCATTTAATATTATCAAATTTATTGCTAATCAAGGTGGAAAATTCTCAATGGATTTATAAGGAGTGAGGTAATTAGAACTTACTGGTCAATCTTATATCTGTTGTTATATTCTAACTATCAAACTAAACCATTTCCTTACATATTTTCTATTATTAGAGGTTATCATCTTATTGATTAGAGGTTATGATCTTTGGACGATGTGCCATTTTCTGATATGCACATGTGCATTAGGTAGTTTCTAATGTTAAAAGTAATGTTAAAGCACAGACTGTTATAATTAGGTCATTAAACATGTTTTTTAAACTGTGTTAAGTCATGTGTTGAGTGATTTTTGTTTGTGATGTGGTTTTTATAGACTTTGTTGACGGTATGTAAGAGTGGTGATGCAATTGAGGATGATGACATAATCGTTGATCAGGAAGTTAAAAAAGGTTGGTATTATTTATTTAAGCAATTTAGGTATATATGCACATGTGCATGTATGTATATGCACATGTGCATATATGTATATTTTTCATGTTAACTAATAAATGTTAATTGTTAGCTGTTTAAACAAATGAACAATGTGATAAATTTGAGAAGTATATGATGTTCAGGTTGACAGATGAAAAAACAAGAGAGATGTTAGATGAGGGATCAATGAAGTGTTAAGAGTGTTGAAAGAAGATAAGTAAAAGGGGAAGAAGAAGAGAAGGGACAAATAAGCAATAGAAGGGGACAATATTGGTGGACGTGAGATTGTGAGACAATTAGATGTTTGTGGGTAGGTGGTTAGTGGTAACATAGTTGGTTTGTAATATGGATATTTTTTTGTTATCGTTTGTTTTATTGAGTTAATACGTTTTGTTTGTTTTATTGAGTTAATAAGTTTGGTAGAAACTACATGTAGTTGTATGATAAAAACAAATTGGTATAAAAACTTTGTTATTTGAAGGATGATGCATGCACATATGTATATTTTGGGTGGCCTTATATGGTGGTTGATAGGTTGATTATGTTTGTAATTATTATTTTTAGCGTATGTAAATTGGTATGGTAATGAAATTGACATATGCACATGTGCATGATTATAATTAAACCCCCACCACCCAAAAACCTAAACCCACCACCCGACCCCCATTCCACCATACCTAAAAAATCAGCCCGAAAATTAAACTATTTAAAAAACTAACTATATTAGTGAAATGCACATGTGCATGCAGTACACATTTCTTATTTTATAGTTCTTATATATAGTTGTTATATGTTTATTCATGTTTGTTGTCCTACACGTGTTTTATTTTAAATTTATGTTATAATATGCATGACTAAACAATTGATGAGTTCGAGTGTATTTTTATATCTCACTTTGCGTCTATTTAATGATCATTGAATAAAATTTTTGGCCACCTTATATCTAATATTGCGTCCATTTAATAATCATTTAATTATGGTAATTGACAATTCATTCAAAAGTGTGGTTTAATAGTGAAATGCACATGTGCATACGGTATATTTCTGTATATATAACAGTGAATTGCACATGTGCATCAAGTATGACATCATATGACATCATATGACGTCATATCAACCATTTTTTTATTTTTTTATTTTTTTTTTTGAATTATTAAAGCAAAATAATCATTTTGGTGTTTTTAATTTTTAATATTTTTATTTATTTAGGTTATATAATTTTTTTATTATTTTTTTTTTATTTTTTGATGGAGGGGTTTTTTAGACACCCTTCATATTTACAAAAATGCCACCTGTTCACACTGGTTCCTTGGTTCTCTCCCTAAATGGTGGTTCTCAAATTATCCAAATCCTATATATATATATATATATATATATATATATATATATATATATATATATATATAGGGTAGGGATCATACGAGAACCAACTTTAGGGAGAGAACCAAGGAACCAGTGTGAACAGATGGCACTTTTGTAAATATGATAAAAACATAAAATAAAAAAGTGAAACACAAACCATACATGAAATTTATCATCTTCTTCCCCATTTTATTATCCAAACCCTAGATATCTTCATCTCCACCATCAATCAAACCCTAGATCCACAAATTAACAAACCGCCACCGTCCACCGTCAGTCCACCGTCCACTGCCCATTGCCGTCGTCCACCATCCACGGTCAGTTAATGATTGATTGATTATATGGTAAAATTCTCTGTTTCAATCCATATAACCATCAACTAGACTCTTTGAATTTATATATTCATGTCCAAATCTAGAAACTAA
Organism: Ambrosia artemisiifolia; assembly: GCA_032199755.1. Lineage (NCBI taxonomy): Eukaryota > Viridiplantae > Streptophyta > Magnoliopsida > Asterales > Asteraceae > Ambrosia > Ambrosia artemisiifolia. The sequence goes on along the minus strand of CM063515.1, from coordinate 49,962,349 downwards.
CATTAATCACCTATTTCCGTGTAGTTAGTATGTATTATTCTCTCCTCAACATTCAACCCGCCGTTGAGAAGACCAAATCAATTTACGGTACGACCTTTTATCCTTAATAATTATTCTTTACATCCTATTATTTATTTTATTGATTTGTTGATTATTAAAAACTTATTTAATTTGAGTTATTGATTTTCCATTTCGTCGTTAGGATTTGTATTTGATTTTAATTTTGTTGATTATGTGGTTGGGGTTATTGTTTCTGGCCTTGAGATGAGGGTTTTTCCTTTATTATCTACTAGGGCTCTTTATTGACTAGAGATTGTAAAGATTATACATTAATTGATACATTTGTTTCATGTGTTGAACTATTGAAGGTTGTCTAGCAGATTATATATATCTAAACTGAAGAAAATGTAAATTATGTTGAACATTTTTTTGTTATATGCATTAAGATTGAAATTTTGGTTTTCTTGTGTGTTGTTTATATTTATGTAGTTAAACAATGGGAAAAAAATTGAAGAAGGTAACTTTTGTCTTGGAATCGAGGGAGATAGGATCAAAAAAGCTGCCATATGCGATTGAGGATGATGACATAATCGTTGATCAGGAAGTTAAAAAAGGTCGTTATTTATTTAAGTAATTTAGATATATATATGCACATGTGCATATATGTATATTTTTCATATTAACTAATAAATGTTAATTGTTAGTTGTTTTCACACGAAGAATGTAATAAATTTGAGAAATAATGATAAAATTAATGTTAATGCACATGTGCGTTATGGTTTAATTCTTGTTATCATTAAGGTACTTCGCTCTAAGGCACATGTGCATATGTTATGGTCGTTTATAGGAAGCTGATAATGTAATGGATGTTTATCAAGAGGTTGAATCAGGTTGTTATTATTTATTAAGTACATTTATATAGAAATGCACATGTGCATATGTGTAGTTTTATATTCTGAAATATTAAATGTTGGATGTTTACTCACACAACATATCATATGTGCAGATTTGAAATTAAAAAGAAAGGTTCAAACGAGATCAAACAAACGGAAACATATTGAAGCGGTGAATAATGATGGTATGTTGTTTTGCATAGTATTTAATATATATATATATAGTTGAGTATGCACATGTGCATAATTATGGATGAACATGATATAATGTGTTTTTGACAAATGTGTGTGCAGATGCAATTACAAGAAAGAAAAAAACATCAAAGAGTGTTAAAACGGTAGTAGTGAAGACAAATCAAAAGAATGTTATGAAAAAAGCAAATTGGCGCCCGATACGAACACGTGTTACACCACGTCAACTTAGTTGGGTATAAGGAAATTGTCAAACAAACAAAGAAATTTGTATAACATTTTGTGTAATGTATGTTTGGTTTAACATTTTGTTACGTTGGTGAATGTGAGGTTGTGAGATAATTAGAATTTTGTATGTAGGTGGTTAACATAGTTGGTTTATAATATGGATATTTTTTTGTTATCGTTTGTTTTATTGAGTTAATACGTTTGGTAGAGACTACATATAGTTGTATGATAAAGACAAATTGGTATAAAAACTTCGTTATTTGAAGAATGATGCATGCATATATGTATGCCCGAAGTTAAACCACTAAAAAATCTAACAATATTAGTGAAATGCACATGTGCATGCAGTACACGTTTCTTATTTTATAGGTCTTATATAAAGGTGTTTTAAGTTTATTCACGTTTGTTGTCATACACATGTTTTATTTTCAATTTATGTTATAATATGCATGACTAAACACTTGACGAGTTCGAGTGTATTTTATATCTCACTTTGCGTCCATTTAATGATCATTGAATAGAATTTGTGACCCCTTATATATCTGTATCGCGTCCATTTTATAATCATTTAAGTATGGTAATTGACAATTCATTCAAAAGTGTGATTTAATAGTGAAATGCACATGTGCATACGGTGTATTTCTGTATATATAACAGCGAAATGCACATGTGCATCAGGGATGACGTCATATGACGTCACAACAGCCATTTTTTTATTTTTTTAATATTTTTTTTTATTTTTTTTTTCGAATTAATAATGCAAAATAATCATTTTGGTGTTTTTACTTTTTTTTATTTTTTTATTTATTTAGGTTATATAATTTTTTTTATTTTTTTTTATTTTTTGATGGAGGGGTTTTTGTAGACACCTTCATATTTACAAAAATGCCACCTATTCACATTGGTTCTTTGGTTCTCTTCCTAAATAGTGGTTCTCAAATGATCCAAATCCTATATATATATATATATATATATATATATATATATATATAATGATCGAGGGAAAACTCAACATTTTATTAAATTTGAAATGATAGAAATACAAGGGTTAGAACTGACAACTTGCTAATAAATAAGGGTGACGGTTGTCACAATTATTCACAAGGAAATGCTTAGGGACAACTAAATGAAGCTAAATATGTTTTTATTTATGAGTGATGTAATTGGAACACTTCAAAATTGGTTACAATTATATCAAATATTTTCTTTTATTTAATTTCTATTTTCTAATTTTGATTACTTAAACGAAATACCTGGAGTGTGAAAACATATAATCATACAAATAATTTTTTTTACTGCAAGTGTTTTAGCGAACTCATAAGTGATTCAGGTTTTTAAAAATTGTTTTGGTTTATAGGCGGTGAACTTCACAAAATCTAACATTATTACACATACAACTAGCGAACTACATGAATATGTTGAAATGGAAAAAAAACAAATTAAATAAAAAAAGAGAGGTCTTTTGACTCAATGTTATTTTTATTTTAAAAGGTGAACGAAAGAAAAAAAAAGACCATATACATAGTACCATACGATGTTTTTAGAGTTAAATGATTGTGTGGTTCATTTGCTTTGCAGATCTTGCAACATCAGTCCTCATCGTTTAATAATTACAGAATTGATCCTAATGGTTATAAACGTATTACTTAGGTGGTATCATAATGAAACTGAGAGACCTATAACATACCAAATACCAACATTCATGTTAGTTGAAGAGAAGAGTATAGAGAATCATTCGTATTCACATTCACCATAATTTTATAAAAACCACACTTAAACCATACTTAATTTTGAAATTCACAATTTTAACACACCTCAAAGTCGCGCGTACATTTTTCATCAAAATCAAAAATAGAAACAAACCGAAACTTGTTAACACAAATCAATCAAGAAACAAATAATTATTTCCCAAAGCCAATGAATAAAGAACACGTTTAAGGTCTACATACCTAGTTGAGTGTAGAGTATGGAAAGAAACAGTAACTGCAAGCACCTCTCAACCGTCGATCCCGTTTATGACCAAAAACTTTTGTCTACTGTCCTCAACTCTTTTACCTCCTCTTTAGAATTCAAATCTCTACCCCAATCCCATTGAAACTTCCCTTCCAAACTATATATTACTCCGCGTCTTGGTCGCAACCATGATCCCTTTATCGTTCTCAAGCCGAAAAATACGCGGAAACAGGTCCTTAAGCGGTATGTTACTGACCCACGGATCAATTCAAAATCGTCTCGACATTCCATTACCAACTTTACCTCTAATCACTTGATCAATACCTAACTTTTATTTTACTTAATGATAAATAATACTCCCTCCGTCCCAATTTAAATATCCTAGTTAAAAAAACACACATTTTAAGAAATATTTTGTTTGTATGTGGTAAAATGACAATAGTATCCTTAAAAGTGGTGATTGTGTTTTGTCTTTTATGGGCAAAACTGGAAACTATATTTCTATTTTTGGAAAGGGACATTTAATTTGGGACAAACAAAAAAGGAAAGTAAGACATTTAAATTGGGACGGAGAGAGTATCAAGATGAAGCAAAATTTGAGAAAATGAAAAAGTAACAAAATATATTGGATCTTATAAATCAGCACTACCAAGTAACTCCGTTCTGTTGTAATAAAATATATAAAAGAAACATAGGCCACAACACCATCTCGTACTAAAACTACCATCCAAACCAAACCCTACATCGATCCAAAGAAAATACGAAAGATGCGCTACACATATAGAAGGATTACCTTGTCATGATCAAGAGGCTACACAATTGAACCTGTTTCCACCAAAATTTCAACAAACAGACTACTAACCAAAGCAACATACTACAATATGGTACATGTTCTACAGTAATGTTAACCATTTTCCATTTTTTACCATTATAAGAATCCACCTAAATACCACCAACCAAAAGCCTGTTATCTACGTAAACAACAAAAGATTTTTGTTTTTTTTGCCATGAAAACCTTTATGCTTTTGTAATATTGGTGAGTGCCAAAGTACATTAGTTTTGAATCACCTCGAAAGTGCATATGTCACTAACATCAATTCCATTAGCGCTTAAGAAACCAGTCCATATCCTCACATCATATCTATAATCTTCTCTTTGTTTCTCCCGTCCAAGATCCATTGTCACATCTTCTCCTGCCAAATTTTCTTACATTGATCCTTAATGAAGGCTCAACTTCCAACTTCTCTGCGAATCCCACCGGTAAACGCCGAATAAAACATAAAATAAAATTTCACATATATTATCCATGTATATTAAATAAAAATATTAGTTTAAATTATTATAGTTTGCTTAACATACATTATTCTATGGAACAAACTACACATAGAGATAATTATGATTTCCTTCAACACCAACGGCTTCCACAACATCAAATTATAAACTTCTTCATCATTATTGCCTTCAGCAAAGATGGTACGTGTTGCCATAATAGCTTTGGCTTGAATGATGTTCTGAAAATTTAGAACAGACGATGAAGTTAATGCTGAATGATCTCCCTAAAACACATACCTAATAGCAATTTAATACAATAAGCTAAAGGTTTCACTATCAGTTTATTTAATGTAGTGAAGAAGGTTAAGGTGGAGGTGAAAAGACCGAAGAGTTAGGCAAAATGGGTGATCGATTGTCATGGTTTACTTTGTTAAAATAGGCTGGGTTGGTTTGGGATGGATTGGGCGTGATTCTTACCTATATTCATATGTTATTGATCACCGACAGATGGTGATGATTATAATTCAGATGACGATTCAATGAACAACAGTGATGATAACAATTCGGACTGTGACAATGATTACTATTCGGACCAAGATGATGATTTCTGTTCGGATAGTAATGATGATTATAATTCAAATGATGATTATAATTCAGATGACGATTAAATAAACGATGGCCATGATGAAGATAAAGTTAAAGGTAGTGAAATTTTGCGGGTTAGTTTTCTTTAACAATGAGTAAATTTTCATTTTTGTTCATCTATGTATATGGGCCACACTAATGTAACGACCGTGTTCAGCGAAAATTCACTCAAACGGTCTTTTAACGGTAGGCGGCGATTGTGCTATTGCTATAACACGAGCCCTAACCTTCAAATGGTTGTTTGACGAACATTCAGAAGGCCATTTAAAAGTAGGGGCTATAACGCAAGCCCTGCCTTCACATGGTCGTTTGACTTACTATGGGCGTTGTGATTAGATTGTCAGTGGCCTATGTACAAAAAGCCTCTTATGTATATGTATATGTATTTTTGTGAGTATTGACAGGATGTGTCGGTGAGACTTCCAACGAATAAGGTGGCAACGAGAGAGGATGCGGATGGTGAGTTGAGCGCAGAGAGGCGGAACAATGCTAATATGACTGCTTACCCTGTGATAGAGGTTTTGTCGTCACGCCTCTAATCAAAAGAATTTATATTTAGCAACTTCTAAACCTACAAACTAATGTAGATAGGGAAGCACGGATGTCGATCCTACGAAGAGCATGTGGTCGGTTTTGCACTAGTTATCCGTTTGTATAGTTTTTATTAACAAAAATGTAAATAGACAATTAAATAAAAATACGGAAAAGTAAATATCGCGGTTTTGTTTGGGATTTCCTAATGACTAATTTTGACAACAGAAAAGTAAACGAACTAAACTAAGACAATAGCGGGTTTATGAATGACGGTTCCTCCCGGGATCATATTTCTATGTTTTGCTGACAGGTCACGTTTGTTAACTAAACACCTCCTGTCACGAGGCCTTGGATTTTTAGTATTAATATAACAACTAGGGAACGCCGTTCATGGGGCTAGTCAACCTAGTTATCCCTACGCAAACACTCACCAACTTCCTTACGGGATGACAAGCAAAGAGCCGTAATTATAAGATACTTTGATTTATGCAAGCAAGGTTTAACTAATACACACAAGTAGTCATGATGCTAGTTTTCGTAACAAAGCAATAACAAGATACAAAAACATAAAAACATTTCACCCGGAGAAGAATCGTCACCGAAGCTTAGCCGCGTCTGCTTGTCATGACAGGCTCGGGTTCACTTCTAGCTTCTTGAATCTGCAACGAACGGAGCATGGTTTGGCCGGAAATCACGACCCGAAGGTCGTGGGTGGTGACCAGTGATCGGAGGTGGTGGAGTGGCCCGTTTTCCGGTGGTTGCGAGTTGTTTATCAAGAAGTTCGCGAGTGCAGGAACAGGCTGGAAAGGAAACAGCTCACAATCGCATTTAGCTCTGGCGCGGACCGCGGTGGGATTAAGAATTCCCACGCGGTCCGCGTGGGAATAAAGTAAATCTGATAATATTAAAGGTTCGCGCGGACCGCTATGGAATTAAGAATTCCCAGGCGGTCCGCTACAGACCCATAAAATCAGAAATATTATTTCCGCATCGTTTTTCATCCGTTTCGCGCCCCGTCTTCGGTTCCAACTCGTATTTCCTCGCTTAAGACTCGTAATTTCATCGTTTTAGCATCTTTTCTGTCTTTTCCATTATTCTCCTTATCGTAACTAATTCCCGGATAAACTACACACAAAAACACACAAAACAAACGAATTAAACTATAAAGATGTGGACCTCTCGGCCTCACATCACCCTGCCGGAGTAGAGTATTAGCATCCATTGCAGCTACTGTCTCAGTGTGTATCTGTGTCGTGTGTTTGGATTTTTGTTATTCATAATGAAATGCTTAGGGACAACTAAATGAAGCTAAATATGTTTTTATTTATGAGTGATGTAATTGGAACACTTCAAAATTGGTTACTATTATATCAAATATTTTCTTTTATTTGATTTCTATTTTCTATTTTTGATTACTTAAACGAAATACCTGGAGTGTGAAAACATATGATCATACAAATAATTTTTTTATTGCAAGTGTTTTAGCGAACTCATAAGTAATTCAGGTTTTTAAAAATTGTTTTGGTTTATAGGCGGTGACCTTCACAAAATCTAACATTATTACTCATACAACTAGCGAACTAAATGAATATGTTGAAATGAAAAAAAAAACAAATTAAAAAAAAGAGTGGCCTTTTGACTCATTGTTATTTTTATTTTAAAAGGTGAACGACACAAACAAAAAAAAAGACCATATACATAGTACCATACGATGTTTTTAGAGTTAAATGATTGTGTGGTTCATTTGCTTTGCAGATCTTGCAACATTAGTCCTCATCGTTAAATAATTACATAATTGATCCTAATGGTTATAAACGTATCACGTAGGTGGTTCTACAATGAAACTGAGAGACCTATAACATACCAAAATACCAACATTCATGTCAGTTGAAGAGAAAAGTATAGAGAATCATTCCTATTCACATTCACCATAATGAAATAGGGAATTTGGTAGCATTAAAGGAGTTGGACCTCTCAGGAAACACATTCTATAGCCTTCCAGATACATTAAGCAACCTTTCACAATTGGTTGACCTCAAGATACGTTCATATTATATCTTATATAAATCAATTAATAATAGTAACAATAATAATATTTGACCTCAAAACTCTTATTATTTGTCACTCAACCCTGTTAATGTTCAAAATCGTAAACACGCTTCCCTATGATAATTTAAAACTTTCTCTCTTAAAAATTCAAAACTTAGGGTTCATTTATTAAAGATGGTTTTAACATAATAATTATTATTATTTATTTATCAAAATCAAATGATACTACATAAAAAATCTTTAGAAAATAACCAACTGATTTTAAATTGGTTTCTTATAAAATAACCTCTCAACTTGAATATTATTGATCAATGCAACCAAGTATATATAATGATACAATGTTATATTTTATATAAATTAATTAATTAAAAATAACAACAATGACAAAACTTGCTTCCCTATTATAATTTAAAACTTTCCCTATTAAAAATACAAAACTTACGGCTTATTTGTATTATTTATTATTAATCGGAAGATCTGTTTCACAACATCTGTGGACTTGTCAACAGATGTTCTCAATATAGCTATCATCCAATACAACTTCAGATGTAATGAAAAAACTGTCATCCAAAAAAGAATTTCACTTCGAATTTGCAATATGCCACGTAAATGAATTAATTGATTAACAATAATAGCAATAAAAATATTTGCTCTCAAAACTCTTATTATTTGCAACTCGAACCTGTTAATGCTCAAAATCGTAAACACGCTTCCCTATGATAATTTAAAACTTTCCCTCTTAAAAATTCAAAACTTAGGGCTTATTTATTAAATATGGTTTCAAAATATTTGTTAATATTATTTATTTATCAAAATGAAATGATGCTACATACAAAATCTTTAGAAAATAACAAACTGATTTTGAACATGGTTCTTATAAGATAGGTTCTGAAGTTGAATATTATTGATCAATGGAACCAAGTATATATAATGATACAATTTTATACCTTATACAAATCAATTAATTAATAATAATAACAATAACATTATTTGATGTCAAAACTCTTATTATATCGCTAAGTTTTAAATTAAAACTTTTCTTCTCAAAAAATCAAAACTTAAGGCATATTTGTGTTATTGTTTTATAAATCGGAAGATCTGTTTTATAACAACTGTCGACTTGTAAACAGATCTTCTCAAAACAGCTGTCATCCAATACAACTTCAGATGTAATGGAAAACTATTAATAAATTGGCACAATATCTATTTTACAACACCTATTGACTTGTCAACAGATCTTAAAAAAACATCTGCCATCCAACACAACTTCAGTTTATACTATAGAATATTTAGAAACATGTCTTCACTAACAGAATTAAGACAATTCTTCTACTTATAAATTACAACATTTATTTTAAAAGAAACATCTGTTGGTAAGTCAACAGATGTAATGAACAACTGTAATACAATGTTCAGAAAAGTTAGACAGATCTTCACAAAAAAACTGTCATCGAATACAACTTCAATTTATACTATAGACTATTTACAAACATGTATTGACCGTAGACAAACGTTACAAAAATCTACTAACAGAATGAAAATAATTCTTTTACTAATCTTCTGAAAACTTGAAACTGATGTTGCTAATTCATTAAAATCAACTTTGAATATAACATGTCTTTATACACCCGTCAGTCTTCAACATACTCAAGGTGCTTCCTCACATACTTTGCTTGCTAACAGAACAAAAAAAAAACATTTACGGCTATACTTCAACTACAAGCCTTGAAAAACAAAGTACAAAAATAAGAATTTCAACAAACATACCTGTTGACAAGCACAACATCGGGAACCACAAAAGCGGAAGTAGACGCAGACGACTTCCTCAAAAGATAAGCATAGTGGCGTAAAAGCATAATTGCAATCAATGTCTTGCCTAATGCCATCTGGAAAAACACTTGATTGCTTAAGCTAACGCCTCTATCTGTTTTTGGTCAAATATTCACAAAAATACTAAATCAAGCATGACTCAAATTAATGAAACACACAAGTTGAACAGAAAAAAATTAACACGCATTAAACACTCGCATAGATGGATTTAAAAAAGCAAACATACCCATCTTGAGCTTGACGCTGCCAATCTACAACCGCTGGTAATGGTAAAACTAATATTTTCCTTTAATTGTAAGAATCTTCCAAAGTCGACACCTTTTTCAACGTAAATACTCTGGTTGCTAATGGAGCAGACAAAAGATTCAGGGTTATTGAAAACCAAAACGGATAAATTTTATTCTTATTGATATGATCGATTAGAATTAGGTTACCTGATACTCGAATCCTTCGGCGTAAACGTGAATGTGAGATAAGCATCTGTTACGGTTTTAAAATTATTTGAGAGATTTAAAAATTATTTGAGAGAAAGAGAGGGACATGATGCTTTTATATAGTTGTGTAATGGGGTATCGAATTTGAAATTTGAATTTGAATTTGGAGCTCAAATTTAAACCAACAGTCTTAGAAAACTCTGTTGAAGCAAATGGCAATATTTAATTAATTTTTTAACAACAGCTGTTCAGGCAAGTGACATTATTACCACTGTTTAGGCAAGTGGCATTATTTAATTATTTAATCTGAATATTTTAAACTGATTAGTGACGTCACTTTTTGCAGCATGCAGGCATTGGTGGCCTGTCTCTCCGCTTGACACATCAGCTTTCTGATGTCACTCACGACTCTCCTATTATAGAAAGTATAGATATATATAGATTACTATTACTATTACTATTACTATTATTATTATTATTATTATTATTATTATTTTCTATTTCTATGTTTTGACATAATTTTTTAAGCTAATAACTCGTAACGCACGTGCATGGTGTAATTTTTTTCTTCTTCTAACTTTGGTTGGGGTAGAAGAGCATTCAAACCAGGTGCCCATAAATTTTGTGAGTGAATATTCCATTTTTTAGAATGAAGTTATAAGTGGAAAATGAAAAATCTACTATTTATCGGTATAATTGGGGGAACATAGTTTTCTACATTTATTTTTTTATATTTTTTAAAGTGATTGCAAATGAAGGATAGAGAAAAAGTAATGATAAAGGTATAAAAATATTATTTAATTGAAAAGATGGGGAAAAGTAATGATAAAGGTATAAAAAATATTATATAATTGAAAAAGAGTGAGAAAATGCAGTGATTTTTAGTGTAATACATGGTTATGAATTGTTGTCGCTGGATGAGGATAGAGAACCTATTGTGAATTTTCTAAGTGAGGAGGGGACACTCCGGGGTACCTACACTAGCCCTGATCAAATCTGGAGTGCCACGTCAAAATGAAGCCAAAGTACCATTGAACCACCAAATCATTGGCGGCACTTTAGGGTATGTTGTCTAAACAATTAAATATCCAAATAATATTAAATTAAAATTGTTATTATAAACGTAATCGGAATTTAACTAGAAAACATAATTCAAAGTAAAGCTAATCTATGGCTTAAAATTTGCCATGCTAAAACGTAGTCGACTTGCATAGTTTCAATTGCTACGTCTTAGTTTAGACCTTGATCGTCAATCATGTTACTTTTAAACATGTCATCAAATCTTTCACATTCTCTTTTGTGATTCCTCCACTTACTCGATAACATGTCAGAAGTGCAATGTGGTTCACCTACCCTGTAGCACACGATTTTCGGATAACACATTATCCCAAAACAGAGCCCTATGGTTCGACGTATTTTATTCCTTAACGCGTATCCACGGAATTGCTAAAGCAACAATTTCCTCGTCGGTCCCTTCAACCGTTGATCACATGATGTAGTTTGAGAGATTTTTTTATAAAAATTTGGAGGTAGAAGAAGAAGGAAGATGGTAAAAAAAATTGTGAAATGGTTGAAATATATTGGAACTAAAAACTAACCCTTGGGTAAATTTGTTGCTTTTTTTATCGTTGGGGTGGTGAAGTTATTATTTTATTGACCGTTGCAACTCGGTCACTTCTTGCCGAGCTGCAACGTTTTTTAGGGCAACCAAAACGATGACGATAATGTTGCCCGTTTGCAACTGTCGCAGATTGAGAGTAACTGAGAGTGCCCCGTCCTCTAACAATCTCAAACCCAAGCCTACGTCCTAAGAGCATTCATAGTAGTTTCTTCATCTCCATATATATAATTATACTAAAAATCACTACTTTTTTTTCTTCTTTTCTATTTAATAATACTTATTATATACTTTTGTCATTGCATTTTCTCTCTCCTCTAATAACAACCACTTTTAAAAATATTAAAACATTAAGGAGGATGAACGGTGTCTCCTCCAAATTTACTGATCAAAAGTGTCTACTCTAAATATTTTCTCTCTCCTCTACTCACAACCATTTACACCCACTCTATATAATATAGAGATCACATTCACACCATTATTGAGAAGCTAATGTAAATGCTCTAAATAATAGTTTCAAATAATAAAAATGTAATTGTAAATAACAAAACCAAGAAAAAATAAAGATGACTAATTCTAAAGACGCGTGAACAAAGTTGACAAAAGATAATAATAACTTCTAAATCGACCAAAGAAAGATGACTAATTCAAAGACGCGTGAAGAAATTTACTAAAGATGACTAAAATTCTTTATTTAGTGTTATTTAATTTTTTATGTTAACTTGTCTTATTATTTAGTTTATTGTTTTTATTCTTTTACAAGTTTTTTTATTAATAAAGACTTGACTCAATGTCTTTGTCATCTTTCTTACGTCGTTTTAGACTTGACTCAATGTATATGTGCACTTATGCCTTTTAAGGTCCTTGCTTTGTACCATTTTTCATTGAAATATCAAATATAAACTTTGCTTTTGGTTCATCTTCTACCTTTAAACCCTCTGTTTTAGTTTGACTCCTCCTTAGCAGAGCTTGCCGCCTCTACAAACCCTTAACTTGCCGTAAAAAAACAGAAAAAACTTTATATATAAACACACAGTGTTGGCCGGACGGTGGGCACAGGCGTACCCACAAAAATCAATGGTTTTGGTGACCTGAGAGCGTAATCTGTGATTTGAATTCTGACTGTAGCTACAAGGTATTCAACTTTTTCGATTTGTTACTTCCTTAATTACATATCGTTATTGACTTTTGGTTTTGTGCTTTTTTTAATTTTATATTTATTTGGGTTTGCATTACACATTCGAACTGGCTTTTATTATATTGTGCAGGAAATGGTCAATTGGTTGTTGATATCTTAAGCAGTAGTTCTTCAAATGTTTGATTTCTTTAGCCTTTAGGTTTAATAATATTCATTGTGTTTTAGTACATCAGCTTCTCTATAGAAAAAAAATATAAGTTTTTCTTTCATTTGTTATTGTACTCTCCGTCAGCTTCTTTCTGAGACTTATTATTCGTCTTTAAATATAATTTCGTGAGTGTACGAAAACTTAGAAAAAAAAATAATAAAATAAGTATTTGTGAGTAAGATAGAAATAGAGATAGAGAACTTATTGCGAGAGGTTACTAAAAAATAAATCAAGTTTAGAGAAAAATGTGTAATTTGGTTAGAGCATTCACATTTGGTTCTACATATTTACGTGAGACAAACCTCCATATTTTAATAAGTGGTAGTAAATGGTTGTGAGTTGAGAAGAGAGAAAAGTTACTGTTCATCAGTAAATTTGAAGGAGACACTGTTTATCCTCCATAATTTTTTAATATTTTTGAAAGTGGTTGTGAGTAGAGGAGAGAGAAAGGTAATGATAAAAGTATAGAATATGTATTATTAAATAGAAAATGAGAGAGAAATGTAATGATTTTTAGTGTAATTATAGAGATAGAGATGAAGCTGCTACCATGAGAGTATTCACAGTAGTTGCTCCATCTTCATCTTTATAATTACACTAAAAATGACTACCTTTGTCTCTCATTTTCTATTTAATAATACTTATTCTATACTTTTATCATTACTTTTTCTCTCTTCTGTACTCACAACCACTTTTTAAAATATTAAAAAGTTATGGAGGATGAACAATGTATCCTCCAAATTTACTAGTGAGCAATGTCTCCTCCAAATATTTTCTCTCTCCTCTACTCACAACCATTTATACACACTCTATATAATATAGAGATCACACTCACACCATTAGAGCATTCACAACCCGGGAACCAAACTATGTGAGGGGTTCCCTCAAATTATATGCGGTGGGTGTGAGTGGTTATGAGTGAAGGAGAGAGAAAATATTTAGAGAAACCATTGTTCACCCCTATATATGAAAAGCTACTGTTCACCCCTATATATATTTTAATATTTTTGTAAGTGGTTGTGAGTGAGGAGAGAGAACATATAATGATAAAAGTATGAAAAAGTATTATTATTTTAATTAGGAGAGAGAAGATTTAGAGGTGGAGTAGTGATTTTTAGTGTAATTTGATAGAGGAGATTTGGTGGAGTGAATTTGAATGCTCTTAATCTCTAAATATAATGTTGTGACCGTCTAAAATTGGTAAAAACAATAAAGTTACTGTTTTTTTGAGTAAGATATAAATAGAGATAGAGAATATGATTTAATAGGTTTAAATAAAACCTTATAGACAATGTTTATTTTCGACTTTTCGTTGACTTAGTAAATCTGAAGTTATGCTTTCTTTTTACCTTGTATGTAGGTTTAACGAATTCTGTAAAATGGATCCGTCATCATCTCGCTCTTGTTCTTCTTCTAAGATGGAAAGGAGTAATGATGTATTTGTGAACGATTCCTTTCAAGAACCTAAGTTAAAAAAGAATGATGTGTTTTTGAACTATTCGTATGAAGATATCGGCAATGGCTTCATCCGCCACCTCCACGCAGCACTTAAACGTGAAAGCTATGAAGTATCTGACCACACCTTGCTCCCTGTTGGTCGAGATACCCATTTAGAGTTGTTGAACGCTATTCAAGAATCCGAGATCTTCGTTCCTGTATTCTCCAGCAACTATGCTTCTTCTCTTAGTTGCCTCGATGAGCTGGTCCATATTATGGATTGCCTCCACAAGTTTAAAGATAGGAAAGTTCTTCCGGTATTTTTTAAGGTGGAACCATCTGATGTTAAAAATCAACGAGGTCCTTTCATGGAAGCTTTCCAAGCTCACGTGTCCAATGAAGATAATGGGAGAGTTCAACAATGGAAGCAAGCCTTAAATGAAGTAGGAAATTTGTCTGGCCTAACCATGCAAAATGGGTAAGTGATTTTTACAATTCAATAGATTACGTACAAATTGAAATAACAATTTAATGGAATAGACAAGAACCAAATATTTTAATATTTTAATTCCAGTCATGAGAAAGCTATTGGTAAGGATCATTTTTATACATCTAATTAAAACCACATATAATAAAAACCACATATATCAAACACTCGTTTATGATATTATGTGGTTTGACCAAAATGTTTGGGGCTCAAATCATGCATATTGTAGGTTTGGTGTATTTATCCTTGAAAATGTTAGAATTGCTGTTAAAACATTATATATGTATGTATGTGTGTGTGTGTACGCACTGCGCGCAACACTTAAAAACATAATCACTTCTTATAATATGATTATAGTAGTACGTCAAGCTAATTCATAGATTAAATAAATTAAGTATTTTGTTAACTAAAACGATTAAATAAATTTGCTTCACATCTTTAATGTCTCATTAAAGTTAAATAAATTAAGTATTTTGTTAACTAATGCGAATACAAAAGTTTACCAAACAAATCGATAAAATTAGATAAATACATTTGATCACGCACATACAAATAGATATATAAGCCCTGAAACCAATTAGTATTGAATTTCTTACTGTGATTTCTCAGGGACGAGGCTAAATTCTTACAAGAAATTGTTGAAGAACTTCGACATATGAAAAGTCCAGATGATTTGTATGTTACAGAGTTCCCTGTTGGGTTACTCTCTCGGGCACGTGAGGTAATCTCAACATTAAGGTTGGACTTGAAAGAGAGTGTTTTGATTGTTGCAGTTTTTGGAATAAGCGGGATAGGAAAGACCACTATTGTCAAAGAGACTTATAACAGAATTGCTGCTGAATTCGATATTAGATGTTTTCTTGCAAATATCCATGGCCTCTGTAAGGTTCCAAATTGGGAGGTTGTTTTACCAAATGAGCTCATATCTTGTCTGACTAGAAATGATAAGTTTTCAGTCAGGAGTAGTCATAATGATTGCAAAACTACAATAAGAAAGTTGGTCCGTCGTCGAAAGGTTCTTTTGGTTCTAGATGATGTTGATAACTACCAACAGTTGGAAGCATTAGGTATTAATGATCCTTCAATGTTCTACCAAGGAAGTAGAATAATCGTTACAACAAGAGATAAACGGTCTCTGGGTCATATAAAACATGAATTATATCTTACAAGGTTGTTGAATAGAAGAGAGTCTCTTAACCTCTTCATGCGGCTTATGTTTAAAAGAGATGACCCTGTGAGTACAAAATTCATAGAAGAAGTTGTGAGTCTTGCTGGAGGGCTTCCTTTGGTTCTTAAGGTTTGGAGTCGCCATTTTTTAACTTGTGGAAAGGATGAATGGGCAAGTGAGCTGGAGGAATTGAAAAGAATTCCACACGGCGATGTTCATAAGCAGCTTAAGAAGAGCTACGACTCACTTACTAATAGAGCCAAGAAGTTATTTCTTGATATTGTTTGCTTCTTTAAGGAAGCTTACTTTGAAAGTAGAAAGAATTTAGTTGTGAAAGTGCTACAGGATGAAGAGATTGCATTTTTCCCTGACAAAGAAATTCGAATTCTATCTGATAGAAGTCTCGTTGAAATGTCAGACTTGTCGATGCCTCATGCAATTGCCGAAATGGGTAAAGAAGTTGTGCGACAAGAAAACGAAGATGAGCCTGGACAACGAACTAGACTGTGGGACAAAAAGGATGTGATGCGGGTTTTGACAGAATGTTCGGTATGTTATCATTGTGTTTTATAGCACGAAGCATGTATACTTAAGTAGCATATTGAAAGCAGCAACAGTTCTATTATGTTTTGTTTGTATTTGATAGGGAACAGAATCTGTAGAAAGCATTTTGTTGGATTGGCAGACGATAGATGAACAACAAGTAACTGTTCAAGTAGAGGGGTTAAGAAAGATGTGCAATCTGAGGTTGCTGTGTATCCGTTCTGATATATATTGGGGTAATTGTTTAAATGATGAAATGGCGCCCTTATCATTCAAAAAGCTGAAATTCATGGAATGGCATGGCTTCCCTTTCAAAAGCATCAACAATGTTGATATGGGCAATGTGGTGGTTTTAAAATTGCCATACAGCGAACTGGAAATACTTTGGGAAGGAATTAAGGTATGTATAATCTTGTCATATTCATTTCCAATTTTCAATTAATTATGCCCCACTCAATTCGTTCAATGACAAGCTGAGGCAAGTTTAACTTGAGACATATTTTACTAGAAATTCATATTACCCCTCTGGCCCTCTTCGTTATTTGAATATGGGACCAATAATCGTTGGGAATTCCGAACTAATCAAAGGAGTGGATAAATATAGTTTAATAAACGTGCCAGTGATTTAATAAATAGTTATATGTATCACGTAGTTGGTTATCTAGCATCCTAAACGTGTTTAACGTTGAGATGTCTAATTGGACAACTCTATGAAGGTCATTTTGACATTGATAACAAAAGATTCCGTTGCCATTCAAATAAATTAATCAAATAAAAAACTGAACAATTCTAGTTATGGTCTAATAAGTGTGTTTAGCTATATAAATACCATGATGCGGGTATTGAGAATCGTAATTCAAGTTTTGAGCAAAAGTTTCTCGAGTAAATTAGATGCGGGTATTGAGAATTGTAATTCAAGTTTTTTTCTTGTTCAATACCAATTAACGACTTTAGTAACTTTAACAACTTTGACTACACAGCTTATACTTTGTTAGGGTTTTAAATTTTGCATGTCGATTTACATTTATCATCATCATACTCAGTTAATCCCACCTATAGCAAAGCTAAGGTAGGGTCTGAGGAGGGTAGGATGTAGACAGCTTTACCTCTACCCCTAAGAATAGAGAGGCTGCTTCCAGTGAGACCATAGTCACATGGTTCGTAGTACGCTCCGGTACGGAACGTGGAACGGGATCGCAATTCGCTAGGTCCCTAAAACTTGGTACGATGGTGGGTAGGCTCATTTCGGATCGCTCCGGTACGATATACCGTATAATATGGTACAATGTACATGCTAAATATTAATACTACTCTACTACAAATAAAAATCTAATATATACATATATTTATATATACACACGCATAATTCATATGAGAAAAATAGAAGCTGTTAACAAAATAAAAAACTAAATCCAAACAAATGAAAATTTTAAAGCTAATAACAACATTATTATTGATATTGAATATTGTTGGTTTTTAATCGTGGATACAAAAAGGAAAGCTTAGAAAGTCAAACATAATTAAAAGAAGAAAAAGGAAAGACAATAAAAGAGCTCAAAAAATAAAACCCTAAAATGTGCCAAAGAAAGCAGCGCCGTTGTTGAAAAATGAAGAACGACGAAGACGGTAATTGTTGCAGCTTTATAGGTTCGTCTCTTCTCTTGATCTTCTCCATTACAACCCCATGATTTTCTGGAACGCCTACATCATGATCTGAAACGCGATCCCGAGCGAACCGGGAACGCAAACGTACCGCGAACTGGTACGAACGAACCAGAACGAAATTCGTGGCCTCCCTAGCGAATTATGTGACTATGAGTGAGACCCTCAGCTCGATGTAGTTTGGTATCAAGCCTTGGACATAAGGCACATAACACTTAGCAATCGAGACAAACCCAATCGGTGCATGTACCCCTTTGTCTTTTGGTTATTAACGCCACCGCATGATGCATGATTAACCGTCCGTTGTTTTTAACGTTATTTTCACGAAATTAGTAAAATAACGTTAAAACTAGGGCAACTTTACTTTTGCCCCCCCGAGGGCCACACGTATATACATTATATGCGCACACTGTAAGTGGGCGTTTAAACTAAAGTTGCACTAATTTTAATGTTATTTTACTAATTTCGTGAAAATAATGTTAAAAATGACGGATGGTTAATCATGCATCATGGGGTGGCGTTGATAGCTAAAGGACAAGGGGGTACATGCACCAACTGGGTTTGTCCCGATTGCTAAGTGTTATGTGCCTTATGTCCAAGGCTTGATACAAAGCCACTATCGAGCGGAAGGTCTCACTGGAAGCAGCCTATCTATTCCCACGGGTTAGAGGTAAGGCTGTCTATATCTTACCGTCCTCAGACCCTACCTTAGCTTCTGTATACTCTAACTTGATCTCATACATAATCTAAGCAGTTAATGCGATGGGAAATCGAATATCGGTCAAGGTCCGATATTTGATATACCGGTTATCGCGGTGAGATATCGGTAATTATAAAAATCACAATATAATATAAAACAAAACATAATGAATATTATAAAATTTAATTTAATTTAGTAATAAAACAAACATTATAAAATAGTTTTAGTAACATTTAATCTTTTAACTTGAGTTTGGAGATTAAATATAAACTAGTGAAAATTGAGGGGTTAAATGTTAAAATACGAAAAGTTAATTAAAACCCTAAAGTCACCACCTTTCTTCATATTATCTCCAGCCAGCCTCTCTCTCCCTCTGTTCTTCCATACATGAACACAGGAACAACCTCTTTCTCTACCAACCTCACCTGCCACCCCTTAGATGTCATCAATCGGGTCTAATTCAAATCAAGGTAGAAGGGGCAGGTGTGTTTTGGCTTAAATGGGGGGTTGCACAGGTATGGATCCGTTGGATTTTGAGGTGGGAACTCGTTCCAGGTATGATTTTTTGACCCGACTTGAACCAGTTTTCACCATCTGGAAATTCATTGTTTAGGTCGATATTCCAGATTCAAAATATCGCCGGGATATCGGTAAATATCACCGATAATCTCGGTTCCGATACTCCTTACCGATATTTGGACCGATATTTGACAAGAGGTCCGATATCCGCTGTCCCACCGCTACTAACTGCTTCTAACATAATTCCTCTCTATGATGAGCATTCTGCATTTCAATTTCATTTTTGTTTTCCTATTCTAAGTATTGTGGGATCGATTGGATCAAGAGATTGTATAATTGAGAGAACAAATACTTGAGAGAATTTTTGAATGAACACAAATATTCATTAGTTTACAAATGAGGGGTTTGTCCCTATTTATACATATGGATGGGGTGTCATACCCGTTCACTAACCAACATAATGGTTGGGGAAGTAACTACCATAACCACCCTAACTGATACTAATTTTATCATACAAAATAATAGCACTAACTTAGGATAAATCCTTATAATGTTTTGATGCCAATATTATACAAGTATTACTAGCGCTCCCGCTCATACTAATAATAACATTTAGGGCATCTGTTATCGGCAATGGCAACCCTTACCCAACCACAACTATAGTATTCAATCTCAGTATATATATGGATGAATAAGACAAAGACACTAACACCTTAAACTATAGGTTTTTTTATATATATAATTTTATGATTCGATATTATATGTATTACTTTTTTGTTTCCAGAGTCTCAAGAAACTAAGGATATTGGATGTGGCGTTTTCATACAACTTAACAATGACCGGTGATTTCCATGGACTTGAGAATCTTGAGGAACTGAACTTTCGTTGTTGCCGAAACTTAAAAGAGTTGCACAACTCTATTGGTTGTCTTCAGAAACTCACCACCTTGAATTTATATGGCTGCGTAGCCTTAAAGTGGATCCCTTGGGAAGTGATACTCAACTTACCATCTCTTCAACATGTCAATATTAAAGACATCAATGGGTTACAAATTGATATGGCTACCCAACCTTTTCCGTCTTCTTTAAGAGAACCCGTGAGCCTTCACGGAGATGACCATCTGGATCCGATCACCATAGAGTTTCAACCTAACAACAAACGGTTGATTCCGAACCATCCCCGAAACATCACATCCACTAAACTCCATGTATATAGATATCCACATACTCTTCCTTTGAACATTTCCATTTTAACATCTCTAGAATTCATCTACCTTCTACATTGGCACAAACTTGGTTCAGAATCTCTAATCAAACATGCAGACCTAGCAAATTTAAGTAAGTTAAAAATGGATGGATGTCGTTTGTCACAAGTACCCAGTGAAATTGGGAATTTGGTGTCATTAAAGGAGCTTGACCTTTCAAGAAACACATTCTCTAGCCTTCCTGATACATTAAGCAACCTTTCGCAACTGTTGTTGTTATAATTTACGGTTGCTTCCTCTTCCACCATCAAACATAGAACGTATAGAAGCAGCCGGGTGCTGCTCATTAAAAATGATGCCATTTGACTCGGAGCAAAGAAGTTATATTTTTCGTTCCAAAATGTTCAAGGTATGATATCACTTCCTAGCAAATTTGGTAGTGAATTTAACTTTGGTTTTCATATATTATAATTAAACATGGGCATCATGCAATTTGTAACTCATATTTGAATGCATGCAACAGGAATCAACCATCCCTAAATCATTAGTGATCAGCCTATCATGGAATACCGGGATGCTTGGCTGGTTCAGTTCTCAAAAGAGGGGAGGCGTTATATCTTTTGTGGCACCGATGCACTTAGACAAGAAACTTTGTGGTATCATCCTTTATTTACAGAAAATGACGTATATTCCCAAAATTCTTAATAAAACAAAAAATACAAGTCTTAGTCTAATGCAAACGAGGACTAAGTTGGATTCCCATTATGATTACAAGATGTTTTTTCCACTTGATTACATGATGTTTTTTCCACTTGATGATACAAATATCGAAGTGGGTGACAGCATGGAGCTTGATTTCAATCAGCCAGATGAGGATTTAAGTTGTGGGTTCCGCTTGATATATGATAGTGATTTAGTGGATTCTAAATTGGTTCTTCAAAAAGTTAACGACTGCCCCAATGATTCAGATGACGATTCAATAAACGAAAGTGATGATGACGAAAGTGATGATGTCAATTCAATGAACAAAAGTGATGATGACGATTCAATGAACGAAAGTGATGATGACAATTCAATAAACGAAAGTGATGATGACGATTCAATGAACGACACTAATGATGACAATTCGGACTGTGACAATGATTACTATTCGGACCGTGATGATGATTTCTGTTCGGATAGTAATGATGATTTCTGTTCGGATAGTAATGATGATTATAGTTCAGATGGCGATTCAATAAACGAGGGCGATGATGAAGATAAAGTTAAAGGTAGTGAAATTTCGAGGGTTAGTTTTCTTTAACAATGAGTAAATTTTCATTTTCATTCATCTATGTATATGGGCCACACTAATCTAACGACCGTGTTCAGCGAAAAACGACTCAAATGGCCGTTTAATGGTAGGCAGCTATTGTGCTATTACACAAGCCTTAACCTTCAAACGGTTCGTCGAACCTTCAAAAGGCAATTTAAAAAGAAGGGGCTATAACGCAAGCCCTACTTTCACACGGCCGTTTGACTTATTACGGACGCTGTGATTAGATTGCCAGTTAGCTATGTACAACAAGCCTCTTGTGTATATTTATATGTATTTGTGAGGGTATTGACAGGATGCAACGGTGAAACTTCCGGCGAATAAGGCGGAGACGAGAGAGGATGTGGATGGTGTGGGCGAGGAGACGTGGAACATTGCTAATATGACGGCTCACCCTGACGGAGTATAGCATCTATTGCATCTACTGTCTCAATGTGTATTTGACTATCTGCGTCGTGTGTTTTGGGTTTTTGTTATTAAGGATGAAATGTTTAGATACAACTAAATGAGCATGCTAAAATAATGTTCTATTTATGAGTGATGTAATTGGAACACTTCTAAAACTTAGTTACTATTTTACGAAATATTCCCTTATATTTAATTTATATTTTCTAATTTTGACTACTTAAACGAAATATCTGCAGCGTGAAAAAGTACAATCGTACAAGTATGTTTTTTTGTTGCAAGTGTTTTAGCGAACTTATAAGTGATTCATGTTTTTAAAAAGTTGTTTTGGTTTATATGCGGTGAACTTCACAAAATCTAGCATTATTAGTTTACTAGGTTAGAGTCTCGTGTGTCTACACGGTAAATGCCCAAGTCAAATGAAAAAAAAAAAATCTATAAAGATTGTATTATACGTTAAAAAAAACAATATATTGAAACTTATTGTTTTAACAAAGAATTCAAATGTGGAAAGCAAAATGGGCTAAAAGTCTTAAACAATATAACTGTTTGTCGTAAACAATTAAATTATTAACATGTGCATAATTTTTTCTCATAAGTGACTCTATGATGTGGTTGTTTTGCCGGAAGTCAACATCCTTAGGATTGTTTCTTATAGGTTCATAAGTAACCAAAAAATAATCCAAAAATTACTTGGATTGGGTTAAAAAGATTCATAACCATTGGATGATTGTGTTTGGATTGTTGTATTTGAACTCATGTCATGTATGTATTTCTAAATGCACAGCAAATAGCATGACTATGTTTTGTAACTATAGTAGTATAGATTTGATATGCAACGCCTTTGATGATAATATTTTTTTATCAACACAATTTTTTATATAATAAAGCATATCTAGAAAGGTTATTTGAGCTGTCATCTAACAGTTTAATGTTACGAAATGATGCATATATTGACTAAGTAAAGTTTAATTTGTCACCAATATAAACAAAGAATGGAATCAAATGAATAATATTGTATTTATTCTAATGGATTTATTATGAACATGAACATTCAAAGTGATTAAATAGTTTTAATAAACATTGAAAGTACTAATAAAAAAGTAAACTATTCAAACTTTTAAAGCAACATTATTAAAGTTAAAATAAAAAAAACAAAGAAATACTTCTGATGATTTCTGTTCAGATAGCAATGATGATTATACTTCTGATGACGATTAAATAAACAATGGCGATGATGAAGATAAAGTTAAGCGTAGTGAAATTTTGAGGGTTAGTTTTCTTTAACAATGAGTAAATTTTCATTTTTATTCTTCTATGTATATGGGCCACAATAATATAACGACCGTGTTCGGCGAAAAATGACTCAAACGGCCATTTAACGGTAGGCGGCTATTGTGCTATAACACAAGCCCTAACCTTCAAACGGTTGTTCAACGAACCTTCAAAAGGCCATTTAAAAAGTAGGGGTTGTAACGCAAGCCCTACCTTCACACGGTCGTTTGATGTATTACAGACGCTGTGATTAGATTGTCAGTGGCCTATGTATAACAAGCCTTGTGGATATTTACATGTATTTTTGAGAGTATTGACAAGATGCGACGGTGAAACTTCCAGCGAATAAGGCGGAGCCGAGAGAGGATGTGGATG
Source organism: Ambrosia artemisiifolia (assembly GCA_032199755.1). Taxonomy (NCBI): domain Eukaryota; kingdom Viridiplantae; phylum Streptophyta; class Magnoliopsida; order Asterales; family Asteraceae; genus Ambrosia; species Ambrosia artemisiifolia. The sequence goes on along the minus strand of CM063515.1, from coordinate 49,938,265 downwards.
GTGTTGAGCGCAGAGAGGCGGAACGCTGCGAATATGACGGCTCACCCTGCCGAAGTATCAGCATCCATTGCAGCTACTGTCTCAATGTGTGTTTGTGTCGTGTGTTTTGGGTTTTTGTTATTCAGAATGAAATCTTTAGGTACAACTAAATGAGCCTGCTACATAATGTTTTTATTTATGAATGATTTAATTGGAACATTTCTAAAATTTCGTTACTATTTTATGAAATATTCCCTTTTGTTTAATTTCTATTTTCTAATTTTGATTACTTAAACAAAATATCTGGCGTGTGAAAAAATACAATCGTACAAATATGCTTTCTTGTTGCAAGTGTTTTAGCGAAGTCGTAAGTGATTCAGGTTTTTAAAAATTGTTTTGGTTTATAGGCGGTGAACTTCACAAGATCTAACATTATTACTCATACAACCCGCAAACTACTTTAATATGTTGACATGGAAAATAAAAAATCAACAAGCAAATTTAAAACAAACTAGGGTGTATCCCCGCGTTGCGGGGAGGGGGTTTGTAAAAACGCGTATTACAAATCTGTATATGCGCATCAAATACATGTAAACCGAATATAATACCTAGACATGGCCAGAGTAATTCAACACCCGGTAACAACTAAATGCAAACAAATATTTGTTAAACACCTTAAAAACGTTACATCTAAAATTGCATCTGGGAAACTTAAAAAAAACATTAAAGTACGTCCTTTAGTTTACAATATAAAAGAGTTTACATAGTTATGGTCAAAAAAACCTAAATGTACAAATTTACATTGAACATCTACAACTAACCTTTATTCGAAAATAAGGGAACTAAAGCAATTTGTTATCCAAATAACAACAATAATAATAAAAAAAACAAAGATTAATGACAGCACTTCCATTAATGATGATATTTGACTCTACGCCGTTGTTGAAGCAGAAACTCCATTTCAGCGAAATTACTCCACATAAACTCAAATCATTGTTGTTGATGAGGATACATACCTGGGATGACTTCCCAGACTGTTCTTGATATTTGACTCTACGCCGTTGTTGTTGAAGTAGGAACTCCGTTTCAGCTAAATTACTCCACATAAACTCAAATCCTTCTTGTTGATGTGGATACATACCTGGGATGAGTTCCCAGATTGTTCCTTTAGCCTGCTTGCAAGCGTCATAAGGATTTATTTTCATGACTTAAAATCTGTTGTTCATCAACATGACGCCTTCTTCTCGACTTATCAGGTGCATAGTTTGCCTGGTATGTACGTCATTTTTTCTATTAGTATAGCCATGTTAAAAGTCATGTAAGGTAAAACAACTAATACGAAAAAGAGGTTAAGAGTAACCTTTTATTCTTGAACTTTGAGTAGTTGAGGTATGTGAATGTTAACATCCGTTTTGAGTTGCTCATATATAATAGTGCAGCCTGTAGAAAGCAACAATCTTTAGGTTTTTTCTTTTTTAGTTTCTTGATGGATGAAGCTGAAATTAAACCTAGGCACAAAATTTTCAAACCCATAGGATTGCGCAGTTGATTATCTATTCGTATTAAGCCTAGTAAACAATTTTAAAGAATAAATATTTTCCTTTTTCGAAGTAAGGGATAGTTCAAAACCTCATGGAGGACATTTCATGTGTTAAAGAAAGGTGTACACAGCTGGCGTTTGCTAAAAAGAAGGTTTTAAAGCATAAATTATAAGCCTTACCTGAGATCATTAATGTCGGTGATGATGATGAACAGAGAATGTATTACTGATGTTGATGGTCTGGAGTTCATCTCTTCGATTGAAAGAACGTGGACTCTAAAGAAAGGCAAAAGAGAGCATAATAGTAAGTTAGCAAAAATCATCCACTTTTAGGAAAGGAAAAAACCCGCCATGCTACTCCAAAAGAAAGAATAGCATGGTGGGTTTCTTTCTTTTCTAAGATGTTCAGATCTTTGCTAATTGACCAGTATTTACTCTCTTTGTTTTCTTCAGAACCTACGTTCTTTCATTTGAAAAGACGAACTCTACACCATTAACAACATTAATGCATTGTCTGTTGATTACCATCATTAGCATCAAAGATCTCATGTAATTTGCATTTTGATTTATGCATAAACTTCTTTTTCCCAGTAAAAGTTGGTCCTATAAACCTTTCTGTGACCCATTACACAGTCAACATAAGATTTTGGATCATCCATTGTTTCTAAAAGTTTAAAAATTTGTTTCTTCCAAATTTTGAATTAGGCTCACTATGAAAACATAACATCTAAGCAGACAGCCTAAGAAATTTGCAAATATTGTGCCTATATCGAAGTTCAGTTTCAACTATTAAGAAACTAAGATAAAAAAAAAAACCCTAAAGATTATTGCTTTCTAGTTGAATAACATACCTAAAATTGGTGGTTGTATATGAATAACGACCTGAAATGTTAAAGGACTTGTACTTTAGCATACAATAAAAGATTTAAAAATAATATAAGGTAAGATAAAATATGTCACCTTCACATTTCCCAGTTTCAACTGCTCCAAAGGATTTGCATATTCGTGCTTTAATTGGAATTTCGAGAAATGGATTTGATCGCTGCTTTACAATAACTCCGACTTGGTTTCCGTAAAAGATTTTGAACCTTCAATGCTGCATTCTTAACGAAATATGCAGAGTCTCTCTCCTTTCGGCATTAGAATGGGTAACATTTGATCATCTTGGTTCATAGCTTTCAAAAGAAAGCATATGTTACTCATCACAAGGAAAATACCACTAAAAAACAGTAGTATATTATGGTCTGTACAATCATAGTATATAAAGTTGATGTACCCAAAAAAAATTGTTTTTGAAAACCCATCAAACATTATTTTAAAAGAGCAAAACCATAGAAGGCTCAGAGCCGTAAAACTGACGCAGCTTTGGCTACAGGGCAGGTGGCATGAAACCAAGCGCCATTTAGTTATACAACACCAACGTGGCAGCTGCAGTAGTTTTGCGTTCGTATCCAATGACTCATCATATCCCCGGTATGGAAAACATAATTTTGAAAAGTGTATACCTATCACCCAGCAATTGGAGGCAAAGCGTCTGACCATTATGCAGACTATTAGACGTAGCCACTCTCCTGCCGTACATCAGAAGAACATTTTTGGGTTGAAAAGGTAAACAGGCTGTACATCAACTGGTCTGGCAGGCTCAGATAATCCACATAGATTGCACATCGACTGGTTACCACATGAATCAATGGGTTGCCCCGCCAAGATACGGAATATCTGATAAGGATAAGTCCGCCATGGCTGCACACCCGTTAATTATGCAGGAAACCGAAGCCAATGACATTATCATAGACGACGAAGCAAGAGCAACGACAATAAGAGCAACATGTATTAAAGGATTTCATCATAGCCCCAAGACATGCACACCGAATGAAATGCCTAAACATGGCCAGACTAATTCAACAGCCGATAACAACAAAATGAAAACGAAGATTTGAACATTTTTAAAAACGTTATACAAATCAAATAACACACGGACATGCATCATGCACAAAAAAGCCACAAAACGATGTAACAATAATAATACGTGCGTCATATGTATGAGGAAGCATACGGAAAGCGCACGTGTCCAGACAGGTTATAATAATAATAACCTTCTAAAGAAGTTGGGGCAGACCTCATAAATACAATCACGCCAACAGAGGCTGGTAAACCAGAAATTATATACACATGTTACCAAGGAAAGTACATTTTTGGGTTCAGTAGAACAATAGGCTGCACATTGACTGGTCTAACAGGCTCAGATAACCCACACAGATTGCACATCGCCTGGTTAGCACATGAACCTATGGGTTGCCCTGCCAAGATACGAAATATCTCATAAGGATAAGTCTGCCATGGCTGCAGACCCATTAATCACGTAGGAAACCGAAGGCAATAGCAGTATCATAGACGACGAAGCAAGAACAACGACAATCAGAGCAACATGCATTAAAGGATTTCGTCATAGCCCCACGACATGTACATCCAATGAAATGCGTAAACATTGTCATACCACATGAACCTATGAGTTGCCCCGCCAAGATACGAAATATCTCATAAGGATAAGTCCGCCATGACTGCACTCCAATTACATTAAATGTAGCTTCTTTAACCATCTAATAAAACATAACATCAATCAAACGACATCAGCAGAAGCATCTAAAGCAGAGATCACCTTCAACTGTTACTGAAAAGAGTAAATAAGGAAAGAAGAAGAGCCTCGGGCAAGAGAAAACAGGAAATTAAAAGAAACCACTAAAAAATCTAGAATGATAATATAATACCTGTAAGTAAACATGCAAAGCGAGTTTAACACCTGTGTAGACACCTCATCAGATAAAACACGTGAATTACTATAAAAACCACATACCCAACGACTCCGACCCGGGCAATTGATAAAGAAAGACAACAAGCCACCACCAGGCCAACACCCTAAACTTGTTAGAAAACCCAAAAAATTGTATAAAACCAATACATAGAAGAGCAGATCTATCAGAACCGCCGTAAAGATGCGGATTACCTTATCTTTGGTCAAATTGACCCAGGCACATATCAGACAGGCCAACATTCAACGAAATACTATTATGATAATATAATATAAATATAATAATACTTATGCCTATTGAACAGCAAATGTATTTATGAGAGTTGGGCCCTAGCAAGACGCGGATATCCTCATGTTTGCTTACATTCACTAACGCGTACTGAGAGCCTTTATCATAACAGATAGATGATCATAAAGCAAACACCACACAAACTAAGGCTCGGATTAAGCTTTTCAAACAACCAAACCTAGAAGCCTCCATGGCTGCATTGTTATCGGTAGTCATGTAAGGATTAATCTGCCATGGCTGCACCATTACCGGTTGCCATGTGAAAATGTAGCAAGTCACATGACCATCTCGGTTGCCCCGCCAAGGTGTAGATAACCTTATCTTTACTAGATTCAATTAGGCACATAGAAAGCCATCATCATAGCCTTTAAGAATGCATTTACTGTTCAATATTCAATAAACATGGGTATTAATATATTTATTATAATTATAATCTAATATAATAGCCACACTGATAGCCAAGTCACGTGGATTCACACATGTGCATACAAAACCATGATCATAACCTCTTAAAAATAGACAAAATGTCCTCGCACCATCAACGTAACATTTTTAAACCACTGGATACGAAACAAAGAGGCTATAAATAAAGGCGAACGTTGAACCAGACAGCGGGTGCACACGTGGAACCAACCTACTAACACAGCCAGGTCAATAACACTAGTGTAACCGCCGTTAAGAAGCCCACCAAAAAACTGTCCTGGCAAAATGACACCAATAAAGAGCACTTTGAGTCGCCCTACACAGCCAAGGCTGGCAAACACAATCGGTGTTAAAAAAACATAGGTATGAAGACAACATTCAAGACGGCAGGAACCAGAGTTATGAATACCCAACAAAATTCAACACACACAAACAATCGAAACAACGAAACTATAAATCAGAGGGCCCTTCGAACCGGACGGCGGTCGTAGGCGTTGAACCGACCCACTACCACTGCCGGTTGAATACGACAGCTGTAACAACCGCCATTAAGACAATATGCAAGTCGGCAGGAACCTGAGTAATTAATTGCCAACTATATTGAACACACACAAACAATCAAAACATAGAAACTATAAATCACGGGGCCCGTCGAACCAGACAGCGGCCGTTGGTGTTTAAACGACCGACTACCACCACCGGTTCGACCGCTACAACCGCCGCCAGCAAGAGTACCAAACCACCGCCGTTACCGTTGCAGGTATCAGACCAACAAAGAAGAACCATGAGTACATACAGTCACAATAAATAATAATAATAATAATAAAACATACCATTTCAACGACTGTTGCATTTAACATAAACGAACGTAAACGAACGAACGGTGGTAGCAATTACGGTGTACGGAGGATGGTAATGGTTGAGACAGCAAGGAACGGTGGTATAATGGTGGCCGACGTTGACGGTGGAGATGGAAATAAACGGTGGTAGTATGGCGGCGGCGGGTGGCCGTATGAGCAGAGACCCAGAGAGAAAGGAGATGAAGTGAGTGTGTGGTAAGTTCGTATGTGTGTGTATATGATCGATCATAATACGTTATATGTATGAGAAAGCATAGGGAAAGGCCACGTGTCCGGACAGGTGGAAAGCTTTAAAAAAAGGAAAAAAACAAATGGTAGAAACAGAGTTGACCTGACTCGAACCCGGGTCTGGAACAAACACAAACAACACCCACCAACTGATCTGCAACATCGTTTGTTTATTAATCTTAATCTTCTATATAAATAACCTGCTAAAGAAGGTGGGCCAACCCTCATAAATGCATTTACTGTTCAATAAGCATGGGTATTAAAATATTTGGCGGAAAAAAAACCATATACATAGTACCGTACAATGTTTTTAGAGTTTAGTGTTTGAATGGTTCATTTGCTTTGCAGATCTTGCAACATCATTCCTCATCATTTAATAATTACATAGTTATCTTGATGATTATAAACGTATTACTTAGGTGGTCCCATAATGCCACTTTGGAACTAATAATACGTACTCTAGTGAATACACTATTTATGGATTTATACTTTAGTGTATTCACTACTACCATTTTATTACACAATTTATGGATTTATACTTTAGTGTATTCACTACTACCATTATATTATTATTGTATTTTCTGATAGGGTGGGCTAAATGTATCCCTCTTCTTACTTTTTATACCCTCTTTCCTAAAATACCATTTTAAATTTGTCAAATTTCACCAATTTAAAAAATATTAAAACTTCATAAATCCTTGGTTATAGAACCTAATAATTATTGGTTTTAAATCATTTTCAATGTCAATGTGTTCATTTTAATCATACAACTATTTTGAAATTATGAAACTGTAAGGATTCAACCTCTATATACTAAGTTTTTTATTTGGTTTAGTTGCACCATTTAAGGTCACTTGAGAAAAGAATGGAATGTGTTGATCAAACTAAGGGGCTTTTTGGTTGAATAAGTGCTGAATCATTAGGAGGTCTGAATGGTTAAGAGGTCTGTATGGTTAAGTGTTGAATCATTAACTTAGACCTCTTAATGGTTAGTTTGCTTGTCCCACATTAGTATGAGAGTTTCATTAAGGTTCAGCCTAGTTCAGTGCTTAATGGTTCAGCAGCATCCCAAGTCTTAATGATTCAGCCTTAACCATTCCATTCAGAGGCTGAAACAAACGCGCTGAATGCTGAATCATTCAACACTGAATGGTTAAAAGCTTCATTAAGAGGCTACCAAACAGCCCCTAAATGTTTGCTAACCATTATACTTCATTAATAAAAGATAAGATCTTTTATAAAAAATGTTAAAAACTTTTACCAAAAATCATTTGCAAAAGCTTTCTAATGTAATTTAAATCAATGTTTAAAAAAAATGTTTTCCTTGTTAGAAATAAGAAAAAAAACGTACTTAGGAAAATTAAAGGAAAAAGTTTTAAAACAATAAAGATGTTTTAAAAAACGTATAAAAATATCAAAATAAGAAAAAAATGTACTTAAGAAACATTAAAATTATCAAATAAGAAAAAAAGTTTTAAAACAATAAAATATTGTTTTAAAAAACATTAAAAAATATCAATAAAACATAAAAAAAGCTTTTTTTATTAATGTTGATAACAAAATATTAAAAATTGACAGTATAAAAATAAAAAAAAGGTTTGAATTGTATTAATGTGAAACTTAAGGAAGGGGGTATGTTCAGTAAAAATAAATAAGAGGGGGGGTACGTTTAGCAACCCCCTTTTCTGATATATACACTACTTATGGCTATTAATGATACTTTTGAGCATATTTACTACTATAGGGCAATTATATATATATCTCCCTATAAACTTTATAAATTACATATATACCCACTCTAAAATTTAATTTACATATATCCGCTTCTTGAAAATTAAAAATATCAAATATACCCATTTTGATTTATTTTAATAAAAATATATTAAAAAATGACTAGATTGCCCTTTTTAAATTTTTTTAAGAAATTACAAAAACATCACACTCCGTTCCAGAGTTTCATTAAAGGATAGAAAAGAAAGGATCTCCCTCCTCTTCCTTTCGCTCAAATTCCTTCCAAATTGGAAAGATTGAAAATCACCCTAAAAACCTCTTTATCATCCCTCCCTTTCCCTCCTACAAAAAACTCTGGAACACATTTTTTCTCCACTTCCTTCCCAATCCTTTATCTTCCATCCTTTAATGAAACTCTGGAACAGAGTGTAACCCTTTCTTTTACCTCTCTACCATGAAGGGTGAAAAAAGACTACTAGCCGGAGGTGGGTGAGAGGGATACCAGGAAAGAGATCGCAACGCAACCACCATTGCGACTCGAGATAATCACTATCGGCGAAAAGAGATGGTTGTACGATTTTGATCGAACACCAAACACACAAATCGAACAGAGAGAGGGAGGGCAAGCAGTTTTGCCACGTCTGCGGTGGATCATCAATCCGAACGTCGCCGAAAAAATAGGAGTGGTGCTGATCTGTAACGGATCTGGACGTTTTTGTTTCCAGCCGGTGCCATTTTTCCGGCAAGACCAGTTTAACATGCCATATGTAGGTTGTTCGGCGAAACCCAGACACAAATACGCAGACAATTGGGGTAGACGAAGCTGCAATGAATAAACAATAAATGATGTACTGCAAATATATGTTCTCCTATTTTTGGGTTTAAAAATCTTCGAACAAGATGTCTGAATGGAGTTTTCTTTTTCCTATTTTAATCTTTCATTTGATTTCATGATAATGATTTTCATTTGGTTTTATGATAATAATAATTTTATTATTTAGAAACACCATGAGTTGTAGATCATTACAGTGCAATACATCAATGTTTGAATATGGACATATGGTATAATTGTTTTATGTTTGAAGAACAAATTACATAGATCGTTCTTTATTTATTACTTAAATTGCACTTTCTGTCTCTTTTCTTTCATTTGCACTCATTATGTCCTTTATTTTCTCAGTTTGCTACACCGTCTATCCTTTAGCCTAACTAAGTTAAAAAAGTTGATTAACTTTATTTTCTAACTTTACACTTTTACCCCTGTAGTTTTCCTAAGTCAAAAAATTTAAAAAAATAATAATAAAATCTGGTAAATTCGAATTCTTCCGAATTGCGTAAAAAAAAAATTCATACATTTTCTTCGCTTCTCAGACCTTCCAAAAATCCAATAAGAAAAGTGATTAAGGGTGACGGCTAGGATTCACGACTGAATACTACTACAACATGAGATCAGGGTTTGTTAAACTCACTAATGTAGAAGTCCAAAAGCTGTTGGTTAAAATGCATGATGCTCTAGGTGATGTTGCCATGGTTGTTGCTTTTTTCCGTCAATTTCGTCGTATACCGCAATGTTTGGTCTAGATTAACCATGTTCAGGTGCAATCATTGGCAGCTGCAGCAGTGTTACGTGTTCAATTTGAATGTGTGCTGTGCTCAATGATCACCTCTGAACAACTTGTTTTCACAAATGATAGCATCACAACGTCAAAGAGGATAACTATTCCACTGGATGTGTTATTGATGACCTTTCCAATGATGCATTACCTATGATGTTAATTAGAGATTATAAAGTTCTTTTATTGAACCTTCAAACAACAAATCTTAACATCTTAATTTTCATCATGGAATTTAACCAAAAGCCTAGTGGGCTCAAACCTAATACCTTCACCAAATTGAAACCCAATGTTTAGTTTAAAGAACCTGGTAAACATATAAGAAAAAAAAACTTATATTTAAAGTTTCTAGATTTTCCAAATCAACTAATATCTTAGATACGCTAAAGATAAATATTACATTCTCTTAACTAAAAGTCTCAACAGACACATTTACTTAGCAATCTTAAACTATATATATGTGGTTTTTGCTTCAACACAATTATTTCCGTTTAGAGTATGATTTGAGATAAAATCATAAAACACCAAACAGAGCTAGACTGGCCGATCTGGTTGCTAAGGCGACCTTTTGCAGATTAGTTTTGGTCACATCTCACTATGTTATGGTTTTGTCCCAGATTCATAAATGTATATATTACCACCACATTTGGATTATTAAAAAGCATTGAACTTTGGGTATGTGATGTATTAAAGAGAACCATTTGCTCCACCATCTTATCTAAATTGTGATATATGAGCCCGAGACATTGGTAAGACATTTAACTTCGGTTATATATAAATGTGTATGTTTATATATAAAATAAGTTTTCGTAAAAACAATATATGTTTTTCATCAATCATTTTACTTCAAAATTATGGTTTTGATCAGAATTTGATGTAGTTTAGCCCTATGATTTCGATTCATGTCGTGCCTTAGTTTCGTCGTTTTATTTGGAGTATTGACTTAGAACTACAGGGGCTAAAAGTGTAAAGTTAAAAAATAAAGTTAACAAACTTTTTTAACTTAGTTAGGCTAAAGGATAGAGGTGTAGCAAACCGAGAAAATAAAGGACATAATGAGTGCAAATGAAAGACAAGGGACAAAAGGTGCAGTTTAGGTAATAAATAAAAGACAATCTGTGTAATTTTGTCATGTTTGAAAGGGTATGTGTCATTTTGCTATAGTAAGGGGTAGGTTGGGTAAATATGTAATTATGATTTTAAATAGGGGATATATGTAATAATTCCTACTATTGGTATTAAATACAGTTCAACTGATATATGAACGGAGTAATTTTTTGTCTTCCTAAATAGAAGTTACGGTCACAGAGTTCATAAAGTTTTACTAGAACTGGAATTTTATTTTCTTCACTTTCTGAAGAAACACGAATCCTAGATCACCGGGTTAGCGCTGATATTGGTAGTGATTCTACGGGATATTTTTAAAAAGGTGTTTTATAAAATTTGAGGGTCTAAGGACAAGATCAAGGATGTTAAGAGACAACAGATTAGAAGAGCTGAGCCTCTAAACGTTAGCAAATAAACAAGGGTTGAAAAAGTGTCACACCCTCAAATTTCCACTTGCAGAGTTTCACCGCGAGGCGCGTGACAAACCAGGATCCAAGTCAACGGTCACAATAAACAACACTATATGAGACACACATAAATCCAAAACACAAATTTACAACCTTTGAAAACCAGCAGAAGCATTGTTTATAAAATAAAACCCAAAAAGGTAACCAAGTTCTTGTTCAAGTTTTCAAAACATGAGACCTAAACTAGACGCCGTGCAGACGCGTGCGCCTATCCCCTGAATAGCTACCTTAGCGACCTGAGAAAACATGCCAATGATACGTCAACATATAATGCTGGTGAGTTCACATGTTTTTAATAAAAGTGTAACACCCCAACCGATGGCGGAATCATCGAGGTGCCACGTAGTGACGATTGTTCAAAAGCACATGGACTAAGATGTAAATATAACAAACATGATTTATTCAATTCAAGTGCAAATTACATAATATCTCAAAAGTTCCAAAACATGATAAACATAGTTCTAAGTTTTATTTAAAGCCCTAGGTCCACAACCTAAGCGTGGAAACCACAAACTTGTTCAAAGTGCACTTGAAACATGTACAAAAATAACTTGGTCAACACATATAATGCATTGGTGAGCATATCCATTTGCTACATATAGTATAAAAATCATTTCGCAATTCATGTGTTGTATATACTGTTTGCAACTATGTACTAAGCAGTATCAGTCAAAATCAACCCTAATGATAAATGATCCAACGATTAACCCACAATTGATAATGATTCACACAACAATGACCAAGGACTTAACTCGTTCACGTAAGTCCACAGGGGTATATACCATAGTACTATTCATTGAAATGCCAGGCCACAAGGTTAATGATTTTGACAGTCAATAGACACACAAAATAACATAACGCAAACACACATGAGAATTGCCATTATTGATAAAACAACATTTGATAATAGTGTACATGTATAGCCCCAAAAGAGTAAAACATTGGGAATTCCGAAGAACTCAACCTATATGTAAGAAGACTAATGAGAACAATGACTTAAGAAATCTAAGGTACTTAAAATCTAAGGCATTAGGGTTTGTTAGACTTATGTGGAGAAGATGAAATTTTATTATAACTCTAATGTAATAACAATTTCAAATACGATATATTATGATTCACGATCAAATATGTGACTAAGAGGATTTAATATTATGTTTTCAAATATAGGAATATTTTCTATTTTATAGAGATGTAACACCCCGGACCTAGGGCCTACAAATTTTTGTGACTAAATGTAAAACAACGAGGAACTAGCTAATAATAAACATAAAGAATATGTAAATACGAAACCCGAACAATTATAAAAGTATATTATTATTCGAAAGTGTGCGTTGTGCGACCGAACCGATACCCGTTAACGAACCTGTCCCACACCTCTTGTGTGAGTCACAAGGGGAGGACACTTGTCCTCCCCATGTTTAGCCAACACAAAATCTAAACCTTTGTTTTGATGAAAACCATTCGATGGTTTTGTTATAACCATATCCCAAACTTAATATAAAAACCCAAACCACCCACCCCTGCCCATTCTTTCTGTCAAGGAAACCCAACACACACACACATATAATATTACTAACACTATGTTCCAGAGTTTCATTAAAGGATGGAAGAGAAAGGATTGGGAAGGAAGTGGGGAAAAAATGTGTTCCAGAGTTTTTTGTAGGAGGGAAAGGGAGGGAATGAGAGGGATCATAAAGAGGATTTTAGTGTGATTTTCAATCTTTCCAATTTGGAAGGAATTGGAGAGAATGGAAAAGGAGGGAGATCCTTTCTCTTCCATCCTTTAATGAAACTCGGGAACACAGTGTAAGAGAGAGAGAAGGATCCAAGGAAGAGAGGAGATGGGGCGGTGGCCCTTGGCTGCATACGGCGGGGCACAGGCGGAGCTCCGGCGGCTCCGTACCCCGAAAACACAACACACACACCATACAGCAGAGAGAGAGAGAGAGAGAGAGAGAGATCGGATCAGGGTGGAGACAGGAAGGGGCGGCGGCGCTGATGATGTCTTTCAGGCAGATTATGGTTGTTCAGGTTAGGCTTTATTATGAAGGTTTCGATTTAGGGATTCTAATATGGGGAATAAGGATGATGGTGGTAGGTTACTGTAGCAGCGGAGATAGTAGCCGGTTTGGTTATTGTTATGACGGTGGTGGTGGTTCGTCAGGGTCACAGGGGCGGTGGTCACAAACTTAGCTCCTATGATTAGAAGGCTGTTATGAATATTGGTTATGGTTGTTGTTGAGAATGGTGATAGTATGATTCGAGGGAAGGTCAGCGGCGGCGTTCGGATCTGATTGTGTGAAGATGATGATGGTTGCTCGGTGTACAGGGGTGACGGAGAGGGTACAATACAGTGGCGGTGGAAGCTTGGAGTACAATCGGGCGGTTTGGAAACAGGTTAGGGAGACGGGTCAACATAGTTAACCCCTAGTCAACCAAGTCAACTAACGGGAACCAAGAGGTATAAAATGAGGAACCGAATATTAGTATGATATGTTATGCGCGTATAAACACGTGTGGGGCATTGACGAGCTTACTAAACAGGGCCAAACTTAACTCGACTAAGTAAAACATGGACAAGGGACTTATATCTAGTTAGATATCATATGAACTATTTATAAGAACAAACATATGGTAGGATGCTTTACTGTATAAGTACTAGGTAATAATAATAATTGAATTATAGGAACAAACATGGGGTACTGGACTATAATACGAAACCAGGACGTGAGAAGCAAGATATTGCATTGAAACTTTAGTCAAAGAAAGAATACATAAGACCAAATGATAATTATATGGACTCTCGGACAATAGATGTGACCGTAAATATATATGGACTCTAGAATAAATCTACATAAGTAACTAAAGGTCCCAGTAGTGTACCCACACGTGTAACCGCGATATTGGTTACACGCACTAATATTTATATACTTGAATAGGATCTTGACTTGGAATGATATGTGACGGTATGACGTGATGTGAAATGCTACTAAGGTGAGTTCCGTATACCACTCCCCTTTTTCTGTTTTAAACGTTTTGGGGTGAATACATGCTTGTGTGCGTAAACTAATTTGTGTGTAAACTGTTTGATGTAACAAGATACAAACTGCCTGATAATACTGACACTCATTAACTTAGAGGTAAGCCACTTAATATATGGGTAGTACTACTTGGGGAATTCCCCACGCATGGTGGACTCGGGACTTAGGGGCCCGGGAAACCCTCCACTAAGGTTTTAAGACCATTGCGGCATATATTTTGCCACTGGATCAATATGGTAGTTATTGATTCTTCGTTTAGGGTTGAGGTGTCGCTTGTGCATCACGTGTGTTGAATTGTGTTAAACTGTGTAAACTGGCTTTGATGTGATAAACTTGTTTTGGATCCGCTTTATTACTTATACGGACTCACCAGCATAATTGCTGACCCAAACTCTTTTAAGCATGTGTTCAGGTACTGCAGACGGATGGATGGTAACGCGAGATATATATTTGCTTGTGTGGAATAGAGATTATCGGGATAGGAGATTGAGTTATGAGCATCGCGGATTAGAGCTTCTAGAGTAGTGGACGTGTTGAGATCGGACTGACTAGTGGATAACAACCCGCCAGCTGCTTCGACGACCGCCGCGTCTCGTCCCTGCATGAATACTAGTTTATTTATTTAAGTTATGTAATTATATTTTTGAATTAGAAATTGTAAAAATACTAAATATTCGTTATCGTTGCTTCCGTTGTGCAAGTCTGTTACCAAACTGTCGTAACGTCCAGCCCCCTCCTGGTCGGGTTGTTACAAGAGAAATATCCATAAAACATATTTTAATATCTTACATTCAACTAAATAATTAATTATATCTAATTTAATGTAAATAAACTAAAAATACAAAATATGATCCAAAAATGATATTTTTGTGAAAAATAATTATTTTCTGATGTATAATAGTGAAAATAATTTTTCCATAATTTTTCTCAATTTATTTGTATTTAAAATAAATTTAATGAGTTTAAATCATGTTTAAATAGTTAAAAATAGAAAAATTAATAAAAATGAATGTTTTCAGGTCCAACCATTTTTATTTCTGTTCATATTGCTTAGAACTAATTTTCTATAAATTTTGAGATTAAAATCATTAAAAATGAATTTTTATCAATTATTTATGATTAAAACTAGTTAAATTAATAAAATTATGAAAAATAAATATTTTTTTAGCAACAAAAATATGATAATTTTCTACTTAATCGTAAGATACTACCAATAAATTTTCATAATTTTTAGACTTGAGATGGATTTACTATGATTTATTGAAGTTTATAATATTTTTAAATAAAATAAACACTATGCATCATCTTCAACCTCTCCACACCCTAACCCTAGAACTCGAACCAGGCTACGATAGGACCCGATTTCATAGGGCTTTTGGAGAGCATGAAAAACTAAACAAAACGGCATAAAGAATCGTACCTAAAGACACACCGAAAAGCCTAAATCGGAGAAAACTTGCGCGGAACGTTTTGAGCTCGTGTGACCGATTTAGAGCACCATTTAACGCGTTTAATATGGGGTTGGAAAGGGAATGAGTGCAGAAGATGATTGGAACAAATTATTTATAACAAGAACGATTTAAAGGTCGTGTTATTCGTATTCTTAAAGTTCCGGCGGTTACCCATAAAACCCGGTTTTAATTCTACTAATTAGTGTGTTATTACTCGATTAAATGATGGGGAAACAAAGGAACAAGGTGGAGAAAACGTATGGAAATAGTCAAATCGAATTAAAGAAGCTTAAATGTGAAGAATGGAGGTGCCGGAATTGGATTCCGGTGGCCGGAATTCTGCCGGAATCGAAAATTATATATATATTTATTTTTTTTCCTTTTTTTTTAAACTTTGCAATTTGGCAGAAATGGTCCTTAAAGTTATTTTGGTTAATTTTATTGAAATTTTAGTTAGGTTCTCTTTATAAAACACCAACCAAGTTAAGTATTTAAAAGTTTTAAAACTCTTATATGTATAAATATTAAACGTATACACGATCCATAACTTAGGCAAATGATGAACTTGTAAATTCGATCTTTTTATTAGATTCGCAATCGCCAGAACTTACATAACTAAAAATAGAGTCTTTCAAATACATGAAGGACTTTAATTGACTCTTAGCCAAAAGATAAGGGTGACGATTGTTACAGTCTCCCCTACTTCAGGGAATTTCGTCTCGAAATTATTCTTCACCCGAAGATTCTGGAAACAGATGTGGATACTTAGTCTTCATTTGGTCCTCTCGTTCCCAAGTGAACTCTGGACCTCGTTTAGACTCCCAACGAACCTTGACAATCGGAATACGACTGCGCTTAAGCGTCTTGACTTCGCGATCCATAATCTCCACAGGTTTCTCTGTGAAATGCATCGATTCGTCCACTTGAATGTCCTCAAGTGGGACATGTAAATTTCCATCAGCTAAACACTTCTTTAAGTTTGATACATGAAAAATAGGATGAACGTAGTTGAGTTCGGCTGGCAGATCTAACTTGTAAGCCACTTTTCCAACTTTTTCCAAAATTTTAAACGGACCTACATATCTTGGAGAAAGCTTTCCCTTTATCCTGAACCGAAACACACCTTTCCAAGGTGAAACCTTGAGAAGAACCATGTCACCCACTTGAAATTCCAAGGGTTTACGCCTTTGATCAGCGTAGCTCTTTTGCCTACTCTGAGCTGCCTGCAAAGATCCACGGATAATAGCAATTTTGTCCGTTGTCTCCTGGATAAGTTCGGGACCGGTAATCTGAGTGTCACCGACCTCGTTCCAGCACACAGGAGAACGACATTTCCGACCATAAAGGGCCTCAAAAGGTGCCATACGGATACTAGCATGATAGCTGTTATTATACGAAAACTCAACCAAAGGCAAGTGTGAATCCCAATTACCACCAAAATCTATGACACAGGCTCGAAGCATATCTTCTAACGTTTGAATGGTACGCTCCGTCTGACCATCTGTCTGAGGATGGTATGCTGTGCTAAGATTTAGTTTAGTTCCCAACGCGTCATGAAGAGTTTGCCAAAAACGAGAGGTGAACTTGCTATCGCGATCAGAAATGATGCTCAAAGGGGTTCCATGACGACTAATGATCTCGGCGATATAAAGATTAGCCAACTTCTCAGCCGAATAAGTCTCACGGATGGGCAAGAAGTGCGCAGATTTTGTTAAACGATCCACAATGACCCAAATACTATCATGACCTCGAGTAGTGCGGGGTAATTTAGTAATAAAGTCCATAGAAATGTTCTCCCACTTCCACACAGGAATTTCTGGTTGTACAAGCAAACCAGATGGACGTTGATGCTCAGCCTTGACCTTAGCACAAGTAAGGCACTTAGCCACATAGTGAGCTATGTCCTTCTTCATACCAGGCCACCAATACAAAGGACGCAGATCCTGATACATCTTATTAGCACCAGGGTGAATGGAATAACGAGACTTATGAGCCTCGTCCATGATAAAGGTTCGAAGATTATCATGATCAGGAATCCAAAGACGATTTGAGAGGTAGAGTAAACCATGTTTCGTCTCCAAGTGATTTTCAGCTCCACAAGACATTTCACCATACATGTTGCCTCCCGTAACAGAGTCATGTTGGGCTTCATAGATTCGAATTTTAAGATCATGGGTTTGAATGCAATTAAGCTGAGTATACTCCTTGCGACTGAGAGCGTCAGCAACAACATTTGCTTTTCCAGGATGGTAGCGAATCTCACAATCATAATCATTTAGAAATTCGACCCATCGACGTTGACGAATGTTTAGATCTTTTTGATTGAAAATATGTTGAAGACTTTTGTGATCAGTGAAAATCACACATGTAGTACCATAGAGGTAGTGTCTCCAAATTTTCAATGCGAAAACAACAGCACCGAGCTCAAGATCATGTGTGGTATAGTTTTTCTCCGATGTTTTAAGCTGTCGTGATGCGTAAGCAATAACTTTGCCCCGTTGCATAAGAACACAACCAAGACCTAAGTTTGAGGCATCACAATAAACCACGAAATCTTCAATATCATCAGGAAGTGAAAGAATAGGAGCATTGCACAAGTTTTGCTTCAAGATTTGAAAGGCTTCTTCCTGACTGGGTCCCCACATGAAAGGTTTATCCTTATGAGTCAAGGAAGTGAGTGGGACCGCGATTTTAGAGAAATTTGCAATGAAATGACGGTAATAACCAGCAAGACCAAGAAACGAACGAACTTCAGTAGGAGTTTTAGGTGCAACCCAACCTTTTATAGCTTCAATCTTAGCAGGATCTACATGTATTCCTTTGTCATTAATCACGTGACCAAGGAATTGAACTTCCTTAAGCCAAAATTCACATTTCGAGAACTTGGCATACAATTTTTCATCACGAAGAAGGCTCAAAACTTGACGAAGATGTTGCTCATGGGCGGTTTTGGTTTTGGAGTATATGAGGATATCATCGATGAAGACAATCACAAACTTGTCCAAGAATGGTTTACATACTCGATTCATTAGATCCATGAAAACAGTAGGTGCATTGGTCAAACCGAAAGGCATAACCATAAACTCGTAATGCCCATAACGAGTGCGAAAAGCGGTTTTGGGAATATCATCCTCATAAACTCGAAGTTGGTGATATCCCGAACGAAGGTCAATTTTCGAGAAACAAGCTGCGCCTTGAAGTTGATCAAAAAGATCATCAATACGAGGAAAGGGATAACGATTCTTTATCGTAAGCTTATTAAGCTCACGATAATCGATGCACATACGAAAAGTTCCATCTTTTTTCTTAACAAAAAGAACAGGAGCTCCCCAAGGCGAGGAACTTGGGCGAATAAAACCCTTGTCCGTCAATTCTTGAAGTTGACTAGCGAGTTCTTGCATTTCTGAGGGTGCGAGACGATATGGGGCTTTAGCAACAGGAGTAGCACCAGGAACTAGATCAATGCGAAAATCAATGGAACGCACAGGCGGTAAACCAGATATATCATCAGGAAACACTTCTGGAAAGTTACGAACAACAGGAACATCCTGAATACTCTTGCCTTTGTCTTTCTTTTCCACAATATGAGCTAAGAAAGACACGTACTTTTTACGAAGATACTTTTGGGCTTGAGTACAAGACATGAGCTTCAAAACTTTCGATGATCTTTCCCCAAAAAACGCGAAGAAAATCACCTGATGGAAGTGGAATTCGAATGAACTTCTCGAAAGAAACGACTTCAACATGATGCTTAGCAAGCCAGTCCATACCTATTATAATATCGAAACTCCCCAACTTCATTGGTACGAGATCAATGAAGAAATCATGGTCATTCAAGTTTAACGTGCAATTTCGAATAACAGAGTCTATGATAATAGGATTGCCATCAGCAACCTCTACAGTGATAGGATGAGCAAGATGAGAACGAGCTCGAGCAAGCAAAGGTTCAAACTCTAATGAGACAAAACTCTTATCCGCACCAGTATCAAACAAAATCGAAGCATATAAGTCATTAATAAGAAATGTACCATTAACCACATCGTTGTCAGCCTGAGCCTGGTTTGCATTAATGTTGAAAGCACGACCACGAGCTGGAGCTGCTTGAATAGCTGGAACTGCTGGGGCTGCTATAGCTGGCTGACGGGACTGAATAAGAGCAGCAAGATGAGGACAACTATATTGCCTGTGGTTAGGATCACCACAAGCATAGCAAGCTCTGGGTTGACTGGTTTTCTGGTTTTGGGTGTTATTGGTGCTTCGACAGTGAGAGGCAGTATGACCCATTCGACCACAAGAGTCACATTTCCAGCAAGGTTGATTGGTTGGGTGGTGAAAGTTGCATTTAGAACATTTAGGGTAAGTGCCAGTATAAGGTTTTGGAGTTGATGGGGCTTGAGGTGCAGCAGGTGGGTTAGCAACAGGAACTTGGTTAAGGGGTGCAACCACAGCATAATTCTGGTTCCTACCTTTACGCTTCTTGTTAGACCCAAAAGTAGTGGCAGAAGTAGCTTTGGAAGATCCAGTAGTAGGGTTTGAAGAGGTTTTAGCTGGTCGTTTGGTACCCTTACGAGTTAAAGTACCGTCCTTGACATGCTTGTCAGTAAGAGCTGCTGTGAGACGAATAGCTTCTTCTACAGTAGTAGGTTTGCTTCCCATAACAGTATCATGAATTTGAGGTGGCAAACCCTCAATATACTTCTCAATAGCAAGAGAAACAGGAGTTACCATGCGAGGAATCAACAAGCTCAACTCATGGAAACGAGTATTATAAGGAACATTGTTTCCACTATCCTGCTTGAGGTGATAGAACTCATCCTCCAATTTCTTCATTTCACTTCGAGGACAAAACTCAATAGTCATAATGGTCTTGAAATCCTCCCAAGACATAGCCAAAGCAGCTTCCATCCCTCTGTTGTGTTTTTCACCATTCCACCAAGTAAGGCTCTCTTTTGAAGAACGCTTGAGGCATGACGAACACGCAAGTGATCGGGACAGTCGCTGTTAATAAAGGTATTCTCCATGCTTTCAAACCACTCGAGCAATCCAGTGGCTCCTTCAGTACCATTAAACTGGTTTGGACGGCAAGAGTTAAAGTGCTTGAAGGTACACTTGTTTTCTTTAACTCCACCATTGTCATTATCATTCCCGTTGGAGTTTCCACTAGAGCTACCATTTAGGTTAAGGTTGGGAAGAATAGCATTCATGATATTAGGGACAAGTGTTTCCAACTTGTCGTTGAGCATGGTCGCGATTCGCTCATCAGACTCCAACTTAGCCTGATGCTTAGAGATTTTCTTGCGAGATTCACGATCAGACATCTACAAAGTAAAGCAACACTTATGAGTTTAAGTTTCAAGTTTAAATAACACGTGACATAAGATGAATAAAACGTAAATAGTAGTTAAATGTGGAATGAAATGAATATCATAACCAATAATCATGATAGTAATATTGATGTATTAAGAATAAATCAACGTATTTGGGATTGTTTCTCAGGAAACTGGTGACTAGCCAAAGAAATTAAAGTATTCAGTGATTCGTGGGGGCGTACTTTAGCCTATAAGTGAATGCTCATCCCGAGAATTCCCAGGTAGGTAAACGGGTCCCTCGTCTGATTGGGATTTATGCGAATTACCAGTCCTAGACAGAAAACTCAGAATACAGGCGCTCACCCTTCCAGATTGCACGTGCTCCATCACCATAATATTTCAAATCTTTTAGCGAGACTTTAAGATGAGATAATGAAATAAGTTCTTGAGATGTGGATTTCACTCCTAGCTCAAGGTTATATTTCAAAAATAAAACATGGTAGAATGAAACCAGTCACTAAGTTAAGGATATCACTCCCCGCTTAATGATTAGGTTTCTATTGGAGGGATAAATTCCTTGAGATTTGGACGTCTCCTATCTCGAAAGGAAATTATTCCAAGAATAATAAGTAAAACATGAAGATAAACGAAACTACTTACCAAGGTGAGGTGATCAATCCCATCTCGATAAATTCATTTCATTTAAAATAAAATTAAGATCTCCTTTGTGTATGATAGAATATAATAGATAGCTTAGAGAATCCATAAGATTAAGAGAGAACCATAGAGAATAAGAGATAGCACATAAAAGGATAGCTTAGTTATAGTCTAGGTCAAAAGTATTTACTAATAACCTAATTCCCTATAACCATGGCACTGATACCAATCTGTAACACCCCAACCGATGGCGGAATCATCGATGTGCCACGTAGTGACGATTGTTCAAAAGCACATGGACTAAGATGTAAATATAACAAACATGATTTATTCAATTCAAGTGCAAATTACATAATGTCTCAAAAGTTCCAAAACATGATAAACATAGTTCTAAGTTTTATTTAAAGCCCTAGGTCCACAACCTAAGCGTGGAAACCACAAACTTGTTCAAAGTGCACTTGAAACATGTACAAAAATAACTTGGTCAACACATATAATGCATTGGTGAGCATATCCATTTGCTACATATAGTATAAAAATCATTTCGCAATACATGTGTTGTATACTGTTTGCAACTATGTATTAAGCAGTATCAGTCAAAATCAACCCTAATGATAAATGATCCAACGATTAACCCACAATTGATAATGATTCACACAACAATGACCAAGGACTTAACTCGTTAACGTAAGTCCACAGGGGTATATACCATAGTACTATTCATTGAAATGCTAGGCCACAAGGTTAATGATTTTGACAGTCAATAGTACACTTCGTGTGTGGGTGTGTGGGCCCCACTAAGGATTGTTGGAGACACATGATTGGCTAAGAGGTTATGTGGGTCCTCTTTCTATTTTATTATTTAATTGATTTTTTTTATTTTTATTAAAGTAAGGGTATTTTAGTAATTTCACACCCACTTAACTGGATTATTTAACCTCAGTTAGCTCCAGGGACTATCCGAGTGCAAAAAGTTCACTGTTTCGGGACTATACCTGTAATTTTGGAAACTTAAGGACTATAGGTGAAAATTGTGCAAACCACAGGGACTATTCGAGCAATTTTCTCTATGTATAAACATTAAACGTATACACGATCCATAACTTAGGCAAATGATGAACTTGTAAATTCGATCTTTTTATTAGATTTGCAAACGCTAGAACTTACATAACTAAAAATAGAGTCTTTCAAATACATGAAGGACTTTAATTGACACTTAGCCAAAAGATAAGGGTGACGATTGTTACAAAAAGTTACCAAGTGCCAAAAGTGTTACCAAGTTCAACCTGTCAATACTATGAAATGTTCAACCAAAGTACGCTAGCTAGGCGTATGTTTTGTTACTACTACGATTGGAAACCATTACTGGACACGTCACAAGTTACCAATGTTACAGCCCGAATAATGTTACAAGTTACAAGGTCGAGACAATATGCACCCGCCCGGCTCCCAGCCGACGAGTGGGGCAGGTCACGCTCAATAGATCTATCCACATTTCCCCCGCTGTGCTACCCCGCACATTCATGGTTTCCCCCGAGACTTAAAAGATTGTACAGTAACCCAAAATAACCCATAGTATGACAAAGGTTCTCAAAACATAGTTCAACGCATGTTTTCTCCCCCAAAAGTAAAACGAGAGAAAGTGGGGTCGTGAACACACCTTAGGTTGCGTTACTTGTAAATGGTTAAATCAGTATGCTACGTTAGTCCCGTATAGCGGTGACCTAACATATGACAGATATAAGTACTTAGCCTAATAACCCGTAGGTTAACAAGTCCCCGTATGTCCAGACCATAACCAAGTTTATTTGAAAATGCGTTTGACTGTTAACCCGACTAAATTAGATGAGACTCGACATCCCATTGGTGACCCGACATCCCACGTGTTAATCTTATACAAGGTATCATGTAATCTATGCAAGTAAACACTTAACATGCGTAAAAGTTCACCAAGTCTAGCATATAGTTCAAATAACCCACAAACAAGTCCGAACATGTGTTACCGAGTTATTGGACATGTCCCGAGGTTCCCAGCATGTTCCTAGGTGTCAAATCATGTCTCCGGATGTCAAAATACACTTACAGGAGCAGTACATGCGATTAGGAGAAGTCAACTAGCAATTAGGAAAAGTCAACTAGCATTTAGGAGTGTAATCGCCTATAGTATAGGCATTTAGGCTCCTAATCGCCTATAGCCTTAGGCGATTAGGCCTATCCACGTTCAGTATAGGCAATTAGGCTATCACACATGCATTTAGGATCTAACTAGTGATTAGGATCGTAATCACCTTCAGTATAGGCGATTAGGCCCGTAATCACCTTCAGTATAGGTGATTAGGCTCCTAATCACCTTCAGCATAGGCGATTAGGCTCCTAATCACCTTCAGCATAGGCGATTAGGCTATCACACATGCATTTAGGATCTAACTAGTGATTAGGATCGTAATCACCTTCAGTATAGGCGATTAGGCCCCTAATCACCTTCAGTATAGGCGATTAGGCTCCTAATCACCTTCAGCATAGACGATTAGGCTTCCTAATCGCCCCCTGCAGACCTGTTCCGCTTTTTTCGCGCGTTTAACCCTCCAAATCAGATCCGAAACACGTGGAAACACCCAATATCAAACCCAAAACATTAATAAACCTATTTCAAGCAAAACCCCTAAATTATCATCATTCTAACAGTCCCGAATGCAAGCGTTTTCCCAAAATAGTATACTTACCATGAAAAAATCACACCAACATGCAAAACTTACCCTAAATAGCAAATATCCAGATTTCATCTCATAACAACGTTGTTCAACATTATCCTATCGTTCTAGCATCATCCTAATGCAAACCCTAATATCATACATTCAACAAAACACATCATATCATCCTTAATCCTTCAAAATCATTCAAACGGGTCAAAACACCTATTATCAACAATACACAACTATGAACCTCCAAACTCATAGATTAACATCATAATAACTCATTTAAGTCAGAAACATATCAAACACACAAGAACAATCATGTTTCAATAATAAAAATCCTATCTTTGCATGAATACATCACATATAGCAAGCATAGAGGTTTGGGTTTGTTTAGAAACTGTTTTTAATAAGTTTTCAAAGACACAAATGTTTAGAAATCAGGTTTGGACCTTTAGGGAACAAAACAATAACATTATAAAGGTTTGGGGATGAAGAACACACCTTGGATTTGTAAGGAAATGAGGTGTAAGGCTTGTAAAGGTGATTTCTTGAGCAAAATGTGTTTCAGAGGATGTTTGTGAGTTGGGAGAGGTTATGGGACGGCTAGGGTTGCACAAATGATGTTTTACAAGTCAAGGGTGGTATTTATAGGCGTTTGTAGTCGTTCAACACATGTCAGGCGATTATGCAGCAGTATAGGCGATTAGGGTTCCTAATCGCCTATACCTATTGGTGATTAGGGCTAATCGCCTTCCCTATTGGTGATTAGGGCTCTAATCGCCTTCAGTATAAGCATTTACACCAATCACCCCCTATCAGCATGCAATTACACCAATCACCCCATATCAACATGCAATTACGCCAATCACCCCCTATTTACATGCAATTACGCAAATCACCCCCTATTTACATGCAATTATGCCAATCACCCCCTATTTACATGCAATTACACCAATCACCTATAATGTCATGCAATTACGCGTAATCACCATCTTAACACATATACACACGTATTCACATACCGACAAATCACATAATGATTATAAACACATAATTCATGAAAACAAACACGTTCACATTCGTTCACCAATTCCCGGGACTCGAGACCTGCGTGTGTGTGTTAAAACCCCAATGATCCTCCGAATCGTTGATCCCTGGACAATTACTTAACGCGACTCGACTCAATTGACTTTGTTACATATGATGTATGCGTGACTCGCTAAGGTAGACTTACCGGATTTTTAAAAGTTACTAACCGGAGTTTGCCGGGTGTCACAAAAAGTACGATGTGCTCGTAGTTTTTTCAGCGAAAGTGTTAGTGAATATCGGATGTCAATAAAAGGAAAATGGACTCCTCCTTTTATTGTACCTCAACGTCCGACTTCCTCAACCCGTCCTCTACCCTTGGTGGGGCCCGACCCAGGTAGAGGTGTCTCTTGGTTTCCGACCCAAATCCTAAAGCCCAATTGGTGCAAGTGGCTTTGATAAAAAAAGAGGAGAAAGAGGGGGATGTTACCGTCCTGAGGAAGATACACTTGGCGTCCGATGAGTGGACACTGATGGGTGGCGGACACGTGGCGCCCGCCTAATGGCTACTCCAGGGCGGTGGGTAATCATCCCTTCATCTAGAACCTGAGACAAGTGGGGGTTGCAAAAGTCTTCTTTCAGAGAGATATCTTGGCTGGGGAGCTGCCACGTCATCATCCTTTCTGGGTGTCAGGCTAAGCGAAGCCTTTGATTGGTTGAGAACTCTGACGGGCAGCCTATTGCGTCAGGAACAGTTGTCCAGGGTAACTGTCACACCCTCAAATTCCCACGGGCAGCCTACTCCTCAATCTCAGAACCCACCATCTTAAGATCCCCGTATTCTTGTTCCAATCTCTTGATCTCCTCTCGCGGGCAGTACTCATCCTTCAACCTATGCACGAAATCCGCCCAAGGCATGGCGTTGGCCTCCCCGAGACCAAGTGTCTGAGTGACGCAATTCCACCACGTCAAGGCGGGTCCTAAAAAGGTTCCCGAAGCAAACTTCACCCAATCCGTTGCTGGAGTCTCACATAAAACAAACACCGACTCCGTCTTCTCCAACCACCTGAGCAACTCCACAGCTCCCTCCGTACCACGGAAGTTGAGGGGCTGACAATCCTTAAACCGCTTATAGGCAACTCCCGCCTACACCGGAGGAGCGGCAGCACCCATGAAAGTCTGCTGGGCCGCCTGAAAGGCAGCTAGTGCAACGCCCAACTGTTGCTGCATCATCTCATTGAGCTCATCATACGTCAGGGTGATGTTACCACCACCTCTACCCCCGCCAGTGCGGCCTCCACGTCGTCCCCCAGTACGTCCACCAGTGCGTCCTGGCATCTTCTGAGAAAGTAAGAAACAAACACTCAGACCCATCACCAACGCTAAACCAAGAGAATACGAAAAGTCCAGGATTGGGTCCAAATGTGACCATTAATTCCAACCCGAGATCCACCAAGTCTTCCATGCATTTCAACTTATGATTTCGTGTGCACCCGAAATGATAAATTGCTCTACATGGTCCTCAAGGCATGCCCCGAGCTTGAACCTCAAGTCACCGGTACCCTCATCTTAGGAAGATACAGTCAACACAGATCAACGAATGAAACTAGGAATAACCAAGAATGAGATAGGTAATGTGACACTGTGTGATAAGGATACCGACACCCCGACAAAGTTAGTATGTTTTCCAAAAGACACGACTCAAATGTATGTGACCGTCTAGTGTGTGAGACTCGGCTATAGTCTAGACTCTACATGCAGTCCTAGTTCACTATAACCACTGGCTCTGATACCAATCTGTCACACCCTCAAATTCCCACGTGCGGAGTTCTACCGCGAGGCGTGTGACACACCAGGATCCAAGTCAACGGTCACAATAAACGACGTCTAAATGTAAAAACATACGTAAGTAAAATCATGCATAAGATTTAAAAAAAAACCATCATTTGAAAGCGCGGAAGCGTTTAAGTTTACAAAAGTCAAAAGTAAATGGAAACATAAGTTTAAGAGTTTAACATCCCGAAGAAAACATGCATAATGATCCTAGACGCGAGTACGACTCCAGTGCGACTCCGTGCGCCTAGATGACAGCTGCTACCTTAGCGACTTGAGAAAGCATGCTAAAAACGTCAGTATAAAATACTGGTGAGTTCACAGGTTTTTAAGGAAAATGTTTCACGAGTGTGAACTTTGATAAACCTTTACCAATGCTGAAGCTAGGATACACGAATACCTGAGTTCACAATGTATGAGTACATGGGTACACGACTACACGGATGCACGAATACACGAAAACACGGATACACGATTTCACGTATGCACAAATACACGGATACACTATTTCACGAATACACGTATACACGACTACACTATTTCACGAATACACGTTTGCAAGAATACACCAAACTACCGTCATTCCCGTTTCCCCGTTATGCGTCACCGAATGTTCACAGTTTTACCCAAACTTAAAAGAGTTGTTTAATTAGCCGAACACTTTTGTATAAGCAAATCAGGTTTGTGTGTAAGTTTTTAAGAACACAAGTGTGTAGCATGTTTCTCCCCCGAAAACAAAACAGATAAAAGTGGGGCCGTGAACTCACCTTAGGTTGCGTCTTCTGTTAAATGAGTAAACCGTTTGTATGATATGATAGCCCCAACTAGTGGCGACCTATCATGAGATATGTGTCAGGTTAGACTAATAACCCGTCGGGTTCATTAGTCCCTAAGTCCAGTCCATGACCATTATGTGTCCGAAAAGCGTGTTTGACCGACAACCAGACTACGTAAGACAAGACTCGACATCCCGTTGGTGACCCGACATTCCACGTGTTCATCTCATACACAAACATATACAAAACATGAAACTTAGTACTTAACATGTGTTAAAGTTCAATGAATCTAACACATAGGTCAAATAACGCACAAATAAGTCCAAACACGTGTTACTATGTTACTAGGCATGTCACGGGGTCCCTAGCATGTTCCTAGGTGTCGAATCGGGTTTCGGAATGTCAAAATACACTTATAACAGCAGTACACGCGATTAGGAACTTAGCATGCAATTAGGAAAAGTCAACATGTGATTGGGGATGGTCAACAGGCAATTAGCATGCTAATCGCCTATAACAGCATGCGATTGGGATGCCAATCGCCCCTTAAGGGAGCCTAATCGCCTATACAGCAGGCGATTGTGAGGCTAATCGCCTGCTGCAGCTGCACAATGCAATTTCGCGCGTTTAACCCTACAGATCAGATCTGAAGCATGCGTAAACACCCAATATCAATCCTAACACATTAACAAACATATTTCAAGCAAAACCCCTAAGTTTTCATCATTCTAACAGTCCCGAATGCGAGTGTTTTCCCAAAATAGTAACTTAACATGTAAACATCACATCAACATGCAAGAACTTGCCCTAAATAGCAAATATCCAGATTTCATCACATAACCACGTTGTCCGATAGTATCTTACTGCTCTAGAATCATCCTAAAGCAAACCCTAACATCAAACAATCAACAACACACCTCATAGCATCCTTAATCATTCAAAATCATTCAAATGGGTCAAAACATCAAACATCAACAATACACAACCAAAACCATCCAAACTCCTAGAACATCATCATACTAACTTGTAACAGCCATAAACACCTTAGTAACACAAAAACAATCATGTTTCAATCCTAAAAATCCTACCTTTAAACACAAATAACACATACAACACACATAAAGGTTTGGGTTTGTTTAAAAACGGTTTTAAATGGATTTTCAAAGACAAAAACATTTATAAGTCAGGTCTGGACGTTTAGGGAGCAAAATATAATCATTTAAAGGTTTGGGTTTGAAGAACACACCTTGGATTTAAGAGGAAATGATGGGATAAGCTTGGAAATGGTTGTTTTGATGTAAAAACGAGTTCCAGAGGGTGTTTGTATGTTGGTATGGGTTATGGGACGGCTAGGGTTGCACAAATGGTGTTTTGGAGGTCAAGGGTGGTATTTATAGGCGTTTCTAGTCGTTTAAGACACGTCAGGCGATTGTGCAGCCTTATCAGGCGATTAGGGCTGCTAATCGCCTTCACTATCAAGCGATTAGCCCTAATCGCCCTATAACAAGCCCCAATCGCCCTATATGTCCTGTAATCGCCCCTCTGAAGGCGATTAGGGCTTCCTAATCGCCCTCAGGGTCTGGTTCTGTGTATTTGGCGCGTTAAACCCCGTTTTAACATATGTTAACATGTTTTCACATACCGACAAGTCATATAATGATTATAAACACATAATACATGAAAATAAACACGTTCACACTCGTTCACCAATTCACGGGACTCAAGACTTGCGTGTGTTAAAACCCCAATGATGTACGACTCGACTCGACTGACCCTGTTATGTGTAACGTATGCGCGACTCGCTAAGGTAGACTTACTAAGTTTTCAAAAAGTTAGTTACCGGAGTTTGCCGGGTGTCACAGTAGCATTGCCCTGGGGTGTGTGTCTCGATGCTGCCCTGAAAGGAATCTTTCAGTCGTGTTGATGAAGGTTCATTTATCTTGTTGGGGAAACTTCATTCTGCGTTGATGTAAAACGGGCGGGTGAGCATGCGTCCATTGAGTCATGGACGCATATGGTGATCCGCTGACGTAAAACGGGCGGCCAACCGTTTGCCCATTGGGTTATGGACGCGAGATGCTCCGCTGACGTAAAACGGGCGCAGAGCCATAATCATGTGAAAACGGACGCAACTTTGTGTGGGTTGATTTTGTGATATGATATTACTAGTGTATGATATTACTAGTGTTTGCTATCATATCCCTTCACTTTCCTTCTGTGTGTTAGGGTATAAGGGGCACTCCTAGAAAAATATTTTCTTTCACTGATTTTAACCAGTTATACACTGCCACATCATTTCACTAATTTACTTCACTGAAACACTTTTTTTGTAGGCAACACTCCACTGATTCTTTCATTATATTTCATTTAAATTTGAGAAAACTAACCGTTATATAGGCAGTCGGTAATTAATTTTGTTACCGTTACATTTAAACCGTTGCAACAATTTGGAATTTGTACCGTTCCGATTTGGTCTATAAAAACACCTTAAACTTCAATACAAAAAATCACACAATAAACCGGTTATACTTTAATCGTTTCGTAAAAATGGTCCCGTGGAATGCAAATGAGGATATCGCGTTAACGAGGGCATACCTGATAGTGAGAAACACATGGGTTCATGAAGTCGATACCCCAATTTCGTTTTGGCACCGGATGTCGGGGATATTCAATAATTTAACCGGCACAAATGACCACTCCAAGGATTCACTCGTTCGTAGGTGGATTCTTCTCTGGTCCAGGTGTCTCCGTTGGAATGTCCTCTATGAAGCCACGATGGAGAGGCACCCTAATGTTTAAGAAGACATTGCAATCCAACTCACTCGCGGCGACTACTACCGTGCACAAATGACTAACTTCACCCTTTTTGCGTCATGGCGAATGTTGCAAGATTTATTTAATAATTAATGTTTACGGTTGTTTAATGTTTATTGTGTAATGGTGTTTAAATTTTTAATGAAAGTTAACCGTGGCAATTATTTTATGTGAATGTATGATTTGTATAGGGGTAAAAGATAAAAAAATGTCAAAATGTAAACGGTCAAAAAATAAAACACAGTAAAAAAATCACGGTCAAAGGTGAAAGAAAAACGTGGCATATTATCATTGGTCAAGAAAAGGGCCGTTTCTTTGTACCAGCATGGTAACAAGAACCAGAAAACGGTTCACGAGAACCCTACCAGCACATGTGGCGGCGGTATTACTGTGCTGGTAATGGGGTACCTGTGCCCAATTCTAGTGGCGTCCCGTCCCCCTTACTGATACTACAAACACACTTTTCTTGCATATGTCGAGGCAAAGTATGATTTTATTAAAAATTCAAACACATCTGACTTAGATACCCTAAATGTGACTCAAATTTACATCAGACTTGTTCCAACCATGTACGATGTCAATCAAGTTGGATTAGCGGGCTAGCTAGTCGAATTATTCAGCATGAAAACAACATATTTATTCGTGTTAAAAACTAAACAATAATCTGCACACACACTTAAAATGGTGTAACGCGAGAAAGAGCCGTTTTGCTTATTTATTGAAAAGTGTCAAATGGGTTGACGGGCCGGCCTGCAGTAGTCAAGTTTAAACATATTAATCATGTTCTTGAGTTGTAAAAAATGGGTTAAACGAGTTATTATGTTGATCTGTTTACATAAAGTGGTTAAATAGGTCAACCCAAAGACAACATGTTTATTAAACGTTGGATATCAAAACCCAAAACTCGATGACTTTTGTGTTGTGTTGAAAACTGCCACCTATAGTCATCCCACCTTTGAGGACACCTTACCCCGTCAAACCCCAGGTGACATCTCACTATCTACCGATTACAGTTGTGACTAGCAGAGACCCTTGCAATGGCAAACATGAAAACTGTACCTCACCCTTAGATATCACCTCCTTGCAGCCTGCAGCGACGACAAGCAGACACTAGGTTGGAGAAGATGGAGTTTGTAGGCAATTGCAACAATGGAAAGGGGATACTGGTGATATTATCAGTGGTGCATGAAGCCTATACAATTAAAACCACAATACAGATATACGAAGGTTGACCCAAGAACCCGAACGGGTCAGACCAATATGGTTGAAGCAGTTCAGCCCATGCAACTGAGGATAAAACAAGAATTGTAGAACACCAATATTTTAACACACCTATATGGAAAGAATGCATAAATCACAAAAAAAAATACCCAAACACAAATATTTACCAATATCTATATTTCTTTACACAACAGATATAAATAAACCAGACACGAGTTTTGTGTAGCCACACATGCAATTTTTTAACTGCAACAGCCCCCTGCTTGAGAAGCTGACCCGTCTCTTCCGCCTGAAGGGCCAGGAATGCCACCATATCCAACTTTAATTCCAAACGACTGCTATCCATATCCACAATACCCAATTTATTAGTAAATAAGTAAATGATCATGGTTTTAGATTTAATAAAATCATATTAATCTTGTAAATTAGATTGGAGAATAAAATCATAATAACACTTGCCTCATTGGATACATCAAAAACCCCATCCTGGATCTTTTTATAGATTGTTCCAGCAGTGTTTATGAATGCCTGAAAAAGATTATTAATCTTAGAAGAGTAATACCTTTCAAAAAAAAATATTAGAAGAGTAAAAAAAACGCAGCTATATGGTTAACAAGGATGTTAAACGGCTAGTGTTTGTGGATTGGATGGTGAAACCTGACATGAACCCAAAAATCATGTCAAACATATGAACACGAACACGACAGTTATTTCTAGGTTGACAAGAATACGGCTCGTTTAACCTGACTTTTTTTTGCATATGAATACTCTACTATTAACAAATTTACAACAAAAAAATTACCAATGTATGTAAAACAGTTACGTCTAAATCATAAAAGTTGATGTCAATTTCTGTTTTATTTTTATAGCCTGCATAGAATACGCAGCCATTTTAAATTATAAACATAAAGACAGTAATATAACAAAAAATAAAATTATTTGGTTAAAAATGCAAACCCAAGTCAACATAAATTCGACTCATTAAGGTAAACATGTTCGCAGGTTCGACCCAGAACTGAACCAAACCTGTTTAGACTAAACACAAATGTGGGAGTTCCGTGCTAGGTTTGTTTCGTGTCATAAGTTCACACGCATATTGAACATTGTTCAATAATGTAATATAGAAAAAAAAAATCGTCTGTTTACCTCCTCAACATTTTGAGCGGTTTTAGCTGAAGCTTCCATGAATATTAAACCATGTTCTTTAGCAAATTGTTCTCCTTCTTCAGTGCTAACAGCTCTTCTGTGTGCCAGATCACACTTGTTACCGATTAACATTATTGTCATGTTTGCATTTGCATGCTGTCTGGCATCTTCCAACCAGCTGGCAAGGTGATTAAAGGTTTCTCTCCTGCATTAAAAATTAATTAAAAACATTGTTTATAAAAGAAATCATAATACCATTCTTGGTTTTAAAAAGCGCAAAGCGCACAAAAGCAACGAGGTCTAAAACCGAGGCGCAAAGCGCAAAAGCGGTGGGCTTTTTGTACGCGAGGCGCAAGACAATTATATAATTTTTTTTTATATATGCTATAGGTTTT
This sequence comes from Ambrosia artemisiifolia, assembly GCA_032199755.1. Classification (NCBI taxonomy): domain Eukaryota; kingdom Viridiplantae; phylum Streptophyta; class Magnoliopsida; order Asterales; family Asteraceae; genus Ambrosia; species Ambrosia artemisiifolia. Next base: position 49,904,854 of record CM063515.1, on the reverse strand, counting down.
TAGCATTATTTACTCAAAATATAGATACAAATAAGGTATATATATGATTTAACTAAAATGTACAACCTTTTCAGCTACATGTATAACAATTTTAAGCACAACCTTCTCGCTTTTTTTTCTTGCGCTTTTAGTGCGCTTTTCTTGCGCTTTTCGTACACTGCTCGCCTAGGGTTACATAAGGCGCACGGATTTGCGCCTAGGTGCGCTTTGCGCTTAAGCGCGCTTTTTAAAACATAGAATTACCATTACACATTGGACCTTACCTGGTGATATCATAAACCAGAAGTGCACCTGCAGCGCCTCTGTAGTATGAGCGTGTTATAGACCTAAATGATTCTTGACCCGCCTGACAGAAAGAGGAATTTCATACCCATGTAACACATGGTAACATAATAAGAGAAAAATGAAATAGAAGTATGAACAAACCGTGTCCCAGATCTGAAGTTTGATTGGTTTGTTGTCGATTGTGATCATTCTGGCGCCAAATTCGACGCCAATGGTCAAATCATGAACTGGTTGAAAACGTTTGTCTGTGAACTGCAATAACAAGCATGATTTTCCAACCCCTGAGAAAAAGAAAAACCATCCACATTAGGTGGAATTTCCCATTATCAATGGCAGTATAACTGTCAAGATTATGTGTTCATTTTAATGATATTTAACCATAGAAAAATGATAACCCGAACACAAAGCCTTCCATATCAAGGCACAAACAAATCCAATGAAACACTACAGTATAAGTAATTTGCATAAAAAAGAAAGGCTGAAATCGCGAATTAGCGACCCACTCTAGTTCACATTGAAGTAGCAATTAGCATACTTGTATATGTTCATGATTTTATGGCATCATGCTTATATCCTGATAGAAGTTTGGATTGACATCAGGTTTTGAGGCAGATATTACAAGTTACAAGTAGTGATAAAATAACAGATTATAGAAACCAACTAGAATGGTACAGGGGACCCTAAGCTTTTAGGGTAAACTCTAAGATCTAATGAGCATCATATGGCACCAAATTAAACCTAAAACATCCTACTACGAGGTTGATTGAATCAAACCTAATACTCTTAAAAAGCTATGTTATCAAGGCTCACCCAGGTGCGCGCCTAGGCACACTTTTCAGGCCCAGCGCAGCCTTCTCGCTTAAAAAGCCTCACTTTCGGGCCCTTAGGCACATTTTTCTAGGCCAAGTTCTGGCCAAAATTCGTCTAAATCAGGTCTGAAACAATTATAACAGCCCTAAACAAACCTGAAATCAACCTAAACTAACACTATACAAGCCTTAAACATGTCTAAAACTTCTAATAATTATATTGTTATACTGTGTGTCTCGCTTATAAAAAGTTCTCCCTTGCACTCAAGCCCAAGGCTAAAAAAAAAAAACTTCTTTTCCCAATATCCATATTCTTTGCTTACTTCCATCAATTTATTCTATAAACAACCATTAGATCATGTAAATTCTTCCCAATTAAGCTACAAAAACTAATACAACATGACCCACCTTTGAAAAAACACAATCAACACAAAATTCGATACATATATTGCAACAACTATCGAAATTCAAACTGAATGAAAGCAAAATTAATACCAGTATCTCCGATGATGATGTACTTGAAGAGGTAAGCGTACGACATGGTTACTTAGATCTTCGAAATTGTTAATAAAACAGAGTAAAGGAATCAATAAATCTTTGATTTGGATCAAAAGATTAGATCAGGGATGAATAAAGCTTTAAAAAGGGAGAGGTTTTTTTTAAAAGATCAAAACTTGTAGGTGTTATTGTGTGTGTGAGAGAGAGAGGGTTATGTTTATATGTTAAAAGTGGTGATGTGTGTGCTTAGCTGTTAGTTTGCACCGTCACGTTACGTGATACCAATGCCTTCCTTTAAACTCTAGATAAACAATACTATAACCTTCTATATAACTTAATTTTTTTTGATATATCTTAATTTTTTTTGATATATCTTAGGCTTAACCGTGTTGGTTTTGTGGGGTACTCTGGGCTGACGTGGCCTCGATGATCACGGCATCTACAACGTCCTAGTTGGTGAGGCTGTGGAATGTATGGAAAGCTCCATGATCTTCATAAAATAAAAAGTTTCGGGAAAATCACGAAAATAGTCATTTGACAGGATTTTTTTTTACGAAATGGCATCCTTCTGTCTCTTTAGAAAGACAGGTCACCAAGTTCAAGCCGTCTCCAGTGAGGTTTCCCGTATGGACCAATACAAAACCGACACCTCATCACACTCTCTCTCTTCTCTCTCTCTTTTTCCTCATTTAAACTCAAGAAAAAGGGGAAGTCAATACACCGCCTCTGTTTCAAGAAAAAGAAGATCAGATACACCCATAAAGGTCACAACTTATATGCTCAGATACACCCTAGGCATCTCATGAAAATAACCACTAACCACCGCCTCTGTCGCCGCCGGCGAAATTGACTTCCCCTCCGCTCCTTCCTGTTTCTCTCTTGCATAGACATAAGATCATCGCAACCCCCCTTTCTCTCTAAATAAACCCAGCCACCTCTCCCCCCTCTCTCTCAAAACCTAGCCGGCACTACCACTCTTCCTCTCTCTCTAAAGTTGTTCTTCATCTTCGTAACAAAGATCTCACCGGAGATGTCACCGAAAACCACCAGAAACGTCACCAGAAAAAAAAACACAGAGGGAGATGTCACTGGGAAACCCACCGTAGACTTCAAGCAAGACGTAACCAAAGACGCCTGGCTGCTAAAACGTCTTTAGCTTTACCGGAGACGTCAGGCAGGCGGGGGAGACATGTGTCGTCACCTAACGCGTCCAAACCGGAAACGTCTCGGGAGATGCCTTGGGTGCCTTGAACTTGGTGACCCATCTCTCCAAAAAGACCGGGGGGATTTCATAAGAAAAATCCGGTCAAAGGGTTATTTTCGTGATTTCCCCAAAAGATTCATTTTAGGAAGGGGGAGGGGGGAGGTAACAGTCATAAAAAGCATTGGCCATTTAAGAAAAATCCATTTTCCAATTTGTTTAACCTTTCTACCTATTGTATTTACTTTTTTAGGAAGGGGGGCGGAGGTAACAGTCATAAAACCTACTACAGTTTTTATAAAAAAAAAACTTACAATTGATCCAAAACAACCACCAACACCAAACATAGATTCGTCTATTTATTCGTTGGCCGGTTTTGTCAACCTCCGAATGCGATTCAATTGCAAATGCAAGAACAACAACAATGACAACAACTGATGTAAGCAAATATGTAAATAAATTAATCAACCAAGTTAAACCTTAGATCTCTAAGACCACATATAACCAGCAAGTGTACCGATCGTAAGTAGCAAGTAGGCAAGGCCAAGTATCGATCCTAGGACTCCATCTAGACACATATGATTTCACCTTTACGAAGTTACTTAGTCAATTTATTAATGGGGGCTGGGTTATAACTAAACTTAACTAAGAAAAACTACAAGTAAACTGGAAAACTAGAAACTAATACGAAAGGACAAAAGCTGGTTTGGAACTCAGATGTGGAGAAAACTAGTCACCTAGGTAACCCTAGACAATACAAATAATACTGACTAGAGACTCTATTATTATCCAATAAAACCTCCTGCTAAAAATAGTTGACTAGACTCAAGAAGAGACAATTATTAAAGTGCTAAGATGAATATGGATCGCCCTAGCAAAACCAAATCCCACAGAAATTGGGTAACTAGTCACTATTTGATCCAAAACCCTTAAACTATGAAGCAAACTTAAACGTCAATGATTAAAATCCTAGGAAAACACCAAATATGAACAAGCAGCTAACCTCGACCTAACGATTACCAACTACTGAACAATGCTCAGTTAAATAACCTAGCCATTCCGAATTATATTTCTAACATTCAGGAAAGGATTGCACACCTTAGTTAATTAATTTTAAAGGTTTATTAAACTTGTGGTATTTCTAACTAAAAGAACTAACCCGAAAACCTAAGTAATGAAACCAGAATAGCTTCTAGACATATGGGATATTTCTATATGCCTAGACCCACAAAACCAACAAACAAACAATCAAATCAAATCAAATACAAGAACTAGCCCGAAAACCTAAGTAATCAAACCAAAATAGCTTTTAGACCTATGAGATATTTCTATATGCTAGACTCATAAAATCAACAAACAAACAATCAAATCAAATAACACCAACACACAAATATTCAAAATCCACTAAGATAAAGTCACGTAATTCAACACATCCAAATCAGAAATAAAAAGTTGTTAAATAAAGCAAAGTATAGTTCATCATCCTAAGCAGCCATGAAAGGCATAGCTACTCATGTAGTTCAAAAACATAGTCTAAAAGTTAAGTGAAAACCAGGCAAACAAGTCTAAATAACAAAAATGAGTAAATCAAACTGAAAGCTAATTAGGAGCAAGTCCTATAGCTCCGGAATTTCGCCTCTTGCCCAAAATCACCTTCTTAGCCTCTAGAATTTGTAAGTATATGTTAATCGCCGAATTAGGGTATTTTAATGATAACCATGGGTTTTAAGTGATTAAGTTTGATAAAAACACGAAGTTGGCCCATTTTAGCATCCCTTGCTTGCGGGGTATTTCTTGGACTTGCCCGCACCACGCGGCGCCTTTGGAAATTAAGCGGCTTCAAGCCTTTATTGGGTCGGGTCTATTGCTTGGGCTCCTTTTCTTTGCAACTTTGCAGCTCAAGCGAGTGCGAGCTTTGCAGCTCACCATTCACTCTAATCTTCCTAATAAAATTCGTGAAGCTCAGGTTAAAGCTCTGAAAGGAGAGAACATTAAACTTGAAACTCTGCATGGTGCTGATAAGAACTTAGAACTGAAACCAGATGGACTTTAGTACTTCATGAATCGAGTCTGGATTCCACTCTTTGGGGGTCTCAGACAACTCGTGCTAGACGAAGTTCACACCTCCTGTTATTCAGTACATCCTAGTTCGGATAAGATGTACCAAGATCTCAAAACTCGTCAATGGTGACCGAACATGAAAGCTAAAATAGCAACTTATGTTAGTAAGTGCTTGACTTGTGTCAAAGTTAAGATTGAGTATCAAAAACCTTTGGGCCTACTTCAGCAGCCAGAAATTTCCCATGTGAAAATGAGATGAGATTTCTATGGATTTTATCACCAAATTCCCTCAAACACCAGGTGGGTATGACACCATTTTGGTCATCGCTGACCGATTGACCAAATCTGCCCTTTTCTTGGCAATTAAGGAGACGGACAAACTGGAGCGTCTAGCCGCTATCTATATCAAGGAAGTTGTTTCTAGTCATGAGGTGCCTACTTTGATTATATCGGATCTCGATGTGCGATTCAGGAAGGATTAAAGTTGCTTTGTTTGATTGTTTGAAGAGCTTTAGGGAGTCGGTAGCAAGTTTCTATAACTTTTGGATTTGGATTTAGCTTTTGCGTTTCGAGTTTTGGAGACAACTTAATTTCAGGTTTTGGAAATTACTTAGCTTTTCTAGTCCAGTTTGGGACTATGCATTCTATCCTGGGTTTTGGGATACTTTGATTCCTTGTGTGGATCAGGTTTTGATTCCTTGTGTGAATAAGGTTTTTATCAGTTTCACAACTTTTTGTCCTTTGTGAACTAAACATTTCTATCACTTGAAAGTCCTTACACATTATCGGGTTAATCATTGGAGGTGAACGGGTTATTAGTTAGTAGCGCTCTTAGGTTGTGCAGCAACCTCATGCCTGAGGTGCTTGGGTCACGGGCATGAACTTTTGACCACAAATTTTTCCTACTAGTGTTGATAGACACTAGTACTCAGGCAAATCAACTTCTTTAGTATGTTCCCGATAGTATTCATGTTTAGTTGCATTGTGTGGGTTAGCTAACACTGGCAAGTATAGAAACTGATGGTGTTTTACAACTTTGAAACTTTACTTTTGATAATTAATCTGTTAACTCACCGACTTTATATTGACACACTCTAGTATGCTTTTGCAGGTCGCTAGGTTTGGAACATGCTAGGTCATGCATCATTGTGTTATGGGTTATTAAACATTATTGAACTATTTTAATCATTGCATAACTTTTACTTTGGTTTAGGCACGGTTGTTTTGCGCAAGATTGTTTAACTTAACTGTTTTGATTTCGCTTCTGCATTTCTTAAAACTTTTGTTTAGTTATTAAACTGGGTTTTTGAAAACGAACTAAATGGTTTATGCATTTAGAGTCGTTCATATGACTTATAGCTATGGGGATCCTGGTGTGTCACGCGCCTCACATTTTGTTCGTCTGGGTTTGATTGTGTCGTAGCTCTACAATTCGGATTAGGTTAATCGTTATATGAACTGCAATGCTGATATTGACCCCAAAAAAAGAAACGGTAGGTATAGCTAAGTCGTGAACAGCCAACCATCGCACTGTAAAAATTGGATAGGTTCTATTTATGGTCATTGAGGCCTCTTAAAAAGATCTACTAAATTCATCAAGTTGTTCCAAATAATCAAAACGGCCGATGATTAATGGAATTCCTTGTCAGTTCTCTGTGAAATACTCGTTTGGCCAAGGACTTCCAAACACAACGTAAGCTAAACCAGTGCTGACGAATAACCAACCCGCAATGAATACGGATGATCCAGTAGCGAATACCAGTAATAATATCAGCAAAAGAACATTCTCCTATGCTTCTAGACATGCTGAGCTCCACATATTCTTGTAGAGTCAAAAAGGCATCGGTTCCGTAAAAGATTGGATCAGTAAATGTAAATTCACTAAAAAAATCTGCGGCATAAAACCCGCAATGAAAATTTGAGGATGCGACACTCAAAGTACAGGTTACATACGAACTCTTACACTCCGAACCTCACTTTTTCTCTCTCTAATAAATATTTATCCTCATGCCGGAGGGTGGTCACAGAGAGACCCTCTCTCCTCCTCTGTGACGAGCCTAGCGATTTTTTACGCTGTGCAGGTTCAATTCGAGTTCTAAACCCACAATATCTAGTTGTCTACCTTGTTTTCAAGTTACTTATAGGTTCATACCACTTTTTAGATCCTCAATCATGATTGTAGGTGGTTAAAATTTACCCATTGCGATTCATTACCTGAATCTAATTTTAATCTCACCTCAATTGACTTTAAATAACATACGCAACAATCTCCATGAAATTAAAATTCATTCATGTTTTTAACAACATCAACATACTATTTACTACAAGTTTAATATTACATAATAGATTAATATATATGAGTAAATCTTTGAGTAATCAAGTGGGTATTACCTAAATTAAGAACCCATCCCAAACCCAAGAAAGTTTATAAAACTAATTTCATACCCAGTCCCATTCATCTCATTACTAATTCTGTCAATACTAAGATATGGAATTCACGAAACATAAATTAGAATCAAAATTCTACTATTGTACACTATACGTTAAATATAAAAGTGGAAATCAACCACACAAACTGTATTTACATGAAAAATCTCAAACCCCAATTAATATAAAGAGAAGGGGCATGAAATTAACATTGACTTGTGTTCACCATATGAAATCTGATCAGTACTGATTCACATAATAATAAGGCATCCCATAGTTATAATAATAGTACTCATTTGGATCAACTTTCACCACAGGCTTTGATCCCTTCGTTTCCTTCGATTCTGGTTTCTTCTCCTCAACCGGACCAACACTTACCAGCTCTGTGTATCCAACCTTTTTTCTTAGTAAACTCGTCAGTTCAAATGAATCAATACCTTCACCGGTCACTGCTATCTGGTCTTTATTTGAACCAACAAATGACGCAGATTCAACTCCGGATATACTAACCGCGATCTGCATAGCTTTACGGGCTTTCTTTTCCCTGTCTGTGCTCACCTTCACCACAATCTTTTGCTGCAAAAACAATTAAATACATAAATTTAGAGATTCTGATTTAAAATTTTAAATATGTGCAAAAATAATGAAATTGAATAACTTAAAAGATGTGTACCTTTCCCATTGTGTTTTGGATTTGTTGATTCTGTTGAAAGTAGTAACGGAAGGTTTATGAAGAATTTGATGATTGGAAGAAGGTGTGATTGAAGAGTGAGAGTGTGTGAGAGGGTATTTATAAAACAGAGGGAATGTTAGATGAGAAGATAAGTATGATGCAGTCATCAATCAGTGGAAGGTTCCGACTTCCATCAATACTTGCTTCACACGGCAATAATAGTGTTTAGAAACTAGTCCATATGGTTTGTGTGATTTCTTATTATAGTGTTATAAGTTTTAAAAATTGCAAGCTTAAGGTTAGTAGGTTGTGTAAATATTCATTTCTATTTAAGTTAGGTAATTTACATTGCGGTAATTTATAATTTTTGGTTCCATAAAGTTTTTCCATTCTTAATTAATTGTTTCGGATTCACCAGATCGTGCCTCGTTTCAAAAAACTCAATAAAAAAATCAAAATATGAACTAATTATCGAATTCCGTTAAAAAAAAACTAATTATCGAATAACTTTATATTAGTATATATTCCAAGTCAGGTGTTGTACCTCATTCTTAGGATGTTTTTTAAAACAAATTTTATGTTTTACTTTTAACTCAAAACTTTTCATGTTTTACAATTTAACCTTACCGCTTTTTTACTTTCAATTTTGATACTTTGTACTTTTCATTTTTCGCTAAATTTTTTATTTAACCTTCTTTGTGTTAGAACCAGTGGCGGATTCAGGAATTTTTGCTAGGGGGGGCAAAAAATACTTTGATTCAATGTAGACCGGTTAAAAAAGTAGAACAAATAATCTCCCATCATATTTTTTTCTTTAATAGAACACTTATAGTTGAACCTTGTTTTACAATGGTTATCTTTTGCTATATGTTTAGATATGCAAAGTAGTTAAGCTAAACAAACAAATTATTTCAGTAATTTAATAACTATTTTAACTTAGTTATCCGTCTGTCCGCTATTTTGATGTAATGTTCGTTGTTATAGAATGAAATTTAACTTTGAACCCAAAAAAAAACTTAGTTAAACAAAATTAAACATCAACAATTAGAACGATACACCAAACAATAAACTAAAGCACAATTGAAGTATAACTACAAAACATCATACACAATTTTAAGTAAAACAATAGTTAAAGATGGAAAATAAAATTATTTAATAGTAGAAGGCTAGTAAACAGCTATGGCCTGTAAAACAAATTCTATATTTTATATATAAACAAAACTTGAAACATCTTAGGAATAGTATACAACTTAGACAAATTTTAACTCTTATTTACAGTTATGCCATCATTTTATTGGTTTTGTCTTTCAATGGACACCGTGGCTGTTTGAGTACAAACTACAAACCCATCATCAACCCACACCTAACATCAACTTCAAAGTTCAAACTACTCAAGCACCAAACCCGTCACCACCACCCTAAACAACCAATGTCGTCGTCTACTGAACCACTACTACAACCAGTTTTGACCCACCATCTGCCACCCCGTTGCCTTACCTTCGCGCCACAGTGAACCACCATCTCCGCTGCCACCACATCGGTCTGAAGACGGTAGATCAACTTATGCATGTGGTTGTTTTGCGATGGCGGTGTTGTAGCAAGCCACCATTGGACTCACACAATACCGCCCCCACACACTGCTGGCCACATCTCTGGCCCAACCATCTCGAAACACCTTGGTGAGGCAGTGGTGGTGGAGGGTTACTGCGTGGTGTTGCTGGCCAACGATAGATGGTGGTTGAAAAAGTAGATAGAGAATGAGAGAGATTGGATGTGTGTGAAAGAGAGGATAGGGAGTGATGGTAGTCGGCTGTTTAAGGTGATGGCGGTGGCGATCGTATGCCGGTGGCACAGTGGGTTTTGTTTTCGTGGAAAGAGATAGAAAAGAATGGTGGTGTTGTGGTTGGGGGTGATTGTAGAGAGAGAGACAGGAATTTTTTTACAAATATAATATTTATAAAATTATCCTTTCTATTTAATTAATTAAACATTTCTGGTATGGTGAACTAGGCACTTGAAGGTTGAGATAGGTATCTTCATTCATCACATATGTGAGATTTACCAATATAATTGCTTTATTTATGTAATATGAAATCTTAATTTTGAAAATATGCAAAGATATAATATAATACTTTATTAGTGAAAAAAGTAATAATGTAGTTACATTTGGAAAAGACGAGACATGCTATGATGGAAAAAAGAAGTAATATTTTGGAAAAAAAAATGGGAGGTTGCAACAATCTCTTCTCTAAATGCATTTAATATTTTTCGCATTCTCTACTGCGTTTTTACACCTGATAATCTTTTTTTCATTCAACTTATTTTTCTTTTAGGTTTTCTGCTTGCCTTTTGACGTAAATTATGTTAAAAAAAATAAGTCGAGTCAAATATATACATCTCATTTCATGGTATAACCTCTTGCGTTAATGTATGTTTCTACGCCGCCGTAACGCGCGGCGGGTTGAATACTAGTTATATAAACAATTCTTGAAACATCTTATGAATAGTGGTTTTTTTTTTCTTTTATAATTTTGTTTTGTTGTGTTTTTTTTTATTTTTTCTTTTTTTCATTTTGACATGCAGAGGGTTTATTCGCGTTTTACGTAAGTTTACGGTATAAGTTCGCCCCTCGCCTTCGCCTTTGCCTTTGCCTTTGCCTACGGTTTACGTCACGTAGCATATAAAATTCGCGCTTTTTTCACGATTTTCCCGGTTTTATCATCGTTTGCTTTTTATTTAGCACCGTTTTACAGACCTCGCAATGCGGTTTTGTGACTTTCCCGGTTTTGTCATCGTTTGTTTTTTTTCACGATTTTCCCGGTTTTGTGATTTTGTTTTACGATTTTCCCCGTTTTGGTTTTCGTTTGCTTACTACATAGCACGGTTTTACGACCCCGGCGTCCACAACACGGGGTCAACACCGGTACCGGTACATTTATTCTTTTTATAGGTTTCAATTGATGTAAAACCATGATGAGTGTAGGTATCATGTTGATACTGTAATAAACTGAATTGATACTGGCTGAAAGCCCGCCGCCAAGCGCAGGGAATCCCACTAGTTATAAATATAATATAATAAATGAATTTTGACTTTTTGTACCACTCCCTCAATACTTGTGTTTCTGTAAGACAACACGGAGTGGGGCGGGAAGCCTCCACCGGTGGGAACACCGCCCCATGGGGGCGTGGAGGAGGGGCGGGGAGGGAAGGACCGACGTGGGGGAGGGGGTGAAGGTGAGGTGGCTTCTTTTGATTGGTGCAATCTTTTTTACCGTTTGAAATTTTTTTTTGAATATTACCGTTTGAAAGCTAACGGTAAAAAAAATGTAACTTTATATATTTAACTCCATTTTATTAAAAAACACCCACTACACTTCACCACAACCTCTCATCTCCTCAAATTTTATACCCTTTTTCACCAAATTTTATACATTTCTTCACATAATTTTTAATAATATGAACCCATACAACAGAGGCTTTGACCCGAACAACTCATTCACCTACATCCCAAACCCGAATACGCCACCGGTTTGTCCCGTACCAACCCGTCCACCGTTTCCATCACCTTGTCCCAACTACGCGGGTTACGCGGGTTATCTTAGTGGCAAGATTTATCCAAATTTTCCATTTAACGATTCCCCCATTCCTAATTTTCTTCACAACAACTCACTCCTTTAACGCCACCGGATACCATACCCGAAACACAAGAAGAAAATGTTGTGGGTTCATCGTCCGGTAAAAAACAATCCGGTAAAAGAACTCACAAAAAGAAGACGCCGGAGGAGAAAGCGTTGGCCGCCGCCAACCGCCAACCTCAAAAGTGGACAACCGCCAAAGAAGTTGTCATTACGCAAGCGTGGATAAGTGAGTTGGAAAACGAGATTCAAGGTATTTGTAATATTTTTTTTAGACAATATATATTTTTTTAGACATTATATTTTTTTAAACATTATATATTTTTTTAAACATTATATATGACTAACGGAAGGCGACTACCTAGCTAATGCGCTAAAAGCTTATCGCGATGAGAAGGGCTTGGACTTCAAGTTTTTGCACTGTTGGGAGATCGCGAAAAACCATTCCAAATAGGCAGACGTGCCCTCTGCTTCCAATTCGTCCAAAAGGACAAAAACAAATTCATCTCATAACCGTCCGGGTGAACGTGAAGTCGAGGATGCAGTTAACTTGGATGATGACAACTTCGAGGAGATGGTGGGTTCATCACTCAAGGTGCCCACCCAATTTTTAACACAGGAGCCCTTTTATTATCTATATATATACTAATAATATGTAATAAACCAGAGACACAGAGAGAGCAAACAAAAAAACAGAGATCAATCAACAAGACAAACAATCAAGCAAGGACACCAAATAGTTGGCATAGCTACCAGTCCACCCTAACCCGGTCAAGTTGCTTCTAGACAAATAAAAAATAAAGACAGATGATAAGGAACGATCTCACCAAGAGGGGGACCCAAGTTAGGGTTCCCCTAAACTCACAGCCTGTACCTTCACTTAGGGTACAGTGTTGTGAGTGCAATTGTAGCAATAAACTCCAAAGCACCACTCCAAGTAAACAATCAGGCTCCAATCCAACAAGCTCAGAACCAATAATCAAGAGTTTTAAGCCAACAATCGTTGACAAACACTTCAGATCTACACAAATACCAAACCAAGATAATAGACCAGATCTAGATAGATCAGATCTACTATAGAACTAAGAATAGGTCAAGATCTATAAAGCAGATCAAAACCCTAACAGACAACCAGACAAAGAACAAGATCTGTAGTAATAAAAAACGATCAGAAAGACAAGACGAACATCGGAAGACGAACGACACCAAAATCAAGAGCCAACCTGGCTCTGATACCATGTCAAAACTATGGATATCTCAACTCAACAAATACACAACTATAAACAAAAGACAGAGAACAGAAGTATAGTGACAAAAGGTGACCAAAGATCTTATTAACTCAACCCAAAAGATTTACCCAACAAAAACCCTAGAATCTCAGCAAACGACTGAGATTCAAAGAAGAGTACAATACACACCTTCTACTGATTGGTTAGATCAGTAGACGATGAGATATACAAAGAATCATAATACAAACTATACTTACAGACTAGATGATGAACAAAGATTAAGAAACCCTAAAATACAGAGAGATATATTAGACAAAAAACAAAGAGACTGAATGAATATCTTGAGCAATAATAATCCTTATATATGCCCTCCAGAAGCTTCTATCATCAGCTCTCTCGATCAATCTGAGTCGTTCACTTATTAGGTTGTTATAACAAACTTTAACTGGGCCACATACTGGACTTGACATACTGGACTTGATAACAGGCCACGTATCACTTAATGGACTTTTGTATATCTGCCCTGTTACAAGAATAAACTAGCCCAATACAAAACATTATATAATAAGAGATTTGAATTATATAAAACAATTAATCCTTTTAACAGTTATAATTAACATGCATGTATTACTTCATAACAATTGTTTATGGAAGAGAGAAGCAGGACATTTTGGAAGAGAAGTGGAGCCTTCCGTTTGTTGTACTATGTGGAAGGAGACTAGCTATCACACCAAAGGCTTTCACGGTTTATACTACATATTAATATAATAGGCTAAGGTATATCGATAAAAGTAATTTTATGTCATAAAAAGATGTTGCACGCCTTTATATATTATTCTTTAAACTAATACAATTTCTATAATAGTTAACACAGTCTATATATTTTATTAAATATTTCATTACAAAGCATCATATATTATCTTTTCACATAGTTGAAAAATCTCATTTAGAGTTGCAACTTGCAAGACTTCAATGAGGATAAAAACTAGTGGCTGACTGTCTGGGCCGTCTACGACAAATGTTTGTATAAATAAATCGTGTTCATATAGTTTAAGCCCACTCATAAAGCCCATAAACAACTAAATTTGATTAGACTAATTTGTTATTGCGTCTTTATCAAACTATTAAAAACAACAACCCTCAAGTTCAAATATATGGATTTTGGTTTAAAAAAACTCGAGGCCCTCCGGGATATCGGGCCTAGCGTCGTCACCCTCCTTTCCCACCCCCATCACCGGCTGATTCACATCATTTCGTCGGTGAAGATGGTTCATATCGGTAATCCGTTAGTAAGAATCCAAGGCAGGGGTAATGCCTTTTCTGATAGATTTTTTTTTATTTTTTTTATTTGCAACCAATTAAGCACTACAAAATACGAAATACGAAATTTACATAATTTTATGAGGGATTACTGACGGCGGAAGTTTTAAGACAAATTTCCAACCGTATTAGCCCCTTATATTTTGAGTTTTTGAAGAAAAATAATAAAGGAAGATGTGTCAAATAAAATAGAAAAATAAAAGAAACAATGAATATACCCCTCGAACACAACCTTATATTAGTTTTATTAGATTTTCTCCCATCAAAACATATACTTTGCAACACAACAAAACTGAGAGATGAAACTAATTCAAACTTAAACGGCATTAACATGAGGAAAAAAAGGACAATTGTCTAGAAACCACATTTTTGTACTCTCTTTAAACCTCTGCAAGTCTGTTTTCATCATATGAAATCTCAATACTGAGACACATAATAATAAGGCACACCATAGCTTTGATAATAGTATTGATAAGGATCAAGTTGCACAACAGTGGGCTTTGATTCCTTGGCTGCTTCTTTCTTCACCTCCACTGGACCCACACTTACAAGTTCTGTGTATCCAACCTTTTTTCTTAATAAGGTTGTTAGTTCAACCGAGTCGATTCCTTCGCCCGTCACCGCTATCTGGTCTTTATCCGACCCAACAAAAGACGCGGATACAACTCCGGATAAACTAACTGCGATCCGCAGAGCCTTACGGGTTTTCTTGTCATCGTTCGTGCTCACCTTCACCACAATCTTTTGCTGCATTGTTTTAAACTAAGGGGCTGTTTGGTAGCCTCTTAATCAGCCTCTTAACCATTCAGGTCTGAATCATTCAGCATTCAGACTGTTTGTTTTAGCATCTGAATGGAATGATTAAGTGCTGAACCATTAAGCTAATAAGGGATGCTGAATGATTCAGCTCTTAACCATTCAGAGCCTCTTAACCATTCAGACCATCTTAATGATTCAGCACTTAATCAACCAAACAGCCCCTAAGTTGTATGATGATATTGAGTTTGTGTTTCCTTTTTTCTCTCTAGAAAGTAGAAAATAGAAAGAGAAGGTTGATTAAGAGGAAGGTGATTGAAGAGTGAATTGTATGAGAAGGTATTTATAAGGGAATGATAGATGAAGACCAGGAC
The DNA here is from genome assembly GCA_032199755.1 of Ambrosia artemisiifolia. Classification (NCBI taxonomy): domain Eukaryota; kingdom Viridiplantae; phylum Streptophyta; class Magnoliopsida; order Asterales; family Asteraceae; genus Ambrosia; species Ambrosia artemisiifolia. The sequence continues at coordinate 49,889,586 of CM063515.1, read as the reverse complement.
GACCAAGACTTCGTCAACGCAGTGGGAGGGAAGAAGTTTCCTACCTTACCCTAATAAATATGACAAAGTATTAATGTTTGTCATATATTTATGATAAACATACAATGTTAAGCAACTCAACATGTAATTTTATCAAACGCAAATTACTTAATCATACATTATTATATCTTACAAAACATAAATTACTTGTTAAAATTTATATCTTGTTACGCAATATAAGTTTTAAAAAAATAATTAACAGTTAACATTGATTCTATTTATATAGCTTACTAAAGAGGTTGTATAGTTTTAATCTCAACTGATGCACATAAAATTTAAATCTTGTTACGCAATATATGTTTTCTCACGGTATATAGATTATTTGATTGGACATATGGAACGCGTAAATCCCAAATGTTCAAATCCGAGTTATATATCCTTAAGGAAACTTCCAGGCAGTGTGGACCCAACTTTTTGTCCCCCAACATTTATAGAATACAATAATCACTAAGAGTGTGGACCAAACTCAATTTATCACACTTAATCACTTCGTGGTGTATCATACCATCAATAAATTATTCCCAACCAATCCCTCAAAAAACCACACCAATCACAATATTACACTTCTATCTCCAAACAAACCACCCACTCTAAACGCCTTTGTCATGGTCCCGATGTACATCACAATCATGATGATTTTTGTCCGTCACATGGGTGGCAGTGTAGTGTATCACAGCCATCAAATGGCTGTATCACAGACCGCCCCATATGATCTTATATCATGAAAACTAGCATGTGTAACTCAGAGAAATATAGATAATTGTAAAATTTTTAGAACTTGGAGGATGCACCATCGCTAAGGGTGTGTTGGATTGACAACAACATAAAGCTTAAAATTGTGGGCTGATTACTGAATAATATTTTATATTAACTAAAAATTCAGGGTGTTATGATGTATAACTTTGACATCTGATATTTTTGCGCATTTTGAAATAAAAGTACCCAAATAATACTAACCAAAGGGAACCATCATATTTTAGCCAAATTCATGAAAATCAGCATACGTCGGGTCATCCCTTTATTAGAAAAATTAAACCGATCCTTTAGTTCGTGAACAATTCATATGAATAGTTGGCGCCTCATACGAAAATAACGCCGAAACATATCAGGAGAAAAGACCGGATTCTCAGAAAAATAACCGTTTACCAAACGATTATGAGCACTTTCAATTTTCATTGTCCCTAATTTGGAGTCGGTCTCTTTGCTCTTGTACACGGTGTGTGAACTTCTAGTTATAACTTCATCTTCAATTTCTGAATCGGATAAATTAAGAGTGAAATTCATGTTTACAAATAGTTGGGTAGACTTTACAAAATATGGAGAGATAGAAAAAATGTGTGTAAAAGGAAATGGTATTATCTATATATAAGGTGAGTCAGAATTGAAAACACCTTCCCTTCTTGATCATATTTCTTTCTGTCAGTTTCACTAAGATTTTCTATCTCTTATGGAAGATTGGAATTTTCTTGAAGTGATCTAACATATGGTTTTTCCACCCTCATCCACAAAGCTTGTATCTATCCCATCAACGTGTCTTTGTATCCGACCCTTCCACGAATAGTGTTCATCCAAAGTGTAAAACTTTGTTACTACTAGTTTCATTGACGCTTTATAATATGCTTTGGACACTCTAGGATTGATTAGCAATAGGTGCAATGGCCTGGGTTAGCTGCATTCATGAGTTGTTGTTCTTCTTGATAAGCTTGAGTAATTGGTTGTTGTCCATAAATTGGCCACGGATGGGCTGTTGCAATACTTCTGTATCCATAGTCCAACTGTCCGTGGACTAGTTAAATACGGTTGCAGGTTTTGAAGTTGTGGTTTTGGTTTTGTGACACAAATCGCCATAGTCCATTTGGTAAAGCCATTTTACCTTAAACACTCACCAAACTATTAAAACGTTCACAACTGAAAAACTCAACCCAAAAAGTCAACTCTGGTAAACACTCGTTACCAATACGAGAAAACCAAAAATCAGCAAACTTGGCCGATTAAAGCTTTAGTGGTCCGATTGTAGTCTAAACAGTTTGATTGAGATGTCAAACTAGCATATTGTATCTAATCGGGTCGATTGGATGTAACACCCTAATCGATGGCGGAAATATCGAGGTGTCACGTAGTGATGATTATTCAAAAGCTCATGTACTAAAGTGTAAATATTTTATTCAGTACTTCAAGTTACAATTACAAATATCATCAAGTACAAATACTATTTCACACGTTGTCTTGATTAAGTCTTTACTAAGTCCGCATGTCCTATATGAAATATCTCAATAATCAACCTCAAACATGTACAAAAATAATTTTGTCAACATACATAATGTTGGTTAGCATACTTGGTTTGAATACGTATAAAATAAGTTTAAAGGAAAGATTTACAATTCATGTGTCACGAATTATCAAGGCATTATGTACACACGTAGTAAACAAACATGATGAAGTCAAACGAATATGATTCACATAAAGCATCCTAAGTGTTTCACAATGATTTGAGCACCGTAACATGCGTTACGTCTATTTGAGCATTTGAGCACCGAAACCTAAGTTACGTCTATTTGAGCATTCGTTCATTCAAGCATTTGAGCACCTTAACCTAAGTTAAGTCTAGATAACGATTTCGAGCATTCAAGCATTTGTTCATTTGAGCACCTTAACTTTCGTTAAGTCTAGATAACGATTTCAAGCAACCAATGTAAGTAAACTAAGTATAACATAAAGCACAAAGATAACCAGACACGTTTATGAATTGTAAATGTATAAAGAGATTCTATGTAAGTGTATGTCTAAGTTTGTATGTGTGCACATATTTCACCCCAAAAATGTAAAAATGAAAAAGGGGATAAGTATACTCCGAGTTTGCGAAAGTGATCAAAATCCAACTTAAGCTATCGTGAGCTAAGGAATGGGAATTCCGAGAAATTCAACCTATAACGTATAAGAATACTAATAAGAGTGTTGTCATAAAAGTCTAGGGTATTAAGGATTCTAAGGCAATAGGATTTGCTAATAAAATAAACAAAAAAAGATATCAGAAAAAAAATGGGATGTCTGGGTCGACCTCAGGTCCCCTTGTTTCCCTCACACACACACAAACCACTAGAGTACTAGGTTTTTATGATGAATTATTGAAACAAAATAACATTTAAAAACAAAACAAGTAAGTTCATCATCTTCCCCAAATACAAACCTAAACTTTAACCTTAACCCTAAACCAAATCAATTGAATCCGATTGATATAGATATCAACCAGAAATCATGGGGCTTTAATCAAGGGTCAAACTAACAACAAAACGACAAATATAGAATTCACTTACAACTTGATAATAGGTCGGAATTTTTTTTTGAACGGCAAAAACATCTATATATATATATATATATAGAGAGCCTAGCAAGAAACTGGAAGACAACATACAAACCAAGGAGAAACAAAAAAGAAAGCGCCCCATAACAGAAAGGCGCAAAACAGAAAGGCGCAAAACAGAACAGCACCAAAACTAGATTAAGGCCGACACATCAAAATCCATCCAATTCTCCCAAGAGATCGCTGGGTCTTTCGCTTTTTGCTGAATCCAAATAAAGGCCTCTTCCATGATAGAATCCACCAAATCACGAACCGAAACAAAGAGATTATCAAAAGCCGCCTTGTTTCTCGCTTGCCAAATCTTCCACGAAGCAGCCATCGTCACCATATTCACAACCTTTTTCCACTTTTTACTACCTGGTTCCTTCGACAAGACATCCATACGATCAAAAACAGTCGCAACATATTGAGGCCATGACACCTTAAACCACCTGAAACTGTTCCACCAAACGCATTTGGCGAAAAGGCAATTCACGAAAATATGGTTAGTATCCTCCTCCTCGATACCGCATCTCGGACAAAACACATTTTGAATCATAACTCCCCGAGCCGCTAAAGCTTTCCTGGACGCCACCCTCCCAATCTCGACCCTCCAAAGTAGGTAATTCGCTTTGGGAATCGCCCAAGAATTCCAAAAAAAAGGGCGGCCAACAGATTCACCCACTTTAAGCTTTTCCAACTCCTTCCAAACCTCCTTCACAAAGAACCCCAAACCAACATTGTTATCCCAAACCCATTCATCTATGCCATCCTTGACGGACAAACTATGAAGTAACCTCATCAAATTACCAATTTGCAACCACTCCTGTTGAGATGAAGGGTTATTTGCCAAGCCCAACCCCAAAAAATAACCTCCCCCTATAACAAATATGATCCGCAACAGAGCCGTTCTTGTCCCCAGCAAGCCGAAACACCGCTGGAAAGGCATTCATCGGCACTAAATTCCCAGCCGACTTATCCTTCCAAAACCGATCCGACTTCATGTCCCCGACCGTGACCCGCAGCTTATCCAAGACAATCCCCACATTCAGTAGCTCATTTCCCATAGTGCCAATGGACATCCAGACTCCTGGAATGGAGTTGTTCAGTGGAATAAGGTTCATGTCATGGACCGTCTTGTGCAGCAAAGAGACCACCGAAACCCCCAAAGTTGCGACGGATTCTTTCCTGTCATGGACCGTCTTGTGCAGCGAAGAGACCACCGAAACCCCCAAAGTTGCGACGGATTCTTCTTTACACGCCACCACCATTTCGCAAGCATGGCAAGATTGAAGTCCCTAATAGCCCCAATCCCACAACCACCCAAAGACTTGGCTTTTAATAGAGAATCCCAACGGACCCATCGAATCTTGTTCCTCGACCCGGTTTTACCCCAAATAAAATCTCTCCTCAATCTTTCCAACTTATTTATCACAGTTTTCGGAGCTTTAAATATAGAGAGAAAATAGGAGGGAAGGCTACCCAAAACGGAAGGGATTAGTCGTGAAGACTTATTATGACTCACAGTTTAGAAGATATAAAAAGAATGGTTCGGAATTGAAGGTTGTAGGTCCGACTCTTGCACTGTGTTCCCGAGTTTACTAAATAAAAGAAAGGAAGAGAAAGGGATACTAGGAGAGAAAAGAAAGGAAAATATATAATTTTATTTCGTGTTCCCGAGTTAAAAGGAAAAGAAAAGAATTTAAAGACTTTATGTGTTCCCGAGTTGAAAGGAAGAGAAAAGAAACGTATGTTTTACAATTATACCCTTGTAAGATTTTATTATAAGTTAAATGAGAGGGTAAAATGGTAAATGATTTACTTTATATTTTTTTCCTTTTCCTTCCGCTTCCTTCCAATTTGAAAGGAAGATTATTTGGGAGAATTTTCTTTCCTCTTCTCTCCACTTCCTTCCTTTAATGAAACTCTGGAACACAAAATTGCTTCCCTTTCTTTCCGCTTCCTTTCTTTTCCTTCTATTATTAAACTCTAGAACACAGTGTTGGAGTCAAAATCCGAACAATCTAGACACGATTCGAAAGGTTTAAAAGTGGGTTTAGATCGAGGAAACGTTGAGAAATGAATTGAGAGGGTTTATTTATGCACTTATTCGAGCAAAACAAACAATTGATTTGTTATTAAACTCCGGTCAGTTACCATCTTGAAGCCGATTAAAAACATTCAAAACGCGTTTAAATGCCCGATTTTAATTTGTTTTTGTTGACCGGTTTATGAGCTTTTACTTGGGTTTAAGGGGTTGGATTAATTGTAATACATCCAACATGTCTTGAATTGCAATAGTAGTGATTGAATTCTAGGTTAACAAACATTAATGATGTTTTAATGATTTTTTTGTTTTGTTTTATATCGTAACTGGTGTAGACGAGGTAGGGAAATGAGTTTGAATTGGGTTTATGAAAATTACAAAACAAGTCCCTACACACTTTAGAGAGATTTAAAACACTATTAACAAATTTGTGTGTTATTTAAACACCTTTAAAATAATGTAATCTATTTATTTAAAAAAAAAATAAACTGTATAAATTTTAAAAATTTAAATTCAACAAAACTAAATAAACTTCAAAAATGAACAACTGAACAAATGTCTAATTGTTTAAATATATGTTTTGTCATACCTATATGATTAAAACGTAAGTATGATTCATATAAAATGCAAATGATAACTTCAAATTTGATCTTTTCATTATATTTGAAATCAACTAAAAATACAAGGACTGGAATAGGAACTTTTAAATACATGAAGGACTACTATTGGCAACTTGATAAAGATGAGGGTGACGGATGTCACATTGGGTATGAACTAGTATGATTGAAATGGTCTTGATGCGACAGAAGCGTGAACCGTCTGTGACTGAACCGATTGTATGACGAGCCGACTGTCAATGACCGTGTGAAGAAATGAATAGTTTCTGGAAAAAGATCCGATTGAGATTTAAACCAACTAGGTGACTTTGAATCGTATGAGATATGAACCATCAACTGTGATTGTATATGGTTAAGAGCGGTTAAGGTTGAACTCCGTATGATAACAACCGATTGAGAAGAGGACCGAATGTGGGTAGTAACCGATTGAGGGTTTAAACTTTTTGAGAGTGATAGGCCGACTAAGGTGGGTGTCCGTAAGTGGGTGTTGTCCAATTGAATGTTCATGATTGAAAGCCGAACCAACCTAGATTGACCAACTAGGATGAGGACCGATTGTGTCCAAAGACCGAATGAGTAACTATGACTAATAGAAGCTTTAATGGACCGACACTATGACAAACAGAGCGATTGGGCTAACACGGATACATAAACGGACCAACTGAGCAATCTCAGGCGGCTTGAATAGGTGATACGTGAAGTTTTGACGAAAATCACACCTTTTCAACCAAAAACTCAATCTAAAACCATTTTTAACAAACTTTTATATAGGATTGACTGGAAAACACGTTTTGGATCCGCTTGCACACTCAAAAAAGGACTTTTGAACGTGAAAATTTATCCAAAATCTCAAAAAGTGATGAAAAAGTTTATCAACAAGCTCAGATCTGAACAAAGATAATCATAAAATAACCCGTGAATCGAGCCTGGAATGCTCTTATACCACTTGGAGGACCATTTCTTATCTAACAAGAAATGGGTTCACGGGGTTTGCTCGAGAATAAAGGGGAAAGAATATAATCGAGTTTGGATAATTATCTAGATGATACAGATCAAACACACAACACAAGATAATACGCAGTTACTATTATTGACGCATCATTAAAAAATATTAGAGATTTTTGGACAACATAACACATCATATACATTCTCCATACGATATGTTTACGGTCGATACTACCAAGTGTCCTCAAAAGGGGCACATTTTACAAATGTGTAATGTCGTGGCTTGGAAGCCTAAGTAAAAACTCTCTAACGTGTATAGTAACTATGGCATTCCCCAATTATTATAGGTATTCATGTGAATGATGTCAGGCATACCTAAATACTCATCCTATTCATTGGGAGGATTACCAGTTGCGTATTGTTTAACTGCCGGTGTTATTGTTGTAATGTTATGAAACATTTTTCATCCTCTCGTCTAGGCCCTTTTGAAACCATTCGAATCTGACTTCATATCTCCAACAGTTTTTAAAAATAAAGCATCTAACATCTAAACCCTAGCTCGAAACGTAGCTTCATCATAGTTTGGTTATTGATGAATTATTCTTCCATTAGATACTCTAGAGCTTTTACATGATCGCGTGTAGTGGTACATATTGCTTTATGTTGTCGTGTCTTCAACTTCGGCTTTGATGAAAACATTTGCGAGAAATTGAAGACTACTATATATGCCATCCTTCAAGTCAAACTCATCAAATGAATCGGGTGAAAGTATTAAATTACGATTTATTTTGTGATACGAAATTTAATATAATCATTTTGGATATGAATTATGATGCACTTTCATGGTATCCTACAACTGGCATGATATGAACTGTTCTGGGTACTATGATTTAGCTACCGATTTCACATCCAAGTAGATCTCATGTTAAACATTACCCGTGGCTACACTAGTTAATTATTAACTTTCATTCATATCATTTGAAATAGTGTCTTTTCTGCTTAAAAGTAAATATACACTTTATTTAACTAAAAAGTAGATCAACTATTAATACTCACTTTTAAATATGAACATGTAGAGAGTCTAGAGGTAGTTGAAGCTTCAACCAGTGGTGGATTGAGGAAGTTTTTCCGGTTGGTTCCTTTTAGCAGATTTTCACTAATTTTTTTTTTTAAATTATACAAGATTCTCACTAATTTTTTTCATTTGTTCCAAACCGACACATATAAAACTATATACTATAAATAAAATAGATGCAATTCATTATAAATGTACAAATACGTACACTTAGTTTTATTGGATTTTCTCCCACTTAATGATAAAAAACATACAGTTTTGCAACAAATCAAAATTGAGAGACGAAACTAATACAAACTTAAACATTATTAACATGAGAAAAAAAGGGGACAATTATCTTAAAACCTCATTTTCTTTCTCTGTTTTGACCTCTGCAACTTGTGAGATCTTAATACTGAGATACATAATAATATGGCACTCCATAGCTTTGATAGTAGTATTGATAAGGATCAAGTTGCACAACAGCGGGCTTTGATTCCTTGGCTGCTTCTTTCTTTGCTTCCACTGGACCAACACTTACAAGTTCTGTGTATCCAACCTTTTTTCTTAGTAAGGTTGTTAGTTCAACCGAGTCGATTCCTTCACCGGTTACCGCTATCTGGTCTTTATCCGATCCAACGAAAGACGCGGATACAACTCCGGATAAACTAACTGCGATCCGCAGAGCTTTACGGGTTTTCTTGTCATCGTTGGTGCTCACCTTCACCACAATCTTTTGCTGCATTATTGTTGTGAATTAAGTTGTTGTAAAGTTTTATGGATCAACCAATATAACAACAAACAACCAGAAACAACAATAATAGATGAACACAAAGAGAATAGCGACAAAACAGGTGGCAAAACTCTTATTTCACCCAAACCAGAAAAACACCCCCCAAACCCTAGGTTTCACTAAATCAGTGAAACCCTAAAATAACAAGTGTTAGTGTAATCAGCTGATTATAAATGATCAGCTGTTACACAGGATGATAAAGTAAACACTTACAAAACGAACAGAGAAAATACAGAGAGATGGGGAGAGATGACGAGTCTTCACAGGAGAAGACTCGAGAACTAGAGAGAGAGAGTACAGGTAAGAGAACAAAATAATCTGACTAACTCCCACAACTAACAATAATAATCTCTATATATAGAGAAACCCTAAAACACTTCATGGGCCAACGAACTGGGCTCATCCCTCTGGGCCATCCACCACTTGTCCAACAAGTAAGTCCATTCCTGAAACATATCACAGCCAACAAGCCCAAACATATGTAACACAATAAAATGTTATTGCACCTCTTGATAATACTTGAATTATTATTAGTATATTATTTTAACATGCCCCCTTAATTCAAGTATTAAAGAGGTCCAACATGTTCAATTCTTTGCAAAACACTTTATGCTGTTCAACCCCAAGACCCTTAGTAAAACCATCAGCAATTTGACAGTTAGACTCAATCTTTTCAGGCTGAACAATACCATCAGCCACCTTCTCTCTCAAGAAATGTAAATCCAATTCAAAGTGTTTTATCCTATCATGGAAAACAGGGTTTGCAGCAATAGAAATGGCTGCTTTACTGTCACAATATAACTTCATTGGTAAACTGACATTTACCTTTAATTCATACAAGAGATTTTTAAGCCAAATCATCTCACAAGCAGTAGAACACATGGCTCGATATTCAGCTTCTGCTGAGGACCGAGAAACTGTATTCTGCTTCTTGCTTTTCCAAGAAACCAATGACTTTCCAAGATATATGCAAAATCCTGAAACTGACTTTCTTGACTCAAGGCACTTGGCCCAGTCAGAATCAGTATACCCAACTAAGTCAAGATTATCACTTTTACTAATCAATATACCCTTTCCTGGAGACAACTTCAGGTATCTTAGAAGCCTAAGAGCAACCTGAAGATGCCCAGTAGAGGGTTTGTGCATATACTGACTTAAGTATTGCACTGCATAAGTGATATCTGCCCTAGTCAAGGATAAGTAAATAAGCTTCCCAACCAACTTTTGATAACCAGTAATGTCATCAAGAAGCTTATTATTTTTCTCATTTTTAACAGAGACAATATAACTCTGCTCAATAGGAGTAGCAACAGGTTTGCATCCTAAATATCCAAACTCATCTAGCAACTCAAGGCAATATTTCCTCTGAGATAAACAAATGCCAGATTGTGTTCTCAAAACCTCAATACCAAGGAAATATTTCAACAAGCCTAAGTCCTTAATAAGAAACTTAGAATTCAGACACTTCTTAACTTTAACTATCTCATCCTCATTATTACCGGTCAAAACAATATCATCAACATATACCAAGAGAATAATAAACACACCAGATTTGGACAAGATAAACACAGAATAATCACAAACACTCTGAACAAAACCAATATCAATAAGAACCTTAGTTAACTTCTCATTCCATTTCCTAGGGGCTTGTTTCAAGCCATAGAGAGATTTAACTAACTTACAAACTTTAGTTTCATTACTTGAATAATATCCCTCAGGAAGTTTCATATAGACATCCTCAGTTATAGAACCATATAGAAATGCATTATTCACATCTAGCTGATACAAAGGCCAATTATTACAAACAGCAAGATTAAGAACAACCCTGACAGTCACCATTTTTACAACTGGTGAAAAAGTTTCACCAAAGTCTATTCCTTCCCTTTGGTTATAACCCTTAGCTACTAGTCTAGCCTTATATCTTTCTACTTCCCCATTAGCCTTGTATTTAATTTTAAACACCCATTTGCATCCTATAGGTTTCCTATCCTTAGGTAACTCTGCTAGAACCCAAGTATTGTTTCTGTGCAATGCTTCCATTTCAGCATTCATAGCCTCAACCCATTTAGGGTCTTTGGCAGCATCAGAATAACACCTAGGTTCAACAGTTTTATTTAGACCAGACACGAAACAAAAATTTTCATTAGAAAGATTAGAATAATTGACAACATTTTCAACACCATATTTAACTTTTCCCTCAACAACAAATTCATCAAACTTTCTAGGAAAAACAGACTGTCTAGAGGATTTTCTAGTACTCCCTCCCTCAGGTGGAACTGTCTCAGCATGTGTTGACCTATCATCCTGGTCAGCATCCTCAGGTGGTCTACAACCAGTACTGCCTTCATACTGATTTGGGTCAGTATGAATGGTAGCTCTGGGAGACTTACCTGGTTGCTCACTAGACAGATCAACATGAGACTTATCGATTCCCCCTTCATCATTGGGAGGTTTGTTCCCCTTAACCATATCAGACTCTAAAGTTGCTTCTGTTTCATATAAATCAAAAAAGTTTTCATGATTTAACTCACTGATTTCAGACAAAACATCTTTATTAAAACTGGATTTAAACGGAAAAATGTTTTCATAAAACCTAACATCTCTAGAATACTCAATATTTTTTTGTTCTAAATTCCAAAGTTTATAACCTTTTTTAACATTAGAGTATCCTATCAGAACACATTTTTCAGCTCTAGAAGCCATTTTATCAGGTTCATTTAAAATTGTTATAAAACCTAAGCAACCAAAAGTCTTAAGATGGTCAAGAGTGGGGGGGAACCCAAACATGACCTCATAGGGACTCTTACCATTTAAAACTGAAGAAGGAATCCTGTTAATAAGATAAGTAGCAGTTAGAACACACTCAGACCAAAACTTTAAAGGTAAACCACTCTGAAATAATAAAGCTCTAGTCATGTTTAATAAGTGTCTATGTTTTCTCTCAACCAAGCATTCTGTTGAGGGGTATATACACAGGATGTCTGATGTATAATACCCTTTTGTAAGCAGAATTGGCTCATTTGATTGTTAACAAACTCACTACCATTGTCACTTCTAAAAATTTTAACATGTTTTTTAAACTGAGTTTTAATCAATTCATAAAAACACATTATATTGTCAAACACTTCACCCTTTCCTTTCATTAAATAACACCAAACAGCTCTTGAGTAATCATCAACAATAGTTAGGAAATATTTATATCCTTCTCTACTAGGGAGTCTATAAGGACCCCACACATCAATATGAATAATATCTCCTATTTCTTTTGTTTTGTGATCACTTAATGGAAAGGGATTTCTAGTTTGTTTAGATTTATGACAAACTTCACATGGTTGAGAATTAGACACATTTATATTTAAAGCATCTTTTAACACATCAAGAACCTTATCAGAAGGGTGTCCTAACCTATTATGCCACAGATTAGAGTCACTAATGCTATTAGAACAGACATGATTAATACTCACTTTATCACCTATAAAGTATAACCCATCACTCTGTCTACCAGTCACCAGGATTTTCTTGGATTTGGAATCCTGGACAAAACATTCATGTTCATCAAATAACACAGTCAATTTATTATCTCTCGCAAGTTTATGAACAGACAACAAATTGACACAATAATCAGGAACATATAGAACATCTTTTAAAACAACATTACTAGCAAGAACAACATCCCCTATCTTAGAAACCTTGGCACTTGTGCCATTGGGATGTTTAACTTTAACATCAAAATCAGACACATTCAAACAGTTAATCATATATTGATCACTATTAGTCATATGCTGATTTGCACCAGAATCAGTTATCCAACTATCACAGATAACTTGTTTTATAAAGTTTGAACAGCTTGAAAAATTTTCCAAAACAGTTTTAAGATTTTCCAAAGTAGACAGACTTGAAAAACCATGAAATATATTACCTCCAGTATTAGAAGATTGAGGATCACTAGTAGTCTTTTCACTGATAAGACTCATTAACTTTGAAATCTGTTCAGAAGTGAAAGGCAAACCAGCAGTAGAAGAAGAAGCATTTGATTTATTATTACTAAAATTGTTTGACCCACCCTTACCATTCCCAGGCCTGGTATTCCCTTTCTTTCCACCAGGTGGGTAGCCAACCAGTTCAAAACATCTATCAACAGTATGTCCTATCCTATTACAATGTGAACATTTTAGATTTGGATTAGGACCTTTATTAAACCCCTTCTTTGTATCAACAGACTGTGTTGTTTTTGACACAAAAGCCACATTTTGTCCCTTGGTAGAATTACTAGAACCCCTATGTGACTCTTCCCTAGAGACAATAGCAAAAGCATTTTTTATAGTAGGCAAGGGTTCTCTTGTTAACAGATTGGTTCTAACTGGTTGGTAAACATCATCAAGCCCCATAAGAAATTGCATTAATTTTATTAATGAATTAAAATCATTGAACTCCTTTGAGGCTTGACACACACAGGCAGGCAATTGAACAATAGCATCAAATTGTTTCCACATAGTATTCAATTTATGATAGTACTCAGCAACACTACTACCATTTTGCCTAACAGAATTAATCTTCTGATACAAATTAAACACCACAGACCCATCAACCTTATCATATGTATCCCTAAGATCAGACCACACTTCAGAGGCAAATTTGGAAAAAACTTGACCAAGATATAGCTCTTCACTCACAGAATTAAGTAACCAAGATAAAACAACAGAATTACATCTATCCCATTGTTTACCTAATACATCATCAGTAGTAGACCTATCACAAGTTCCATCCACAAAACCAAACTTATTTTTAGTTTGTAAGGCTAACTTCATAGAACTTGCCCACACAGAATAATTTTCAGTACCTTTCAATTTTATACTAGTTATGGTCAAACTACTGGTGTCACTAGGGTGCAGAAACAATGGGTCACTGATATCCAATTTACTAATCAAGGTGCCAACAATGAGAGCTCCTGAGTTAGGATCATCTCCAGTAGCAGGGTGAGACGGATCAGAATCACCACTCATAGTTAAGACAGTCAGAGAATCACAGATAACAAATCAATCAATCAACACACCAGATAGCAAATAGCTAACACAAGAACAATAACAGATAAGCTAGCAAATAGCTAACTCAAGAACAGGATCAGATATGTAACAGAACAATATAAAGAAACCTAGAAGGCGAAGCTGTGTAGGTGTTCAGATCAAGGGTTCATCACTCAAGGTGCCCTCGCAGATCTTTACACAGGAGCCTCTTATTAACTAGGTAAATACTATATATATGTAAGATAAAGAACCAAACACCAAATAATCAAAGAACAAACTCAATCAGACAGCAATAGACCAAGTATTGAGCCTACTCCGGTCCACCCTAACCCGGACAGTGCTCCTAGACACAAGAAGATAAGAAAGAGAACTTACAGAGTACTCCAGCAGCAGCACAGTAAGAATAACAAAAAACAAAGAATAGAAAGAACTTACAGATTGCAAGCTTCCTATCCAAGAACTCACCAGAGTAAGCAACCAACCAATAGCCAACAACAGTTGACAACCAAACCCTAGATCTGAAAAAATAAACAGATCCAAAAAAAAACAAACCACAGTAATAGACAAGATCTATAGAAGATCAGATCTACTACAAAACCAAAAGTATCAGATCTATTAATTAGATCAGATCCTTTTAAAACCAGAGTCCAGAATCAGATCTATCAACTAGATCAGATCCTAGACAAGATACAGCGGAATATATAAAACAAAATCACAGAACCAAGAGCCTACGCTCTGATACCATGTAAAGTTTTATGGATCAACCAATATAACAACAAACAACCAGAAACAACAATAATAGATGAACACAAAGAGAATAGCGACAAAACAGGTGGCAAAACTCTTATTTCACCCAAACCAGAAAAACACCCCCCAAACCCTAGGTTTCACTAAATCAGTGAAACCCTAAAATAACAAGTGTTAGTGTAATCAGCTGATTATAAATGATCAGCTGTTACACAGGATGATAAAGTAAACACTTACAAAACGAACAGAGAAAATACAGAGAGATGGGGAGAGATGACGAGTCTTCACAGGAGAAGACTCGAGAACTAGAGAGAGAGAGTACAGGTAAGAGAACAAAATAATCTGACTAACTCCCACAACTAACAATAATAATCTCTATATATAGAGAAACCCTAAAACACTTCATGGGCCAACGAACTGGGCTCATCCCTCTGGGCCATCCACCACTTGTCCAACAAGTAAGTCCATTCCTGAAACATATCACAGCCAACAAGCCCAAACATATGTAACACAATAAAATGTTATTGCACCTCTTGATAATACTTGAATTATTATTAGTATATTATTTTAACAGTTGTATGATGATATTGAGTTTGTATGTTTTTTTTCTCACTAGAAGAGTAGATAGTAGAAAGAGAAGGTGATTGAAGAGTGAATTGTTCAATTGTATGAGAAGGTATTTATAGAGACTAAGGAATGTTAGATGAAGAAGACCACAACGACCAAGACTTCGTCAACGCAGTGGGAGGGAAGAAGTTTCCTACCTTAGCCTAATAAATATGACAAAGTATTAATGTTTTTCATATATTTATGATAAACATACAATGCTAAGCAACACATGTATTTTTATCATACGTAAATTACTTTTTTTTTTGGACGGCTAAGAACTCACCCGTGACTTCCCACCTCATGCATTGTCTTAACCGGGCCTGCTTCAGTGGGAGTCGAACCCTTGACCTCACCCGGGCGGGAACCCACCTATGGTGTTAAACCCTCCCACCTCAACCATGTTGCCATGGCATCATTGGCTACGTAAATTACTTAATATCTTCTTTTTTTTTTACCGGCCGATGTGGGATTCGAACTGGGCACCCCAGGGTAGGAAACATGCTAAGCATGAAAACCTCCCACCTCACCTGCAGCCAGCAGGAGTCGAACCTGGCTCTCCAAGAAGAAACCAAAGTCCTTCCACCACTGGACCAAATTACTTAATATCTTACAAAACATAAATTACTTGTTAACATTTAATTCTTGTCACAATATATAAGTTTTAAAAAAAATGATTAACAGTAACCCACTAACCCAGAACGCCCGTTGCAGTAAAACTCGTGTAAGATCAAATTCGAACTTGAGACATTTTCATTGCTAACCTTTAACTCTCATTTTCAATGACACTCCACCACAAGGAATAGGGCAAATTAGTTGATTTAGCACCATCAATGTAAACTTATTCTTTGAATTTAATTTATTTTAAATATACATTATTACTTTGACTAGAAGGTTCCGACTTCGTGCTTATTAGACACGGCTGAAGAAGAGTGAAGTCGTTGTTTTGTCATTTTATGTTTATTGCTGGGATACAATTAAGACCAAATTTTGTAAATAGTCCCTTTATTATTGAAGTTCCCCACTTTTGGCCATCAAGCATTGATTATTGGGTGACAATCACAATAGGAAGAAAAGTGGAGCTTTCGGTTGTATTTTATGCGACCCGATCCAATGGTTGATGACTTGGAGGAGATTATCACACCAAAGCCTGTTAAGCTTTTTTTTAAAAAGCTGATTTCATTCAAACTCTAAATAGTGACGAATCTTGAGAATTTAGACTGAGGGTCAAAAATCAACAGCTATGGCAGGGGACCTATAAAATTTTTTCTGTAGCTATGATTCGGGTGATATGTTCGGGTCGATGATTCTATTCGGGTCGAGTCAAACATTAAATACAATAAATATATCAAAGTTATAAGCATTGTTTAACAAACAATTGAACAAAGAAACTAAAACATTAAAAATGAGACAAATGGTTGGTATTTGGATGAAGAATTACAGTTTAGCTCGTCGACTTTTAAGATTTTTGAATTCTACTATTAGTTAATATTTTAAATAAAAATAATAGGCTCGGAACTCGATAAATGAAGTTCGGCTCAGGCTCGTTTAGTGAACAAGCTTAAATGACGGAGTAAATATTATTAAATATTGATAAACCTAATACTACACTAAGGCTTGACGAGCCTGACGACCTTCACATGCTAGGCTGAGCTCGGGCTCGATTATAAATGAGCTTTGTTTTAAGCTCAAGCTCGGGCTCGATAAGGTTTGGCTCGGCTCGTTTTGAGCTTTTTACCAAGCCTAGCTCGAGTAACTAAGAGAATAACAACTACATCGCTTCCTCATTGAATTTACTATCCCGCTCATCTAGTTGTTAGGCTTAGGACTTTAGGATTTGGGCTTTACATTGTTTTGGGTTAAAGTTTTGGTTTATATAACTATTTTTTAATGGGGGGTCGAAACCATATATACAAAAAAATTTCCATACAGAGACTATATACTCGAAATTTCTGAGCAAATTTTTTTTTTTTTGGGGGGGGGGGGGGGGGGAGGGGGGAAGTCGGCTGCCCCTCCCTATGAATGCTACAGAACATAAACTTCTCACACTTTATACGAAAAATGCCTAAAATTTAAAACACAATGCCTATATAGACTTCTCACACTTTATACGAAAAATGCATTTTGTACAGGAACCCTACCCTATATGTATATATTATTTCAATAAAATGCGGCATAAATTTTGATATTATTTTATAAGGAAGAATTCTGCAATTGTTTTAATCAGTAGTTACCACTTTCTATATACTTTCTTTAGATGTTTTTACAACCACCTAAAATATTTATAAGGAATTCTAGTGTCGTAATATTTATAACAGAGCAGAGAGCCGGTACTGGGATTCAAATGTCTTGGCCGAGCTTAAAAGGCCTTTAGGCTATAACAAACAGTATAAAAGAATCATTTTAAACAACGATTAATGTGGTGGTGGCAATTAAGGGAAGACGGTAGAGGAGGTATTGTTAAAATTATATGTTTATATATAATTCAAGTATTGGTTTGGACTTTATCATGTTATGTTTATTATTTGGGCTAACTATACTTTGGAGAAGTTTGTTTTCATATTGTCAGGTGGCCCAATATGTGAAGCCCAGTTCGTGTGACTTATCAGCCCAGTAGCAAACCCTTGTGCTCAGCTATATAAACAGATGTGAAGATATTTTACGATCAGTTGTTTTAGTTTTATTATTTTGTTCTCTTTGTTCTCTCTAGAGTCTTCTTCAGAAGACTCATCGTCTTCAGTCTAGGGTTAGGGTTTCCAGCTCTGTATCGTCGTTCATCTGTTTGTTCTTGATCATCTGGTATGATCATAGTCTTGTATTGGTCTGTAAGTGTGTCTATTATTTCTTTTCTATAGTTCTCAACTGGTCTAAACAACCAGTTGAGATCTCAGACATTGTATTGTACTTCTTTATAGGTTCTTCTATTGTTGAACCTAGGGTTATTTGGGGGGAACTATTTTGGGTTGGTTAATAATAGATTTTGTCATGTTTTTGTCGCTATACTCTCTGTTCAGTATTGTTATGTTATTGTGTTGATTGTTTGTGTGGTTTGTTTGTATATCGTTCAAGTCATAAAACTTTACATGGTATCAGAGCTATTAGGCTCTTGATCTTGTGTTTGATAAGTCTTCCGCTGTTTGTTGGTCAAGGATCTGATCTAATATAATAGATCTGGTTCTTGATCTTAAGATCTGTTAAAATAGTTTAACAGATCTGTTTGGTTTGAGAAGGATTTGGTCTAAGTCATAGATCTGATTCTTCTTCTTGTTGTTTTCCAATAGATCTGATCTAATATAGATCTTGTCTATTGTTGTTGTTGTTGAATCTGATTGTTTCAGATTCAGATATTGTTGGTCAACTATTGTTGATCTTGGCTATACTCTATTCTGGTGAGTGATTTGTGGATTGGAAGCTTGCACCCACTGTAAGTCCTTTCTATTCTTTCTTTCTAGTTGTTATTGTTGCTTGCTGCTGCTGGAGTACTCTGTAAGTCTTCTGTCTTTGTCTCTGTGTCTAGGAGCACTGTCCGGGTTAGGGTGGACCGGAGTAGGCTCAACAGTAGGTGTTTTTTGTGTCTAGGAGCATTGTCCGGGTTAGGGTGGACCGGAGTAGGCTCAATAGTTGCTATTGTTGTTTTCTTGTGGTGTTTGTTCTTGTCTTTGATTTGTATACGTATATATATACATATATAGTTAATAAAAAGCTCCTGTGTAAGGATCTGCGAGGGCACCTTGAGTGATGAACCCTTGATCTGAACACCTACACAGCTTCGCTTTCTAGGATTGTCTGTATTCTGATAATTGTTGACTGCTTGTTTGTGTTTTGGCTTTGTTTTGATTACTTGTCTGACTGTCTTATTTCTTGTCTCTCTTGTTTGATTTGTTTGTTATTATCTGGTTTGTGGTGTAACTATGAGTGGTTCAGAGGATCCTAATCCCACTGGTGGTGGTGATGATCCCAACTCTGGAGCACTGGTAGTTGGAACCTTAATTAGTAAATTGGATATCAGTGATCCATTGTTTTTACATCTTAGTGACACTAGTAATCTTACCATCACTAGTATAAAACTAAAAGGAACAGAAAATTATTCTGTGTGGTCTAGTTCAATGAAATTGGCTTTACAAACTAAAAACAAATATGGTTTTATTGATGGAAGTTGTGTAAGGTCTACTACTGATGATGTCTTGGGTAAACAATGGGATAGGTGTAATTCTGTGGTTCTATCCTGGTTGTTGAATTCTGTTAGTGAGGAGTTATATTTAGGACAAGTGTTTTCTAAATTGGCTTCTGAAGTTTGGTATGATCTTAGGGAAACATATGATAAAGTTGATGGTTCAGTTGTGTTTAATCTGTATCAAAAGATCAATTCTGTAAGGCAAAATGGTAGTACTGTAGCAGAGTATTATCATAAGCTTAATACTATGTGGAAACAATTTGATGCTATTGTTCAGCTACCTTCATGTGTGTGTCAAGCCTCAAAAGAGTTCAATGATTTTAATTCTTTAATTAAACTCATGCAATTTCTTATGGGGCTTGATGATGTATATCAACCAGTGAGAACTAATCTGTTAACTAGAGAACCATTACCTACTCTAAAAAAATGCTTTTGGTATTGTTTCAAGAGAGGAGTCACATAGGGGTTCTAGTAGTTCAGTAAAAGGTCAAAATGTTGCTTTTGTTGCTAAAACTAATCAACCTTTTGATAATAAGAAAAGTCAAAACAGAGGTCCTAATCCAAATTTAAAATGTACACATTGTAATATGATAGGACATACTGTTGACAGATGTTATGAACTGGTTGGATATCCACCTGGTGTGAAAAAAAGAGGATCTAATTCTGGGTCTGGTAAAGGAGGGACAAGTAGGTTCAATAATAATAAATCAAATGTTTCTGCTTCTGTTGGTTTGCCTTTTACTTCTGAACAGATTTCAAAGATAATGAATCTTATCAGTGAAAAGGCAACTAGTGATCCACAACCTTCTAATTCTGGAGGTAATGTGATCAATGGTTTTGCTAGCATGTCTTGTTTACATAGTCTTAAAACTGTTTTACAAAATTTTGCAAACTGTTCTAGTTTTGTTAAACAAGTTATTAGTAGTAGTTGGATTACTGATTCTGGTGCAAACCAGCATATGTCCAACAGTGATGATAATATGGTTAACTGTATTAATGTCTCAGATTTTGATGTTAAGGTGAAACATCCTAATGGCACTAGTGCCAAAGTATCTAAAATAGGGGATGTTGTGTTAGCACATAATGTTGTTCTAAAAGATGTTTTGTATGTGCCTGACTATTGTGTTAATTTGCTCTCTGTTCATAAGCTTGCTAGAGATAATAAGCTAACTGTATTGTTTGATGAACACAAATGTTTTGTCCAGGATTCCAAATCCAAGAGAATCCTAGTGACTGGTAGACAAAGTGATGGTCTATACTTTATAGGTGATAAAGTAAGTGTTAATAATGTTTGTTTAAGTAGTATTAATGACACAAATTTGTGGCATAGTAGGCTAGGTCATCCCTCTGAAAAGGTCCTAGCTGTGTTAAAAGATGTCTTAAATATTGATGTGTCTAATAATCAACCATGTGAAATTTGTCATAAGTCAAAACAAGTAAGAAATCCTTTTCCAATAAGTGATCATAAAACAAAAGAAGTAGGTGATATAATTCATCTAGATGTGTGGGGTCCTTATAGGATAACAAGTAGAGAAGGGTATAGATATTTTCTAACTGTTGTAGATGACTTCTCTAGGACTGTTTGGTGTTATATGATGAAAGGAAAAGGTGAAGTTTTTGAAAATTTAATGAGTTTTTATGAACTGATTAAAACACAGTTTAAAAAACAAATTAAAGTGTTTAGGAGTGACAATGGTAGTGAGTTTGTGAATAATCAAATGGGTCAGTTTTGTTTATCAAAAGGTATTATTCATCAAACCACTTGTGTGTACACTCCACAACAAAATGGTTTGGTTGAAAGAAAACATAGACATCTTTTGAATATGACTAGGGCTCTTCTTTTTCAGAGTGGATTACCTCTTATGTTTTGGTCTGAATGTGTGCTAACTGCAACCTATCTGATTAACAGGATTCCTTCTTCTGTTCTTAGTGGTAAGAGTCCTTATGAGGTTATGTTTGGGTTCCCCCCCACTCTTAGTCATCTAAGAAATTTTGGTTGTTTAAGTTTCATAACAGTTTTAAATGAGTCTGATAAAATGTCTTCTAAAGCTGAAAAATGTGTATTAGTTGGGTATTCAAATTTTAAGAAAGGTTACAAATTATGGAATTTGGAACAAAAACAAATTGAATACTCAAGAGATGTTAGATTTTATGAAAATATTTTTCCATATAAAACTGATTTATATGAAAGTTCTTTGAAACAAGATATAAATCATATTAATTTTTTTGATCTTTATGAAACTGAAAATGAAAAAATTTCTGAAATGACTAAGGGGCATAAACCTCCCAATGATGAAGGGGGAATCGAAAAAACTCAAACTGATGAGACTAGTAAGCAACCAGATATGTCTCCTAGTACTGCTGGTATCACTGATTCATTTCAGAACCAAGGCAGTTCTAGTTGTAGACATTCTGAGGAGGCTCACAATGATGTTGATTCAGTAAATGTTGAGGAAAACCCACCTGAGGGAGGTAGTGTTAGAAGATCTACTAGGGAGTCAGTGTTTCCTAGGAGATTTAATGATTTTGTTGTTAATAAAGTGAAGTATGGTGTGGAAAAAGTGGTTAACTATTCTGTCTTGTCTAATGAAAATTACTGTTTTGTATCTAGTCTAAATAAGACTGTAGAACCTACTTGTTATTCTGAAGCCTCAAAAGATCCTAAGTGGATTGAGGCTATGAATGCTGAGATGGAAGCATTATATAGGAATAACACATGGGTTCTAACAGACCTTCCTAAAGATAGAAAACCTATAGGGTGTAAATGGGTCTTTAAAGTAAAATATAAGGCTAATGGTGAGGTAGAGAGGTATAAGGCTAGACTAGTTGCCAAAGGCTATAACCAAAGAGAGGGAATAGACTTTGGTGAAACATTTTCACCTGTGGTGAAGATGGTCACAGTAAGAGTTGTTTTAAATCTTGCTGTTTGTAATGGTTGGCCTTTATATCAGTTAGATGTTAACAATGCATTTCTATATGGTTCTATATCTGAGGATGTATATATGAAACCACCTGAGGGTTATTATTCCAAAGATGAAACCAAGGTCTGTAAGTTAGTTAAATCACTCTATGGCTGAAACAAGCCCCTAGAAAATGGAATGAAAAACTAACTAAAGTATTGATTGAAATTGGTTTTGTCCAGAGTATATGTGACTACTCTATGTTCGTTTTGTCAAAAGGAAATGTGTTAGTTGTTCTATTAGTATATGTGGATGATATTGTTCTTACTGGAAATGATGAGGAAGAGATTAATAAAGTAAAAAAATGTTTGAATTCCAAATTTCTTATAAAAGACTTAGGAATTCTAAAGTATTTTTTAGGCATAGAGGTCTTGAGGTCAGATTCTGGTATTTGTTTATCTCAAAGGAAATATTGCCTTGAGTTACTCAATGAGTTTGGGTATTTAGGTTGCAAGCCTGTTGCAACACCTATTGAACAAAGTTATATTGTCTCAACCAAAAGTGGAAAAAATACTAAGTTATTAGATAATGTTACAGGTTATCAAAAGTTGATTGGTAAGTTGATATACTTGTCTTTGACAAGAGCAGATATCACTTATGCTGTACAATACCTAAGTCAATATATGCATAAACCTTCATATGGTCATCTTCAAATTGCCTTAAGGTTATTAAGGTATTTGAAAATGGCACCTGGTAAAGGTATTATGATAAGTAAAACTGATAATCTGGGTCTTGTTGGGTATACTGATTCTGATTGGGCTAAGTGCCTGGAAACAAGAAAATCAGTATCTGGTTTTTGCATTTATCTGGAAAAGTCTTTAGTGTCATGGAAGAGTAAAAAACAGAACACAGTGTCCAGGTCATCAGCTGAGGCTGAGTACAGGGCAATGTGTTCTACAGCCTGTGAAATGATATGGCTTAGGAATATTTTGTCTGAGTTGAAAGTTGATATTTCTTTGCCTATGAAATTGTATTGTGATAGTAAGGCAGCTATCTCAATTGCTGCAAACCCTGTATTCCATGATAGGATTAAGCATTTTGAGTTGGATTTACATTTTCTGAGGGAAAAAGTTTCAGAAGGTGTAATAGAGCCTGAAAAAATTGAGTCTCATTGTCAGATTGCTGATGGGTTTACAAAAGGTCTTAGTGTGGAACAACACAAGATCTTTTGTAGAGAACTAAATATGTTTGACATGTTCAATACTTGAATTAAGGGGGCATGTTAAAATTATATGTTTATATATAATTCAAGTATTGGTTTGGACTTTATCATGTTATGTTTATTATTTGGGCTAACTATACTTTGGAGAAGTTTGTTTTCATATTGTCAGGTGGCCCAATATGTGAAGCCCAGTTCGTGTGACTTATCAGCCCAGTAGCAAACCCTTGTGCTCAGCTATATAAACGGATGTGAAGATATTTTACGATCAGTTGTTTTAGTTTTATTATTTTGTTCTCTTTGTTCTCTCTAGAGTCTTCTTCAGAAGACTCATCGTCTTCAGTCTAGGGTTAGGGTTTCCAGCTCTGTATCGTCGTTCATCTGTTTGTTCTTGATCATCTGGTATGATCATAGTCTTGTATTGGTCTGTAAGTGTGTCTATTATTTCTTTTCTATAGTTCTCAACTGGTCTAAACAACCAGTTGAGATCTCAGACATTGTATTGTACTTCTTTATAGGTTCTTCTATTGTTGAACCTAGGGTTATTTGGGGGGAACTATTTTGGGTTGGTTAATAATAGATTTTGTCATGTTTTTGTCGCTATACTCTCTGTTCAGTATTGTTATGTTATTGTGTTGATTGTTTGTGTGGTTTGTTTGTATATCGTTCAAGTCATAAAACTTTACAGGTATGCGTTTTGGCAATCTTCGCGATGCTAATTTGTAGCTCCTACAAAAGTGGTGGTGGTGATTTAGGGAAGGCGGTACCTAGCCATGGGCTCATGTTGTCAAAGCAATTTATGGTAGAGGAAGGGAACTGATACCATTCCTATTTCAAAGTCGTGTAATGGTGTATAGAAGTCTATCAGAAGTATTTAGAAAAATTTCTCGAAACGTAACCGTAATTTGAAAGACAAGTTAATTTGCAAAATTGGGAAGGGTAACAAAAGATGGTTTTGGGAGGATGTATGGGTGATACCGTCTTCGATTTTTCCCTTTAACTATAAACTTGCTACCAATGCAAAAAACTTAGTTATAGACAATTACCGCAGATTTGGTACTTCTAGTTATGTGCAATTAGGCTTTGAAATCGCATCCCTAAACAACAAAGTGTTGGTAGATTTCCTATATATTATGGAGTTTCCTAAGGGGTTTATTGTTAAAGAGGGTGATGATATATGGGGTCGAGGTCGGAAAGAGGGCATGAGTTCTTAGTTAAAATTGTAACTAACCCAAATCAAGATAACTCGGTGTTCAAATGGTGTAACTGGGTTCCTTTAATGGTTATCACCTTCGTATGGAGGGCTACGACCAGTATGAACCCCATTAAGAATGACTTGGCTAAAAGAGGTGTACTAGTCGGGGGTGGAGATCATCCTTACTATGGACATCAATTGGAATAAGTTAATCATGTCCTTATCTCATGTGTCATAACTAAAGCTCCTTAGCGAATGATTAGGGTATGGGTTAATGTTCCAAGTCCTAGCTCATGCTCATCAGTTAAAGGATTACCAGATGGTCAGATGGAGTTGTTGATCTTCAACTTAATAAGAGGAGGAAAAAGCAGTAATGTGTATCTTTATGGCTACCTTATGGGTGATTTGGAAACTGAAGAAACAACAAGGTCTTCAATAATATGCAAATTTTAAGAGACAAAACAAGGGTGGAAATAGGGCTGCAAACGAACCGAACGAACACGAACAAGGCCTTGTTCGTGTTCGTTTGTTAAGGAAATCATGTGTTCACGAACAGTTCATGAACACTTTTCGAACGAGATTTTTTGTTCGTGTTCGTTCGTTAAGAAAACACTTGTGTTCATGTTCGTTTGTGTTCGTTTGTTAACTTTGTTCATGAACGTATACGAACACAAACGGACATTAATGAACACAAACAAGTGTTCATGAACATAAACAAACACAAACGAACATATATTAACTTTGGAATAAAAATAATTCTTAAGATATCTGCTAGATCCACTCAAAATATAACTAAATTATCCAAACATATTTACCTCACATATATTATTTATTTGGGTAAATATAAGAAAATAAAAAATTATAAACCTTATTGAACTATCGAACATAAACGAACACGTTACCGAACGTTCACGAACATAAACGAACGAACGCGGCCTCTGTTCATGTTCGTTCGTTTAACTAAACGAACAAAAATTTTTGTTCGTGTTCGTTCATTTATTAAACGAACGAACACAAACGAACTTCCCGCCGAACGGTTCGTGAACTGTTCGCTGAAAGTTCAGTTCATTTGCAGCCCTAGGTGGAAATCAAAAAATTACTCTATTATGGTTAAAGCATAGAGCAAATATGGAGTTCATTAGTTTTAGTAATTGGTTGGATTCCGGTGATAATGTAATAGACTAATAGTGGAGTAAACTTTGGTGTATGGTTCTATAGATGCTTACTAGTGGGTACTCTGTTCTGTTTAACAGGGGTGGTGATGTGCATGGTTTTCGTAATTTAGAAAGATGTTGTTTCCCCGGTGTCAAAAACTTGATGTTTTAATTCCAAAACTTTGGTTTTGGGGAGAACGACTGATTTTTACTAAACCGGTTTTACCAAGTTTTAAATTTATAAAGTAAACAATTATTACTTCAGAAACTAAAACCAACACATAGGCAGAGAACTTGACGTGCAAAGTATAGCCTCTAGGGTAAGTATTGAGTATCGTATTCCAGAGTTCACAATTTCCCCTACTTCACCTTCATCATTTAACTGATCGTGTTTTGAAAAGAAAAATAAAACGGAGGGGTTCTTTAATAAAAATGGTTTTTGAAAAAGGTTTGGGTTTTATAAAAGAAAAAGATAAAATAGTAGAGAGGTCAAATATGCACATCTCGGGACCCTCCGAATTAATAGTTAAGTTTCTTATTACTATTAATAGTTAAGTTTAATTATTTGTGAGGAGGAAAAAAGTGATCTTTGGGTGTTGACTCCTTGATAGAGAAGCGGGGCCACTACTGAGTAGAATGCAAAACCTCTCCAATGTGCGTCCAGATGAGGGTACTCCGCCCGAGCCTCGCATATAGCAGGCTTCCCTAACCGCGGTCAAGTCTCAGATCCTCAGATTTATCTTCTTCTTGTATTGGAGGCTTCACTTCTGACCTGGAACACCGTACACCTCCCTTAGCTCTCGCTTTCCTTACCGAATGATCTCCCTTACAGCCATCCTTACCAACAGCGTATCCCCTAAGTAAGTTAACGATCATGAAGACCGAAGGATCTCTCTTATAGTTGGCTTAGAAGACAAGTATCCTCAATGGTTAACGGTTTTGTACTAATGAGACCTAGAAATATAATCTTTATTTTATTTATCTTTAGTGACACTTTAATATGTATAGGCCTGATAAATATAAAGTTGGCTTGATGATTAACGACTTAATTGACCCAACCCATAACCGCCCGAGATGAATGAAATCCTTAACAAAGGTGGAACATAATCCTAAAGGTGTGCAATCCGAAGATCACTGGTGCACCCGTAGGGAATCCCCCCTTTGCCAAGAAAGTCACTCATGAGCTAAATGAAAACCTTGATAAAGGTGGAACATAATCCTAAATGCGTGCAATCCGAAGATCACTTGTGCGTCTGTAGGGAATCCTCCCTTTACCAAGAAGATCATTCAGCCATCTGGTAAGTACCAGAAATGTGTCACTCAGATCTGGTCCACTTCAGAAGCCATTGTTTAGAATCCGGTTTGGATATTAGAAGCCCGAAGGATATGTCTCCCTACTGGTTTCCTCACCTTGGTTCTAGCTCGGGGACTACCAGAAGCTGATTAAACCTCTAGTTAGTTTATTAAGTTAGAGTTGATTTTAGGCTTATTAAGTTAATCATCATTGGAAACCTGTCACAAGATAAACAAACAAAGATTAGGAGAAGATAAGACAACAAATAACTAAAAATAAACTACTACTAATAATAATAAAAGTCTACATATCGAAGTAGGTTCATGATAATAGAAAGATACAAGCATATCGAATGACCAACCCAAGAACATGGCTGCTCAGAGACAAGCTCCCCATCTTCTAGTGCTATGCATCTAACAACTTCATGACCCTCGATGTTTTATTGCATATGAATTACTCTACGATCCTCTTCTTGGCCAAGATAATCAAGGTAGGACGAGGCCTAACCTTGGTGGGATGTTAGGAGGGCCATACGGCCTCCCACAAGACCCCAAGAGCTGTGCAAGACTCCTCGAAGTCGGCCAAAGAAAGCACAAGAAGGGATGATCAAATGGTGAGGGGTAGCTTGCTATTTATAGACCTCCAGGTCAAGCACAGGCGTGCACAGGGTATGGCAAAGGCGTACACACTGTCACACGTACGTTCTATTGCTGCAGTTTTGTCTTGTCTGTACTTCTTGTCTGTACACACTGTCACACGTACGTTCTATTGCTGCAGTTTTGTCTTGTCTGTACTTCTTGTCTGAGCACGGGAGTGCCAGGGTAGTGGTACGGACGTGCAAGGGTACTTGTCTTAGATTTCTTGTTCCCCAAGCTTGCTGCTTTGTCTTCTAGTGTACAGGGCCTCCATGCAAGTGTGCGTGGGCGTGCTGAATCTGTCTCCGGCCGTTTTTAACACCGTTTAAGTCCCGGAAGGGCCTTCAAACATACAGGGAACATGCTGTAAGTCCCGTGTCTTTAAGAATCTCCAGATTTTGCCTGTTTTTGCCTGAAAATCTCTTGTTTTTGTCTTGGAGCTCCAGCTTCCTGCTAAGCACAAATAGGAACGAATTAAGTACTTAAAATTAATATTTTAAGTCTAATTCTAACCTATTATGGGTCTTTTTATGCATGTTTTATACGTTAATTATGTGATACATCAGGTGGCCCTAGGGTAGATCGGGGAGGCCACCCGGCTAGGGTGCGGAAATATCAGGGGCACATTTAAAACAAACCTATATATATATATATATATATATATATTAGTTTAAATTATATAATTCCTTAAAGCCTAAGGGGCCTAAGAGGCATATGTTTTAACGACTCGGACAAGGTACGTAAATCCTCATGAACGCCTCTACTGTTAATAAGATTGTCTCCCTTCCTGTTCAAGTTTGGGGTGGAGATGGTTGCAGGTTGGGGGTTTCATGGGTGGAGGTTTGCGCTGTAGATGGTTGCAGGTTGGGGGTTTTGAGGGTGGAGGTTTGTGGTGGAAATGGTTTGCAATGGAGATGGTTGAAGATTGGGGGTTTTGTGGGTGATGTTTGTGGTGGAGATGATTGTAGGTTGGGGGATTGTGGCGGAGATTGTTGCAGGTTTGTGCGATTGTGGATACATAGTGGTCTGAAGGGGGTTGAAGAAGGTGGTTGTACATTGGGAGTTAGGTGGTTGTGGTGGTAGTGATATGGTGGATTAGTGGTGGTGAAGATGGAGAGTTTGTGTATTATATATATGTCTACGTGTGTGCGTGCACGTATGTATATATAATTTAAAATTTACTTCTTCGCATATTAGTATCCTATCATCATCTAAATGAGTCAGCTCATGTTGTTTTACACATCAGCATCCACGTCACCAAGAATAAACTGAGTTAGACTATAATTAGAAAAGGCTCGGTAAAGGAAAATACTTTAAAAGTTTAAGTTGAGACTGTTATCAGTCAATGGACGAAAATTAGCTTATTAAGATTTAAATTCCCTTCTTTGTTCAGGTTTCCTTGTCACCATACATATCATACTCGTAGTAGCTTTGTTGGTTGCTAGAGAAATGGATGGGGTTCAAATAAATTTTTTGATGTGTAATAGTACAAGATTTAAAGGCAGGAAATAGTTATGAGTCAATTTGTTGTTTTGGGTTTTAGCTTAGGTCATTTTGGAGAGACAATAGAGACGGGATTATGCCTTTTAGCACAATAATAAGTGTTCTAATGAGGGTTTCAAGGTGCTTTAAGTTCTATTGAGTTTGCTGGCCGAGGTAGCGGACTAAAAAAGTTGACACATGATACTCACGTGGTAAGTGAAATGCTCAAATAAGCGGACATGATAAAACTCAGAATAATGAGTATTTGAACTGAACTTTCAGCGAACAGTTAACTGTTCGGCGGGAAATTCGTTTGTGTTCGTTCATTTAATAAATGAACGAACACGAACAAAAAGTTTTGTTCATTTTGTTAAACGAACGAACATGAACAGAGATCGCGTTCGTTCGTTTATGTTCGTGCACGTTCGGTAACTTATTCGTTTATGTTTGTTTGTGTTCGATAGTTAAATAGGGTTTTAAATTTTTATAATGTTTTTTACATTCTTTAATTTTTTATTATTTTACCCAAATAAATAAATAATTTTGTGTGAGGTAAGTATATGACTATATTAGATCAATAACCCTACTTTTACTATAATCATTAAATAAATAATTAATAACGATTTCAAGGTTAAAATGCGAGCTTAGTTTTTTAGACACTACTTTATTTTGTTTGCCAATATTATGTTAAGTACTTAGTATGTTTGTATAATTAGGTTATATTTTGGATGGATCTAGTTAATTTCTTAAAATATGTTAATTCAATCTTAGTTAATATATGTCCATTTGTGTTTGTTTCTGTTCATGAACACTTCTTTGTGTCCATTAATGTTCGTTTGTTACGTTTGTATTCGTGTGTGTTCATGAACAAATTAACAAACGAACACGAACAAGAGTGTTTTCTTAACAAACGAACATGAACAAAAAATCTTGTTCGGTAAGTGTTCATGAACTGTTCGTGAACAAATATTTTCTTTAACAAACGAACACGAACAAGGCCTTGTTCGTGTTCGTTCGGTTTGTTTGTAGCGTCTTTCACTCTAAATATGTAATACTTTCTTTGTATGTAAACAATTCTTAGACATAAATACATAATGAAGAATATTGTAGTTTTATTAGAATTTATCCCATCAAAACAAATAACAAAAACTGAAAAACAAATATCTACATGGGAAAAAAAAGGGGATAAAATGAAGGTAATTGACAACATTTTGAAACCAAATTTTGTACTCTGTTTCAACTTCTTCAACTCTGTATTGAGTTTATGAATTCCCAATTCTAATATACACAATAATAGGGCACACCATAGCTATGATCATAGTAGTATTGGTAAGGATCAACTTTCATAACAGTGGCCTTCGATTCTTCTTTCTTTGCCTCCACTGGACCCACACTTACGAGCTCCGTGTATCCAACCTTTTTTCTTAGTAAGGTTGTTAGTTCAACCGAGTCGATTCCCTCACCCGTCAACGCTATCTGGTCTTTATCTGAACCAACAAAAGATGCGGATACAACTCCGGAGATACTAACCGCGATCTGCAGAGCTTTACGGGCTTTCTTGTTGCCGTTCATGCTCACCTTCACCACAATCTTTTGCTGCATTGCATTAAGTTGTATTAGTTTTATGTGATGTAGAAAGAAGAAGGCGAATATTAATTAACAGAAAGGTGATTGAAGATGACTCGGTCAAAAACTACTGAAGAAAAATGTATCATCACAAGAAGCTTCCCACATCCGTACATGCTTCACACGCTTGTCAATAGCTGAAGTCGTTGCTTAATGTTTACGAGTATTACTTGTTTAATGTTATGTTTACTATTCCCTCAATTTATTAGGTACCTCACTCACTTAAGTAACGTTTGTTATGCTTTAATAGAGGGCGAAATGGAAAGAACCACTGACCGCCACTGTCACTATCGTCACTAGGCATGTAAACGAACTGAACGAACCCGAATAAAGACATATTCGTGTTTGTTCGTTTAACTTTAACCGAACACGAACATATAATCAAACAAATTTTTAGTGTTCGTTTTTGTTCATTAAGATAATGGTCATGTTCATGTTCGATTATTTTTGTTCGTTTGAACCTAAACGAACAGTTCAAGAACATAAACGAACAAACAAATATAAAACAACACAAATTAGCATAATTAAACAAACATAAATGAACACAAATCAACATAATTGATTAAAAGCATAAAAATACTTAAAGTAGTTTTTGTATAAACTGGTTACTAATTATGATTAGTCTCATTAAAAATACTCAATTTTAATACTAGAAAGTTCATTTACTAAGTAGTTATATTTAGGGTTGTTCAAATCCCTCGGTAGGGTTGTTCAAATCCCTCGGCGCTCGTTTGGAATTTGCTCGGAAAATGCTCGCTCACTCTTACCCTCGGTTGTAAACGAGCCAAGCACGAGCAAAGGTCCACTTAGCTCGGTTCGACTCGATATAATTTTTATTAATATATTATATATATAATTATATATATGCACATTAATTACAATTATATTTATAGTTTTATACATATCACTCTATTGGATTTGGCTCAATATATACAATTATATTTATAGTTACTGCCCAGTCAACACAATGATAACTTAACACCAAGTTTAATTGTAAAACCTTAAGTTGTGAAAAGACATCATTGACTACCTATTCCCGTTAGTTATCCACCATCAATCGTCTCCCGCTGTCAAACTATGCCATAACGCGACAATCGTTCTCCGTAGTATGTTTATCGCCTCACTGACCTCAATCTAAGCCTCATTCTCGGACAACCGAACCTCAACTTAGTGTCATCCTTAGACGGTCCAACCTCGTTCATCTTTAAGCGGCAAGAACATTAAAGGAAACAACCAAAATTATGGGTGTCTAAAAACTCGCTACTCGTCGCTCGCTCGAAGCTCGCTAAAAAAATGTCTGCTCGAAAAATGCTCGCTCGGTTTTCGGCTCGGTTGTAATGAGCCGATCGTCTTGGCTCGGTTTGTAAATGAGCCAAGCACGAGCAAAAGCCCGTTCGGTTCGGCTCGGCTCGTGAACAACCCTAGTTATATTTGTATAAGTAGTTAAGAAACTTATTTTATGCTTATATTTATATGAAGATAACTACTTATTTCGGCATTGAAATTTAAACGAACAAATGTACATAAACGAACGTTCATGAAATAAATGAATGAGCAAATTGTGTGTTCATGTTTGTTCATTTAATTAAACAAACAAAAAAATTTGTTCGTGTTGGTTCTTTTATAAATAAACGAGCTCGCCGCCGGACAAGTTCACTAACAGTTTATGAACGTTCGGTTCGTTTACAGGCCTAATCGTCACCCAACCACCACCTGCGCCATCCATCGCCACCCACCAACCATCGTCGCCATCAACCACCACCCACCACCGGCACCACCCACCATCACCGCCACTAACCACCACCCACCATCGCCGCCCTCCACTGTCGCCACCATCCACCATCACCTCCACCCACCACCACTACGACCTACCGCCGCTGCCACGGCCACATACCGCCACTCCCTACTAACTTTATTCTTTCGTCTTTTTCTCCCTACCAAACAACATAAAGGGGCTGTTGGTTGATTAAGTCCTGAATCATTAAGAAGTCTGAATGGTAAAGAGGATCTGAATGGTTAAGTGCTAAACTAATAAGTGTTGTTTTGTTGGACCTCTAAATAGTTAGTCTTCTTGTCCCACATTGGTAGGGGAAGTAAAAATGGATTCATTGAGTGTTTAATGGTTCAGCAACATCCTAAGTCTTAATGGTTCAGCCTTAACCATTTCATTCATATGAAACAAACGAGCTGAATGAGCTGAATATTGAATCATTCAGCGCTGAATGATTCAGAGGCTCATTAAGAGTCTTACCAAACAACCCTAAAGTAGTACTTCGTTTCATTCTTTCATATCAATCAAACAAGACATAGAATGGTAATGATCCATTTCATTACCGCATTCATTCTATTCTCTCATTCATTCCATTACTCCACACCAAACATAAATAATTTTCACCATCTAGCATTACTACAAAACAATTGGAAATATCAGCACTATGCAATGAGTATTTTATATCGCACCGGAGAATTTGGTTTCAAGTGTTGTTAGTTTGTTCGTTACTGCACCATGCATTACGGAAAAAAAATATACTTATTTAAATCAACACAAAAGATTTTTTTAAAAAAAATTGAATATAAATAGAATATAATTAATAAAAATTTAAACTTCAATTTGTATAAATAGCAACAATGATTTTATTGAAAACTTGAAATGATGAGGGATAAGCCGATAAGGCGTTGAGAAGGGAAAAACGAAGTTTCCACTTTTCACATAAAGTGAAAGTTGCGTTTTGTATAATTACAACTACTAGTCGTACTAATTGTAAACACTTTCTAGATTCCACTTTTTGGAAAGTTAAAATCTTGTGCACTTTCCTCAAAAAATGTAACGCTTTCTTTTTATGTAAACAATTCGTAGACATAGTACAAAATATTCAAGTTTTATTAGAATTTATCCAAACAAAGCAAACCATACAAAATATATTCATATGGGAAAAAAGGGGGATAAAATGAAGGTAATTGAGTTTATAAATCCTCAGTTCTAATATACATAATAATAGGGGACACCATAGCTATGATCATAGTAGTATTGATAAGGATCAAGTTGCACAACTGTGGGCTTTGATTCCTTGGGTGCTTCTTTCTTAGCTTCCACTGGACCAACACTTACAAGTTCTGTGTATCCGACCTTTTTTCTTAGTAAGGTTGTTAGTTCAACCGAGTCGATTCCTTCACCCGTCACCGCTATCTGGTCTTTATCCGACCCAACGAAAGACGCGGATACAACTCCGGATAAACCAACCGCAATCCGCAGAGCTTTACGGGTTTTCTTGTCATCGGTCGTGCTCACCTTCACCACAATCTTTTGCTGCATTATTGTTGTGAATTAAGTTGTATATATGATGATATTGAGTTTGTACTTTTTTCTTTCTCACTAGAAAGTAGAAAGTATATAGTAGAAAGAGTAGGTGATTGAAGAGTGAATTGTTCAATTGTATGAGAAGGTATTTATAGAGACTAAGGCAATGATAGATGAAGAAGACCACGACGACCAAGACTTCGTCAACGCAGTGGAAGGGAAGAAGTTTCCCAACTTTTGCCTAATAAATATGACACAATATTAACTTTTACATATATTTATGAAAAACATACTATTTTAAATCAAGACAAGATATATTTTTATCAAAACGTAAATTGCTTATTAATCATACATTATTATATCTTACAAAATGAAAATTTAAATATAACTAGCATTTTGACCCGCCGCGCGTTGCGGCGGCGTCGAAACGTAGTCACCCGAATTTATACCGTCAAGTATTTGATCCGGTTCATTATATAACTTAAATCACCTAAAAGCTTTCGGGCGATAAAAGAAATACATCAAGTAAAATGAAAGGCTATGTGGTTACCACAAAGTTCACAAAAACAAATGCGAATGCTGGTAGTACCACCTGGCTTCTGCTTGTTCCAACACTTGGCAAAGGTAACGCTGCTGCAGTCTAATGCAAATTGGCTAGTTTCCTCGTCAACAACAACCTAAAGCATCAAATTTTGATAGCTTCCTCTTGAAGAAGAATCTAAAGCATTTAAGAAATGATTAAATTCTAAGCAAATACTACCACAAAGGATATATAAATTTTTAATAACAATACATAATGTCGGTTGCGTGTGGTGTCTGAGCATCCCTAAATTGGTCCATTCAAGCAATTATGCGTCAGGATATGGTTTTGCTTCTACAATTTGGTTACCTAAAAGAGATGATCATTTAGCCTGCTTTCAAGCAAATGTTCTATAAACAGTGGAGACACCCTTCACAGATTTGTATAGAAAAGAACATTGGCATTGTTTCAACAATGACAAGCTAACACTATAGACTTCGTATATTTTGCACTAATGATAGTCCAATATTAAGAATATTAACAACTCAAAATAGTGTAAATGTAAGTACAACTTGCAAGACAACAAATTACACATCTTAACTTTTTTAGTCAAACAATTTCTTCAAAACCATCCTAAATTTAGATTAAACAAATCGTGAGAAAGGGGTTTGAAACCAAAACAGTAAGAGAATCAACACCAAAACAGTTAACCACGTCATCTAACAAACAAAACCTCATGCACTGCACTCGAAGAAAACAACGAATCAATCTTTAAGTACCACAACCGCTGTCGGTTTGGAG
Organism: Ambrosia artemisiifolia; assembly: GCA_032199755.1. Taxonomy (NCBI): domain Eukaryota; kingdom Viridiplantae; phylum Streptophyta; class Magnoliopsida; order Asterales; family Asteraceae; genus Ambrosia; species Ambrosia artemisiifolia. Next base: position 49,854,076 of record CM063515.1, on the reverse strand, counting down.
CCCCACATCCGTTAAAACCCTCACCCCACCCAAAGATCTGGAAAAACGATGATGTTGGCATGCTGAGGTGATGATTCCGACCTGTTGGTGATGGCGGTTGTCCCGAACTATTTATGATGGCAGCGGAGCGGGTGGTTTTGAGATGGTTAATTCGATGTCTCAGCACAAAATCTCTGCACATACTTTGTCGATAGAAGCGATCATGTTTGTACGATTAGAGTGGAAATTTGAGAATGGATGAAGTGATAGAGTTAGGATTTATTGAAGAAGAAAAGGAAGACAACTACATGCCCTACAATCAGTTATGTACAACACAACAAAGCAAATATACAACACCACCAAGCACAAAAACTCATAAAGCATGATGTACAACCCAACAATGCATAAACCACTTGTAAATTAATATATATATAATTCTTGTCACGAAATACAACTTTTAAACAACTAATTTAATTAACAGTACGTTACCCATTGATTCTATTTATATAGCTTACTAAAGGTTGTATTTGTCAGGATTAAGTAGTGTTGTTCACGAGTTGAGCCGAACCGTACGGACCTTTGGTCGTACTGGGCTCATTTACGAACCGAAACGAGCCGAACGGCTCATTTACAACAGAGCCAAAAACCGAGTGAGGATTTTTCGAGCGCACATTTTTTTGAGCGAGCGATGAGAGGTGAGTTTTTTGGATACCCATAAATTTGGGATGATTCCTTTAATGTTCTCGCTGCTTAGTGATAACAGAGGTTCGACCGCCCGAGAATGATCTAAGTCTAAAGTCCGGTTGTCCGAGATTGGGACTCAGGTTGAGGCCAGTGAGACAATGAGCAAATTACAAAGAACGATTGTCGTGTTGTGGCATAGGTTGATAGCGGGAGATGATTGATGACGGACAAATAATAGGAATAGGAAGTCAAGCATGTCTTTATACGACTTAGCGTATTATAACTAAACTTAGTGTTAAGTTATCATTGGGCTGACTGTACATTTTCCGTGATCTACTGTCCCTGAACGCGTTGTCTTACGGAACCGAAAGAAGTCAAAAGGTTTTCTATACGGTCATCCTAACGGCTATCAGGGGCGGACATAGGTAAAGGGGAGGGGGTGCGGACGTTGCGGCTCAACTTCGCGCGCGTAGTGGAAAATTTTTTTTTTTTTACGATTTTTGAAAAACGTTACTACTGAAATCGAATTTACGTTGCTACTAAAATTTAATATACGTTACTACTAAATGAAATTATACGTTACCACGTTACGTTACTCAAAAAAATATTTACCGAACTCGAAAAAAACTAAGCTAATACCAATCCTACAATACTAAAATTTTAAATTACTTATACTTAACCCAATAAAACATTACAATTTACATTTATAATCTTAACCCAATAACCCAACTACCAAAGCCCACCCTTTTACCTAACCCAAGTCCAAACTCCAAAGCCCACCCTAAACCCTTTAGTTTTGGTTAGTTGGTTTGTGAAGAAAAAAAAAACACAGCAGCTGAAACTCGATGAACACAGCAGCAAGCCAGCAAATCTGACCCAGCTCCTCCCGACCTCCCCTGCCTCGGCCGACCGCCGCCGGTCTCCGGCCTTCAACCCTCCGCCTCTGCGTAGTTGTAAGTTTTTAATTTTGTTTTTAATGTAGGTTTTTAATGAACCCTTGTTTAAGGCTTTAATTTTGTAAGTCTTTTGGAGTCTACTAGTCTAGGATTTAGGAATGAGCTGCGTAGTTGTAACTGTAAGTCTTTAATTTTGTAAGTCTTTAATATTGTTATAGTTGATTATGTGTTTTGGGAATTAACTTGAATACTTGATTAATTGATTAGGTTTGCGATTATAAAGATGAAACCACCACATTCTAATACTAAACAAGTGCTTATTAGCAATTTGTTTAAAAGAAAAGTTCCTGAAAATTCTGAAATTGGTTCAAGTATTTCTCCAAATATTGAAAATAAGGACGTGAATGATGATGTTAGTAATAATGATAGCGATATGCAAACGGATGATGATGTTGCTAATAATGTTGCTAACGATATGGAAACGGATGATGATGTTGCTACAACTTCAATTCCAGTTGTTCCTAATCATTTGGCTTCATTCGCGAGGTCATATATAGATTTGAATGATCTTCCTTCAGATCCCGCTGATAGACCACCCATTTCTAGCTATCACCCTAATCAAATAGATGACATAAGAAGAGCATATCTTGTGAAGAAGGCTTTTCAACCACGACGTCATCAATTTAAATGGACACAATATGGTAAGGAACGGAGACGGTTCAGCATAAAATGGTTTGACGAGTATGATTGGTTAGAGTATAGCCCTAAAAAAGATAAAGCATATTGCTTACATTGTTACTTGTTTAGTAATAGTGTTGGTAATCAAGGTGGAAGAGATACTTTCACAAGTGGAGGCTTTTCTTATTGGGCTAAGCCGAAGGCCTTGAAAGATCATGTTGGGTTACAAAATAGTTTACATAATAAGGCGAGACAAAAATGTGACAATCTTATGAACCAAAAGGGATCATTTCATGTACAAGTCAAGAAGCATAGAGAGGCAGAAAAGATTGCAAATCGGTATCGATTGATGGGTTCTGTTCGTAGTGTTGGATTTTTATTGCAAAACTCTTTACCATTTCGTGGCCACGATGAATCGGAAACATCTACTTCTAAAGGTCTTTATCTTGCGGTTTTAAAGTTGATTGGTGAGAACAACCCGGACATTGGTAAGTACACATTGGAGAATGCAAACAAGAATAATAAGTTGACAGCTCCATCAATACAAAAAGAGATTATCGATTGCTTTGCAAAAGAAGTAACCAAAATGATTTGTGATGAAATTAAAGAAGATGTGTTTGGTTTGTTAGTAGACGAGTCTAGTGACGTGTCTTTAATGGAACAAATGGCCGTAGTTGTGAGATATGTTGACAAATTCGGAGTTGTTAAAGAGAGTTTACTTGGAATTGCTCAAGTGAGAAATACATCTTCTTCAACTCTTAAAGAAGCCATTGTTTCTTTATTAGCAAATAACCAGTTGAGCATAGATCAAGTAAGTAATACGTTTCTACTTCATTAATAAACTTTAATAAAGATTATATGCTTATTGTTTATTTTGTTTAAACAGGAAGATGAAAAATTTGCAAAACTAAATGGAATGTGTGATCTTGCTCGTGTAATGGTGGAAACCGAAAAACATAAAACTTTTCCTTTGGTTTATCGGGTGTTGAAGTTAGCATTAGTTTTGCCGGTTGCAACCGCAACCGTTGAGAGGTGTTTTTCTAAGATGAAGCTTATCAAGGCGGATTTATAGAATGGGTGAGGACTATTTGAACAATGCTTTGATTTGCGCGGTTGAAAGAGAGACTTTTGATAAAGTCAAAGAAGATGACGTAATGGCTCGATTTCAATCTTTCAAGAACCGAAGGGGCGAAATCTATTAGGTATGTGTCTAAAATTATCTGTTATCTTTATTTCCTTTACATTGTATGAAACTATGGCGAAAAAAAAATTTTTTTGAACGTTGCTACTGAAAAATATTTCTAGATCCGCCACTGACGGCTATTTGGAGTATTTGGGGAGCACAAAACAAAATTATTTTCAATCAAAAACAAGCAACGGTGCACAAGACTATGGAAAAAATAACAGTCATGAGTATAAGTGAAGAACAGGGCGAGAATCGCATACCTAACTTGGGAATATTGGCGAAAATTTCAAACAACAAGGTTTAGTTGATCGAATCCAATTGGCATCTTATTATAGTTTTGTATGTAACTGGGCATTTGTTATACAATTTTATGTAAACTCGGTGTATCACAGGAACTTTTTTTAGCTAGTTTCTTTCTAGCATTGTGAAATACATCTTTGTCTCTCCCTCTCTCTTTGTTGGCCAACTTAATTTGACAGAGATGGGAGAAGTTAATTTTAGTAGGAGAGGACATGTACCAAGAGTCAATAAACGTGGCAAACAGATAAACCAAGCAACGTAGCTTCTCCTTCCACCATAGATTAAAACAGACGGCTCAGATCTGAAAATCTACTATTCATGACATTCAAAAATTAATATATACATCAATGTGTTTTGTTGGCGGTTAAAAAAACGTATATTTCTTTTGTCTGGTATATTTCTTTTGTCTGGTATATACTTTATTATTTAAGTGTATGGGACGCATAAATCCCAAATGGCAAAATCCCAATTATCCTTAGGTAACTTCCATGCAGTGTGAACTTTTGTCTCCCAATAAAAATTAATTAAAAACATTAATAATAAACATTAAACTAACCATTATAGTGAATCGCCCAAAACATTAAACTAACCATCATAGTGATTCGCCCACACCCTTTTTGTAAAGAGGAAATCTTCTTTTAAGGGAGTTCAAATCTAAGGGGTGTAATAAACAAATGTGTAAAAAAACATGGAGGGGGGGGGGGGGGTGAATTAGCCGTTCAAAAAAAATCACAGTGAATCAAATTAGGCCTTAACAACTCCTATAATGGAACACACTCAAAACCCTTGCCGACTTGAAAAGTGTACTTGACTTGAGTAACTTTTATTGTTATGTCTTTAGATTGATTAGGGTCTTCTTCCATGGTTACTTTAAACATCGTTTCAAAGTATTCACACTTAGACTTGATATCCAACCACTTATGGTTGAGTGAATCACTCGTACGCTATGTGTAATCGACTAGCACATGAAATTCGACTAAAACATTAGCCAAAACGGTGCTGCACGGGGTGAGCCCGCAACTCTCGTATTCTCGTTGACGTTTGTTCACCCCAATGTAAACGCAAGTTCTTCCTATCGGTTCACGACACCAACGTTGAAATGATTTTTAGGGTAAAGTTGAGAGAAGCGTAGAAATAATAAGATAGGTTTGATATAAGAAAAGTGTAAAAATGGTGTGGGTTAAAAGTGATAGGATAAGTTTATATATAAAGGGTAAATTAAATTATTTAAATTTTTGTGTAACTAGTACATGACTTGGTTAAGTCATTAATGGTGTCAAACATAAGTTAAGAGGTGGTAATTGAGCTAGCCGATCGAACTGTTTAATTAAACATGTTGACGGGTTAACATATTTAGTGAAATGTTGATGCACTTTATGTGTGGCCGTCGCTGTCGAATAGACTAGGGTTGAGTCGTAGCTGAATATTATGTATATGTGTTGAAACATGAGATTGTGGTGATTCATTAGGGCATTTATGGATCTTATGTAATTGTTATTATGGACCAGGCAAATGAGCAACCGATTATGCGAATGAACATTCATGATTGCTAATTCGCACCATGCTTCATGCGAATGAACTCATTTGCACCTTTGAAGGTACGAATGAGAGTTCAACAACATGGTAGCAATCTCATGTTTAGTATTCATTAAGATTTGGAATGTATGCTTCAATAGTTATCTAGGGGAGATCATGCCCGATCTTCTCTGGCCCGAGATAGATGTTTAGCCTACTGATGATAGTGTCTGTAACCATTTCAAATTCAATACGATTATGTGATGACAGACTTTTTATCTATTTTTGTTTCGTCTCCAATCTCTGTCTAAAACCGAGCTATAAACATGCTAAACGATCTTGTGCACGGTTTTACAAACCTGAAACCGTTTTCACATGAAACATGCTAGACATGTCAATGCGAACATGACATCCTTAATTATTTACTAGACACCAACCCAACCACGACATGTTAAATACGACAACCCAACACCTAAGTATTTATGTTTTTGACTTTTGTGTTGCAACCATCTAATAAAAGTTGTAAGATCTACGAATCAAATGAAGCTAGTCAACAATATATATACCGGGCTGTTAATTATTCGACTTGTTACTATTTCACTATTAGGAGGTCTTGAAAATATCTCAGAAAGGAAAATATCATATTCAAATGAAAACGTGTAACAATATTATCGATTTATGTCTCTCTCTCTATCTCTTTTTTTTTTGTTCTAAAGTAGTTGATTTAGCACCATGGATTTTAAAAGACATTATTACTTGTTATTATATTGCTGTTTATGCAAAAATAGAATTGCTTTAATTCATCATCATCACTAGAAGGTTCCGACTACGTGCTTGTTAGACTCGGCTATCCATGGGCCATGGCTGAAGAAGACTGAAGTCGTTATTTTGTCATTTTATGTTTATGGCTGGGGTACAATCAAGACCAATATACCAAAATAGCCCCTTTTTATTGAAATTCCTCACTTTTGGCCATCAAGAAATTATAGGAAGACAAGTGGAGCTTTCCGTTTGTAGTATTTTGTGCGACCTAATCCAATGGTTGAAGATTTGGAGTAGATTATCACACCAAAGCCTATTAACAGTTTTTTTCAGACCGGTGTTAACCACGGTAAATCCTCAAGTCAAAGGAAAAAAATCTATAAAGATTGTAAGTTGTAACATGCAAGTTTTATTTAGAGTTAATTACAGTTTTCGTCTATGTGGTTTGGCTCAACTAATAGGTTTAGCACGAGTATAACAATCTGAGTCCATGTGGTTGGTCGGACTAACACTTTACATCCTTATTAATGTTAGTTTTTCTGTTAGTTTGTGAGTGAAATGACTATTATACCCATCTATCTTCTTTTACAACCAACCCACCACCCACCACCACCACCACCGCCGCCACCACCACCGCCACTAGTTATGTAAATATTTTGGGTGAAATGGAAAGAAGTTGTTCTCCGATAAAAAATAATAATTATGGGGCAAAAATGATAAAATATTAAATTAACTCTAACAAAAAGCAAATTAAAAATAAACCAAATTATAATATTTTTCTTTGCAACATGACACTCCGTCTCTTCTTTCTCTACATGTAAGGAAAAAAATTCAATTCTCAACCAAAATTTCCTATCTTGAGGCTTGTAGAAAACAACTTACTCTAAAATGTCACATTAAAGAGCTACGTAAATTAAAACCACCATTCTCTACAAAAGCAAGAAATTCCCACCCTTTAGGAACACTGAATCAGTGATGAACCAACATAAAAATTAGTGTAAACGCTACCAACTACAAATCAAGACAAATGTAAGTTCATAACATTAACTTTTACCTCATGAACAGTTGAATGTCCTCATCATGTATTTCATCAATATCCATTCAGCTATCTCTGCCTCCTACTTGTTGATCTAAACCATGTGTTTAATAAAAAATGAGTAAAGAAAATGTTTATATCAAAGAGTAAGATGCTGGTAAGACTATAGTTTGAAATCCTTAAAAAATCATAAAAAACGTAACATAAAAGCAACAACCACAAATATAAACAAATCTTGAATCAAGAACAATCGAACATTGCTAATAAATAAAAAAGATAAAGGTAATTGCCGAACATTCAAAAACTACAGCAAGAACACAGCAAATTCATGAAATAAGCCCACATCCTGCTTTTAAGCAATTCAATTCCTAAAACTTGAATATAAATATAAGTTAAGTTAGTGATCACTGATCAGGTCTTTTTAACCTTTGTAGATTATTTGATACAAAACCAAGTAACATGATCTGCATCTATATCTCTATCTCTGAGACAAAAAGTCGAACATGTGACGGGCAAAGATTTGATGAATTTAGAAGTATAATATTCAAATGGGCCATTCTAATTGCATATATTTGATTGTGAATCTAGTGGATGAGACAAAAACGGGTCAGATGGATCAGAAAAATGGGTCAAAGGCCAGTTGCTTGTAAAGGGAATGTCAGCTGCAACTATTTCATTTGCATTAAAAATGGACAATAGTCAATTCATGCCAAATGGGTCAAAAGTCGTCTAACATGTATACAAGTACCCATAGCCGAGTCGTTTTTTTAAAGAAAATGTTGCTATTTGTTTTAATAAAATATACTCATGATAACAAAATAGGCGAAGAAAGTGTTGATTGACCTAAACCCATTTTCAGACGTTATATAAACCAATCATTTTGATTCTGATGCGAGGAAGTAAAGAATTTGTTTTTGGGATCGTAAGAAATGATTATTCTGTAATAGGCTAAGCTTTACGTTTCATCCGATAACCTAGATGACTTGAGAAATTAAGTCAGATAGCCCTCCATATTGATTGCGATCTGTAGAGCTTTTCGGGCTTTCTTGTTCTCGTTCATGCTCACAGTCTTTCTTGTTAGAAGAAGACTTGGTCAAAAATTATTGAAGAAAAAATCTATCATCACAACAACCTTCCCACATCCGTACATGCTTCACACGCTTGATAGTAGCTAAAGTCATTGCTTAATGTTTATAAATAAAACTTGTTTAATGTTTACTACTCCCTCACTACTCCCTCAATTGATTAGGTAACTCACTTAAGTAATGTTTGGTATGTTGCGGAATGGAATGAACTGCCGACCACCATCATTGCCACTAATCACCACCCACCACCGTCACCACCCACCATCACCTTCACTAACCACCACCCACCACCGTCACCGCCCACCATTACCGCCACTAACCACTACCCACCATCGCCACCATCCACCGGAACCTGCCACCATCACATCCACCAACCACCAAGACCCCTTACCGCTGCGACCACCACATATTTCCATCCACCAACACCATCACTAGCCACCACCTCACCGCCACTCACTATCGATTTTATTCGTTAGTCTTTTCCTGCATGCCAAACAACATAAACTAATACTTTGTTTTATTCCCTCATGACATCCAAACAAGACATAGAATGATAATGATCCATTTCATTAGCTTACCCATTCCATTTCCTCATTCATTCCATTACCCCATACCAAACTGACATAATTTTCGCCATCTACCATTACTAGAAAACTAGTGGAAAAAAAAAAAAAACTTATTTAAATCAACACAAAAGAAATTAAAAAAATTGAATATTAACATAACAAAATATAATTAGTATGAAATTTTAAGGAAAATTACAGAAATCGTCCTTTATGTTTACAACGCTTTTCAGTGTTTTTCCTTTAACTTCAAAATTGATGAGAATCGTCCTTTATGTTGTAAAATCTTGCAGCTCACGTCCTTTAGCACTAACCTGGTTTGTTTTCATGGTTAATTCTTACAAGATGGACCCCACATGAGGGTAAATTGGTCTTTTCACCCACAAACCTCCCTTTCCATCTTCGTCCACCTGCAACAGCTCCCACGACCACCCCCTCCACCTATAACCACAACTATCGTCCACCTCCCTGCACCTGAATCATACCTTAAATTGTTCAAAAAAGTTGGCTCCAGCTCACTAGGTGATCTGTAAAGAAGCTTCAAAATAAAGGAAAACTAAAATTTTAGATTATATTACCGCCTTCGACTAACAAACCTCCCTGTTCACCTCGGTCTACCTTTAGGCTTAGACTGTGTGTGTAGGCTCAGACGTTGGTTAGAGTTTCTGGATTTGGGGGTTTCTTGAGTGAGGATGGTGGTTAGGGTTTCTGGATCTGGGTGTTTCTATCTTGAGTGAATATGGTGGTTGGATTTTTGGATTTGGGGGTTTCCTGACTGAAGATGGTGGTTGCAGGTCACGAATGGGGTGTAACATTTTATGGCTTGGACGAAGAGGGTGATTGATGGGTTTGTCGATGGTGGAAAGGATGGGATTTTTAAGGCACAGTTTGGGGTTTAATTTTTCAAAGATTGGGTTGTGGTGGATGCCAAAGGTTGGGTGGTGGTGGTTACCAAAGGTTAGGTAGTGGCTGGTGGTGATAGATGGACATGAAGTTGGGAGAGAGAAAGAGAAAGAGAAAGAGAAGAGAGTTAGATAGGGAATGGTTTTTGTTTTTATAAAGTATTTTCAATTTTGGAAAATTCTTATTGTTTTACATATTAAATATTTGATTAGTGTGTGAAAAACCAATTTACCTTCACGTGGGGTCCATTTGGTGAGAATTAACCATGAAAACTAACCAGGTTAGGGCTAAAGGACGAAAGCTACAAGATTTTATAACATAAAACATGATTCTCATCAATTTTGAAGTTAAAGGACAACCACTGAAAAACGTTGTAAACATAAAGGACGATTTCTTCTTTTTATTTTTTTTCTTCCTGTTTTTTAATCTTGCAATTCTGAGCCGGTTGTTTGTTAATAAGTGTTTGTTTGTTGTTACTGTTGTTGTGCATTGTTGGCGAGGGATGACTTTTTTCTTTTGTTTTGCTTAATGTTTCTTTGTGTTCGTGTTGTTCACATATGTTTTGTGCTGAATGAATTGTTATTTTTCCAAGGATGATGTTAGGATCGAAGAACACACACGCACACGAACACAAATATTTACGTGGTTCGGTCTAAACTGACCTACGTCCACGGGGTAACTTGAGGCTGTTTATTATCGAGTGGTGTTACTGCACACACTTACAAGTACAAGATATCTCTCTTTATATAGAGATTGATTACATGTGAACAAGTTGATCTTTGCTGGCTGCTGCTGCCATTATTGACCAGCCTGTGACAAGTTGTTGGCTGCTCCTTTACAGCTTGTTCACCACTTGGTTGCTGGTTACAGCCTGTTCTAAGCTTTACAGCCTGTTCTAGGCTTCACCACTTGACAATCTCCCACTTGAAGCCGTAGAACAATCTTCATACATGCTACAACTGTGTATTTGTACTTCTGTAATATTTCAACGGAACTCCATGTTCCACTTAATCATTAACTCCTCCTAGTTACCCTGGCCTTCTCATCAGTTAACCTGAAGGCCAGCTGAAGCTCCCCCGAGCTCCAACACATCAGTCATGGCTGCGTCTGCCATTGACCCATTCTCTGTCTCTACCGGCTCCCACTGACACGAACTGTCGGATCCTGAAACATCCTGAGAATAAACACTCTCCGAATAAAGCAGATAATCAACTGGAGAGACTTTGACAGCTGGAATACTAGTTCTCTTAACCCACTATCGTCTAGTAACTCTGACTGAAGCACAACTCATGCTCCCACTGCCACGAAAACTCCTGACCGGTAGTTCTGAACCTTTCCTAGCACGCTCAACCTGAATCTTACCTGTGGCTCTGGGTTTATCATCTGCAAAACAAACCTTCTTCTGCCCACAAGATTCTGTGAACCCGACTTTGTTTCTCTTCTGAACTGGGACGGTCACTCCCTCAGACGGTAAACTGATCATATAAGCGAACCTCGCTTTCGTCCTCGAGCTATGACAAGATTTCCCTTAACAACTTTCCACTGCCCATTTCTGAATTTAACCTCATGCCCTTGATCATCCAACTGCCTGATAGAAATTAATCCCTTCTTCAAACTTGGAATGACCTTGACATCTTTCAAATCCATGAACCGGCTAAAGTCTTCAAATCTAAGTCACCCACACTCGTAACATCAAGAACCTCATCGTTTGCCAGTCTTACCTTACCAAAGTCACCTTTCTTCAAATTCTGCAATGCTTCACTGCTGTGGGTAGCGTGAAATGAAGCACCAGAATCCATGACCCAAGAGTCTCAGTGCCTTCCACTGAGTTCCAATGCATCAAACTCAGACACATTCCCAGAAGCAGAATTTCATATATATGACATCGACTCTAACAAATGTCAACACCTTCATACAGCCCCAACAAGTCAACTATGCCAAGCTCCCACTGTCCCTGTTATCCCAACCAGCTAACAAGCAAACGGTTATAACGCAGTAGAGCTTTTATGAAATCAAGCGGTACCAAGGGTTCTATGACCGTACACACAATCAGTTAACGCAAACCCTAACCGAAAGATCATCCAACTGACAATAGTCCACGTGACTTGCCACTAACCTCCCTTTTTCTTCTTCTCTCACTTGTGTCGTCACCAGCACACCTGCTAGTTCCATTTTCTCCAGGTTTTACCAGTAAAAGAAAACAAAGCTACCGACTCGCTTATACCATTTTCTTTCACCCCGCGACACGAACCAAATCCAGAGCCACCTGCTCGATTTCCTTCTGTTCGTTTTTTCTGCGACCTGGTTGAACTTTACACCCCGGTTCACCAACTAAAATTCGTACCGTTAAACTTATCGATTTTTACCTTCCGTCTTCTGCCATGATAACACAATAACATGACTAACGAAACTGAATCGAACAAACAAACCAACTGAGAACAATAGCACCTGATTAATAATCACTGGCCTATGATCTTGTTCTCTAGCTTTCACAAACGGCTCTCCGAAACACGTTGGTAAATTGATCACTAAAACCCCTTTCTATCTTGGCTTTCACTACCAAAATAATATTCCACTTCTATTGACCTTTTTTTTTCTTCTAGAATGACACAACAAAAAAGAATATATATTTTCTTTGTTCTTGAACGTGCACCCAAAAAAAAAAACAAAATGCAAAGCACCCACTTCACTTTATTCTCCACTCTTTTTAACAACCAAACAAACACCACTTTTGTATGCTTTCTCTACATGCTTTTAGAAAATAATCGAATTTCCATTCTCCACCCAATATTCTTGTCTTTTCTTTCTTGTACCAACAACAAACAAGAAACAAAGAACTTATGGCTTGGATTCAATTCAGCAAACACCACAACTAAACAACTTCACCTTTTCCTTGAAAGAAAATCACGTGAGCCAGCAGGCTGATGGTAGGTGGCGGCGCAAGGTGGTGAGGTTGGCCGGAGAAAGTGCAGCGTGGCTGAACCCTAGATGGTGGGTTGGACTGCCGGCCGCTGAGGTGGGGTTACTCGGTGGCTAGGGGGTGACGCAACGGGTGTCTTTACAGGTATGTGTTCTCTTCTTTTCCGCTGCCCTCCGCCGACCCGACAACCTGCCGGCGGAGGCTATCTTCTCGAGCCCCCGGCTCTGATACCAGTTGTTAGGATCGAAGAACACACACGCACAAGAACACAAATATTTACGTGGTTCGGTCTAAACTGACCTACGTCCACGGGGTAACTTGAGGCTGTTTATTATCGAGTGGTGCTACTGCACACACTTACAAGTACAAGATATCTCTCTTTATATAGAGATTGATTACATGTGAACAAGTTGATCTTTGCTGGCTGCTGCTGCCATTATTGACCAGCCTGTGACAAGTTGTTGGCTGCTCCTTTACAGCTTGTTCACCACTTGGTTGCTGGTTACAGCCTGTTCTAAGCTTTACAGCCTGTTCTAGGCTTCACCACTTGACAATCTCCCACTTGAAGCCGTAGAACAATCTTCATACATGCTACAACTGTGTATTTGTACTTCTGTAATATTTCAACGGAACTCCATGTTCCACTTAATCATTAACTCCTCCTAGTTACCCTGGCCTTCTCATCAGTTAACCTGAAGGCCAGCTGAAGCTCCCCCGAGCTCCAACACATCAGTCATGGCTGCGTCTGCCACTGACCCATTCTCTGTCTCTACCGGCTCCCACTGACACGAACTGCCGGATCCTGAAACATCCTGAGAATAAACACTCTCTGAATAAAGCAGATAATCAACTGGAGAGACTTTGACAGCTGGAATACTAGTTCTCTTAACCCACTGTCGTCTAGTAACTCTGACTGAAGCACAACTCATGCTCCCACTGCCACGAAAACTCCTGACCGGTAGTTCTGAACCTTTCCTAGCACGCTCAACCTGAATCTTACCTGTGGCTCTGGGTTTATCATCTGCAAAACAAACCTTCTTCTGCCCACAAGATTCTGTGAACCCGACTTTGTTTCTTTTCTGAACTGGGACGGTCACTCCTTCAGACGGTAAACTGATCATATAAGCGAACCTCGCTTTCTTCCTCGAGCTATGACAAGATTTCCCTTAACAACTTTCCACTGCCCATTTCCGAATTTAACCTCATGCCCTTGATCATCCAACTGCCTGATAGAAATTAATCCCTTCTTCAAACTTGGAATGACCTTGACATCTTTCAAATCCATGAACCGGCTAAAGTCTTCAAATCTAAGTCACCCACACTCGTAACATCAAGAACCTCATCGTTTGCCAGTCTTACCTTACCAAAGTCACCTTTCTTCAAATTCTGCAATGCTTCACTGCTGTGGGTAGCGTGAAATAAAGCACCAGAATCCATGACCCAAGAGTCTCACTGCCTTCCACTGAGTTCCAATGCATCAAACTCAGACACATTCCCAGAAGCAGAATTTCATATATATGACATCGACTCTAACAAATGTCAACACCTTCATACAGCCCCAACAAGTCAACTATGCCAAGCTCCCACTGTCCCTGTTATCCCAACCAGCTAACAAGCAAACGGTTATAACGCAGCAGAGCTTTTATGAAATCAAGCGGTACCAAGGGTTCTATGACCGTACACACAATCAGTTAACGCAAACCCTAACCGAAAGATCATCCAACTGGCAATAGTCCACGTGACTTGCCACTAACCTCCCTTTTTCTTCTTCTCTCACTTGTGTCGTCACCAGCACACCTGCTAGTTCCATTTTCTCCAGGTTTTACCAGTAAAAGAAAACAAAGCTACCGACTCGCTTATACCATTTCTTTCACCCCGCGACACGAACCAAATCCAGAGCCACCTGCTCGATTTCCTTCTGTTCGTTTTTTCTGCGACCTGGTTGAACTTTACTCCCCGGTTCACCAACTAAAATTCGTACCGTTAACTTATCGATTTTTACCTTCCGTCTTCTGCCATGATAACACAATAACATGACTAACGACACTGAATCGAACAAACAAACCAACTGAGAACAATAGCAGCTGATTAATAATCACTGGCCTATGATCTTGTTCTCTAGCTTTCACAAACGGCTCTCCGAAACACGTTGGTAAATTGATCACTAAAACCCCTTTCTATCTTGGCTTTCACTACCAAAATAATATTCCACTTCTATTGACCTTTTTTTTTCTTCTAGAATGACACAACAAAAAAGAATATATATTTTCTTTGTTCTTGAACGTGCACCCAAAAAAAAAAACAAAATGCAAAGCACCCACTTCACTTTATTCTCTACTCTTTTTAACAACCAAACAAACACCACTTTTGTACCACTTTTGTCTGCTTTCTCTACATGCTTTTAGAAAATAATCGAATTTCCATTCTCCACCCAATATTCTTGTCTTTTCTTTCTTGTACCAACAACAAACAAGAAACAAAGAACTTATGGCTTGGATTCAATTCAGCAAACACCACAACTAAACAACTTCACCTTTTCCTTGAAAGAAAATCACGTGAGCCAGCAGGCTGATGGTAGGTGGCGGCGCAAGGTGGTGGGGTTGGCCGGAGAAAGTGCAGCGTGGCTGAACCCTAGACGGTGGGTTGGACTGCCGGCCGCTGAGGTGGGGTTACTCGGTGGCTAGGGGGTGACGCAACGGGTGTGTTTACAGGTATGTGTTCTCTTCTTTTCCGCTGCCCTCCGCCGACCCGACAACCTGCCGGCGGAGGCTATCTTCTCGAGCCCCCGGCTCTGATACCAGTTGTTAGGATCGAAGAACACACACGCACACGAACACAAATATTTACGTGGTTCAGTCTAAACTGACCTACGTCCACGGGGTAACTTGAGGCTGTTTATTATCGAGTGGTGCTACTGCACACACTTACAAGTACAAGATATCTCTCTTTATATAGAGATTGATTACATGTGAACAAGTTGCTCTTTGCTGGCTGCTGCTGCCATTATTGACCAGCCTGTGACAAGTTGTTGGCTGCTCCTTTACAGCTTGTTCACCACTTGGTTGCTGGTTACAGCCTGTTCTAAGCTTTACAGCCTGTTCTAGGCTTCACCACTTGACAGATGAGGCCTTCTTCACTTTGGTGATGAAGTGTGTATGGTTTTTTTATGAGGTTTGTGTAAATGTTGAATCTGATAACTCTATTCATGTTTGTTGTTTTAATAAGTTTGTAAATGGGATTTCATGGCTGGTAGATTTATGTGTTAACTTTGCTGTACTTGCCTACTATGGATCCATTATAAGTTAGTTTAAATATATGATGTCTTTAATGAAAAAACTTGAATACTTTGGTGACGTCAAATCTCAAAATCATGACATGTAGTTAGAGGTACTCATGTTCATAGAGCATAATCCTTTGCTATTGGTGATAAAGCTTCAAAAATAAAAGTTGCAGTTTCTGCCATTCTTTCAGAGAATGGTGAAATGCCAAGTGCTTGGTATCCTCCACCAAGGGTTATAATTGGTTCAACAAATAAAGTGATTTTCTATAGTGATGGTTAAACATTTGGTATAGTTGGTCAAAGTTTAGAATTTTATACGGTTAGTTAATTATCTGTGGATATCTTCATAATTGAAGAGTGCTCTTTATGTGAATATGATAATTCTGATGTACCATAAGTTAATCTAACCTGCTTTTCAAGAAAATTTTCATATTGTGAGTTGTTGTAGTTGATTAATGGCTATTTTTTAGAAGCAAGTTGAACTCACCTAAAAACATCATAGTAGTGTTGAATATATGTGAGTTGTTTCTAACTTTATATTATGGATGAATGTTTATTTTTTATTTACGTTCATCTTTCCATATTTATTTAAGCAAAACATTTTTTGTTGTTAATATGATTTGATGTAATGCTGATATTATGAGGTTGATGTTCCCGTCCATCATACGGGTAAAGTACTAGTTTGAAATGGTGGGGGATAAGGCGTTGAGAAGGGAATGGAAAAAAAAGAAGCTTCCACTGTTTATGAATGGCAGAATATAAAAGTTGTGTTTTGTATAATTACAAATACTAGTTGTAAGTAAATAATTTCTAGATTCCACTTTTTGTAAAATTAAAGATCTTGGGCACTTTCATCTAAAATTGTAACACTTTCTTTTTATGTAAACAATTCTTAGACATAGCACAGAATATTGAAGTTTTATTAGAATTTATCCAAACAAAACAATCCACACAAAATATATTCGTATGGAAAAAAAGGGGATAAAAAAAGGTAATTGACAACATTTTTCACCAAATTTTCTTAATTGGTTTTAACTTCTTCAACTCTGTATTGAGTTTATAAATCCTCCATTCTAATATACACAATAATAGGGCATGCCATAGCTGTGATCATAGTAGTACTGGTATGGATCAACTTGCACAACAGTGGCCTTTGATTCTTCTTTCTTTGCCTCCACTGGACCCACACTTACTAGCTCTGTGAATCCAACCTTTTTTCTTAGTAAGGTTGTTAGTTCAACCTGTTGGATAATCTTGATGTTTCGGGTAAGTTCACGGGTCATTTCGGGTCAGTCCGGATTGATTGCGGGTCAAGTCGGTTGCTAGAGGGTCGTAAGAAGGAGTCTAAAGATTGACCCGGCATGAAGGAACGTGGAGGTGCATGGAATGAAGAGTTGGTCAGTCTTTGACCGGATTTGTTGGAAGTTGTTACTAAAATGTAGGAGAACGTGGACCCAGTAATGTAGTTGGTTGTTTGTTTTTGCTTATTATAAATAGGTTGATAGCAGTAGCTTTAGTTGTCAAGTCATGTTCAATTCATTTTTGTAATTTCTTTGCAAGTATTTTATATAAGTTTGTGTGTTTGAGTGTTATTCTTGGGCCTGAAACCAACATTTGGTATCAGAGCGGGTGTTGACGGAGAAGGCCAGTTTGAGAGTCGTTTATGGGGAAGAGGGTGCAGCCCTCTAAACTGCGAGAATGTTATGAGAGAATGATTTCGCGGTAAAGACAGCAGCGAAGGTCGGTTCATTGGTTTTAGCAAGCTGGTAGATGAATGCATGAAGGATGGTGAAGGAGATGATTGGCAATTACAATTGATAGGAGCAAGGAGGAAAACGGCAATTTGGTGGTAGGATGGTTTTTTTTTTTGTCGAGAAGAAAAAAAATTAAGAAGCAAATATGTAGCCGTTAAAGTCTTCCAAGAAAGTATGGAAAGGACACAAGCATGCACCTTGAAATTAATGGCAATGGTGAAGCTAGTACATAAGTGAAGAAAATATGTGGCTGGAGTAAATCAGAAGGGAAGCGAGCAACAAAGAAGATCAAGATAGTATGAGCAAGGTTGTAGTTTCTATCCAAGACAAGAGCAAGGCTTGAGTCGGGTCGGATCTTTGTGAACCGATTTAAGAAAGAAGCAAGTTTAAGTAAGAAAGAAAGTCGGGTTTAAATTTTGAATCCTTAAGAAAAAATGAAGAGGCGCCATAAGAAAGAAGAAAGAATGAACGAGGCCGGGGTCGCTTCGCGAGAAAGAAAGATGGCCTCGTAGGAAAGAAAGAGACCAGTGGTGTTGCAAGGAAGTAAGAAAGTAGCAAGCCACAAGAAAGAAAGAACGGGCGTCGATGCTAAAGAAAGAAAATTCGACAACCGAAAGAAAGAAAGCAACGAACACTTGTTGTTCGTAAAGAAAGAGAAAGACCGAACCGTATGGTTTGAATAGCAAGGTAGCAAGAAAGATGATTCGAAGTAAGCAAGCAAGAGTTATTTGAATCAAGCAAGAAAGCATGTTTAGGGGTAGAGGTAAGGCTGCACTAGTTTTAACGTTATTTTACTAATTTCGTGAAAATAACGTTAAAAACAACGGACGGTTAATCATGCATCATGTGGTGGCTTTGATAGCCAAAAGACAAAGGGGTACATGCACCAATCGGGTTTGTCCCGATTGCTAAGTGTTCTGTGCCTTATGTCCAAGGCTTGATACCAAACCACATCGAGCCGGGGGTCTCACTGGAAGCAGCCTCTCTATTTTTAGGGGTAGAGGTAAGGCTGTCTACATCTTACCCTCCTCAGACCCTACCTTAGCTTCGCTATAGGTGGGACTAACTGAGTATGATGATGATGATGATGATGATGATGAAGAAAGCATGTTTAGCAAGAAAACCGATTCCGCTTTAGCATGGAAAGCAAGAACGAATGTAAGAACCGATATCAAGATTATGGGGGTGAATGTTGGATAATCTTGATGTTTCGGGTAAGTTCACGGGTCATTTCGGGTCAGTCCGGATTGATTGCGGGTCAAGTCGGTTGCTAGAGGGTCGTAAGAAGGAGTCTAAAGATTGACCCGGCATGAAGGAACGTGGAGGTGCATGGAATGAAGAGTTGGTCAGTCTTTGACCGGATTTGTTGGAAGTTGTTACTAAAATGTAGGAGAACGTGGACCCAGTAATGTAGTTGGTTGTTTGTTTTTGCTTATTATAAATAGGTTGATAGCAGTAGCTTCCGTTGTCAAGTCATGTTCAATTCAGTTTTGTAATTTCTTTGCAAGTATCTTATATAAGTTTGTGTGTTTGCGTGTTATTCTTGGCCTGAAACCAACACAACCGAGTCGATTCCTTCACCCGTCACCGCTATTTGGTCTTTATCTGAACCAACAAAAGATGCGGATACAACTCCGGAAATACTAACCGCTATCTGCAGAGCTTTTCGGGCTTTCTTGTCGCAGTTCATGCTCACCTTCACCACAATCTTTTGCTGCATTGTTGTATGTTGTATGAGTTTATGTGAGATGTAGAAAGTAGAATGAGAAGGTTGGTTAAGAGTAAGGTGATTGAAGGGTGAGAATGTATGAGGGTATTTTATAGACAAAAACTATTGTGAATAAGACTTGGTCAAAAACTATTGAAAAGAAAGGTATCATCAGAGGAAGCTTCCCACTTCCGTACTTGTTGACACGGTTGTGAATAGCTGAAGTCATTGTTTAATGTTTACTACTCCCTCAATTTAATAGGTACCTCACTTAGTTTTTGCCACTACAAAACTAGTGGTTTCAACGGGTATATGGTATTGCATAGGAGAATTTGGTTTCAAGCGTGGTCAGTTTTTTTTTTTTTTGCTCTTTTAAGTATGTTACATCAAATTCTCATATCATTGTTCAACCAGCATATAACTGATATGATAAATATTACATACAATAGCTATCATTTCTTATATTAAAGACTGTTAAACTAAGAGAGAATAGAATTTTACATAATGACTGGCAGACGGGCAACAAGCTGCGCCGCCACCCTTTTCTGAATAGCAAAACTAAATCTACTAAAGACAAATCCTTGCCCCTAGGGCGTCGAACAATTGCTATGAACGACCTGTTGAACTCTGGCAAGGAACCGGATGGCTTCCGGTGCCAACGCACCATTACGGTAAAGAACACAATGCTAAAGATAAATCAATACTAAAAAGTTATTTGGGTTAAAGCCGTATATTATTATATATAGTATACGTGAATAAATTGAAACTTAGAAAAAGTCACTCTTTTTACCAACCTACGAGGCGGGAATTTAATATCGGTTCCCATAATAGCAATGTTGATACTGATATTGATGTCGATATCGCTTTGCTTTGCCACGGTACTCACACTTCGTATTGGTTGCTATACAAAAAAGTACTCTATTTTGAATATGATTCAGTTTCAACAAAAACCGGATTGTCAAGAAAAAAATTAATACACCTGTGTATTTAAAATTATAAAAAAGTTAACAAACACATATTAACTAGTGAAAATGAATTTAAAAGAAAATTATAAAATGAGTTAAAAACGTATATCATGTAAAGTTAGTGGGGTGCGCGTGCAATGCGGCAAGAAACATGAGAACTACTATTCATGTTACATTAATGATAATAAAATGCTTTTTTTTATGATGTAGTTGAAAGAAAAATTATATTAGAGTACGAAAATTATCGGCATTTAAAAATGGTTAGTGTGGTTAGTTTGTTTTAAATGATTATATCATACGTTTTGTTGTACTAGGTTAAAGCTCATATGCACACACGGTTCACCAAAATTCAATATTTAAAAAAAATATAAATTTAATATTTAATTACGTATTATCTTTGATAGTGTTAAACGTCATAACAAAATTTAAATATACATATGAGAAGTAACATAATACACAAATGGTTCAGACATATGGTTAGGTTTAATTAACCTAATTCTGGTTCAGACATGTGGTTAGTTTGTTTTAAATGATTATATAAGAAACGTAAGAAGCCACCAAAATTCGCCACCTGTCCACTCTGGTTAGGTTTAATTAACCTAATTCTGGTTTATCCCAGGGGTAAAGTCGTCTATATACACGATCATTCAATTCCTTCAATCACGTTTTAATTAACCTGTTGATTCTCAAAAATTAATGAGATTCAAATCATATTCGTTTCAAATCATGATCGTCAACATCTAATCAATCTGTTATTAATCAAACCAAATCTTAATTTTCGTTTTTTAGTGCTTTGTTTATCGACGATTAAATTTAAATTTGATTTTGTTTTTTAAATTGTAATTATATGTTTTGTTTTATTATTTTTTAATGTTTTTGAACGTTTTTTATAAGATTTTCAGGTTTGATATAAAAAATTCAGCTTTTCGATGGTTTTTCAGAGGTTGAAGATGAACAGAGTTTGAAGATGGTAGCAATGAATGCGTTTGAAGAATAACTGAGTGCGTCCGTTTTGAAGATGACCAGAGTTGGATAATACATCAATAACTGCGTCTGAAGAAGAACAGAGTGCGTCTGTTTTGAAGATGAGCAGAAGACTGGATCAATGAATGCGTCTGATACTTCAAATGAGTGCGTCTGTTTAAATGCATAGTTGTGTCTGTTTATTAATTAATGCGTCTGTTTGTAAATCATGAATGCGTCTGTTTTGTATCTGTGTTTAATTACTGTGTACATGTGATTTTTTACAGATAAATTATTGGAATAAGACAAGAACAGTAATTCTCGTGATTTTTTTATCTTGTCACTTTGTTATTGTTTGTTTCTTTTTATATATGTTGATAATTGATTTGCACATTGAAATTCATATACAGACTATAATTTGTTTTTTTCACTAATGGATTCATCATCTTCATCTGCAAGATCTGAAATGATCAAAAGGATGGAAGATCAAATTGCAAAAGATTATGCTCTTGAGGGTCGGTTGGCTGATAATTTAAACATGATAAATGATGGCATGAGTAAGAGAGATGAAATTTCCAAGCTTCTTTTGCGTATGCCTGACTCAAGTCTTCGTGAACTGGCGGTTATGTTCATGATTGATGCAAACAAGGGCGATGTTAATATTGTCGAACTACTTACAAAATGCATGGCTCTTTTGAGGTGTTCTATTGAATTTAAGATTCAATTTTTAAAGTCTATGTAAACACCACTATGTATTTGTTTGTCTTGTTACTACTTGTGTTGTAGTTGCTGTTTTTTTCTAATAAAAGTGTGTTTTGAAGTTACATTGTTATAATTCAAAATCAGTTAGTGCGTCCAAAGTAAACAGACCAAAAACATGAGTGCGTCTAAACATTTACTGATAGTTATATAGAATAAAGCATAAGTGCGTCCAAATATATACTCATTTTCAGATGAGTGCGTCCAAACTAGTAAGCTAGAAAATACATCAGAAAGTTAGCATTTAAAAAGTTCAAAATAAAATGACATAAGAAAACCATTTAAAATTGTTTATAAAGCAGCCACCCTCTTCTCTAATTTTGAAAGTGCATTCTCTAGCATTTTCATTCTTTGTTTTGCTGGCCTCTTTGCAAACTTCTCAGCTTCTTTACTTATTTCTTCCCTGAGTATGTTGAATGTGGAGAGTATTATCTTTGCCACGTACTTGAGTCGTAATGCAATCAACTGCTTGTTTTGATATTCTGATTCGGCTGCAAACCCCGGGTTCCATGACTGATAACCTTTAAAGGTTTCGAGGGTTCTCATGGTGAAGACACTACAGTCTACATGGTTCTTTGCACTCCTCCATGTCATCTCTCTTCTTGTTATAGAACCTGTTTTAAGGCCTTCAATCGCCGGTGTTTTCGGACATGTCTTTAGCCACACCCGGTACAAAGTGCCTCTCTGTGAATATTTTTAGTCAAAACCATTAGTTTATTTTTATCATATTAGTGTGCAGGTATATGTTATAATTACATACCAATATTTCTGGCACGCCTTTATATCGCTCTGATGCGATCTCTCCGAGTTTAGAGTTGTCAAGCAAGTCTGTTGTCCCATTCTTCACATCAAAAGCCAATGCATAGAAATGCTTGTCCATCCACACCGGTTGAAGAATCATGTCGAAGTCGTATAAAGAGTTTGCAGTTGTTGACTTTACATTTATTTTTCTGAAGATATCTTCAAGGTTGCTCATGTAGACCTTTTCAATTTGTTCCCAAGAAACACCCACTCATAGAAGTTTGGAGGCTGAAAATAAAAAAATATACAGACAGTTAGAGAAAATGAGTGCGTTTGTTTTGGTTCTGGGTGCGTCTGTTTTGGTTTTTATTAATTTTTATAGTAATAGAGTGCGTCTGTTTTGTATGTACAAGTGCGTCTGTTTTGGTTTTATTATTTTTTTTTGCAGTAATAGAGTGCGTCTGTTTGTATGTATAAGTGCGTCTGTTATTGTGTTTTGTAACTTACTAGCATGCAGCTACTCAGAAACAGTCTCTTTATAGGCACATCCTTCTTCTCCTTCCTTCTCTCAGCCTCCTCATAGTTCAGAATGTCTGCCCATACATCAATGACATTTGAACAAAGCCATATCTCCGGATATAAACTTTCAAAAACCACCTTCATCACCTCATTCCCACCTTCATCCCAGTAAACTATTTTCTGAAACATTCCATATGAAAACGAATTAGTAAATAGTATATGTTTTTATTAGAACCAAAATATGAAGAAAAACACTTACTATAACACCCCGCCCCTCTCACCACCAATATTGTCCGCTTTGCCCATCTAGAGCTCACGGATTTGTTTTTGGGTGCCCAAGTGGAGACTTCCCAGGAGGTCACCCATCCTAGAATTTCTCCCACCTGAGCACGCTTAACTGTGGAGTTCTCCTCTCATCCACTAACATTAAGCCCCAAAACGCGTTGGTGATTTAAGAGGCAAGACATTACTTATGAACCAAGGATCTCTCCTGGCCACGGCCGATGTGGGATTTTCCTGGGGTGTCACATTCACCCCCCGTTAGAGTCTCATCGTCCCTGATGAGGTATGCACCCACCATCCCGAACGGCACAGGAGTGGCTCTGATACCATCTATAACACCCCGCCCCTCTCACCACCAATATTGTCCGCTTTGCCCATCTAGAGCTCACGGATTTGTTTTTGGGTGCCCAAGTGGAGACTTCCTAGGAGGTCACCCATCCTGGAATTTCTCCCACCTGAGCACGCTTAACTGTGGAGTTCTCCTCTCATCCACTAACATTAAGCCCCAAAACGCGTTGGTGATTTAAGAGGCAATACATTACTTATGAACCAAGGATCTCTCCTGGCCACGGCCGATGTGGGATTTTCCTGGGGTGTCACACTTACATTTAAATCTCTAATTGGGGCGAACATATATTGTGTAATCTTTGTTTCATCCGCAGTCAGTTTTTTGATTGGACAGACTTGCCTCCCGGCGTATGGTGATCTTAATGCATAAGAAGGGTTTTTGTCCCTAGCTGGTTTATCATAACCAGCAAAGGCCTTCCCTTTTTCTTTCCCGTCTTCCTGCACTGCTTCGTTTCCCTTTACCGGTGTTTCGTCTTCCTGAGGATTCTTCTCTTTTGGTGTTGCCTGTTTATCTCGAACTGCATACACGCCTGGTTCTACTGTTTGTAGCTCACTCAATGTTGCGTCACTTATTTCTTGTGTTTCTAATGATATGGCAGCATTGTCCAATATTTCTGTTCTTTCATTCTCCACTCCTTCCGCAGGTTGGTCTTTTGTTGTCTCATTCACATCTATAACCTTATAAACACCTGGTTTGATAGTTTGCAGCATGTTTAGTGTTGTATCACTTATATCAAACTCCTCATTTGTAGTTCCTAACCCTTCCTCGACAGCCCGAGCATCCATTTCAACCTCATTCCCCCCCTCATTCACATTTGAAGCTACAGGTACTTCAAAATTTTGATTTTCAGCTTCAATGTGTTCTTTGACAACTTCAGCTTCCTTCTCTTTAGCAGCTTCAACATTTTCCACCCCATTCCCCTCCTCATTCAGGTTTGAAGCTCCAGGCATTTCAACATTTTGCTTTTCAGCTTCAACATTTTGCTTTTCAGCTTCAACATGTTGTTTTACAACGTCAGCTCCCTTAACTGAAGTGTTCAAAGCGTCCCACTTGTCGCACAATTTCATCAACTCTCGAACCCACAAATATCTGGTTCGTGCCTCCTTAACCATTTCCACCATCTCTTTCTGTATTGCTTCGTATTTCTTTATGTTTCTTTCCATTGTTTTCATCCAAACCTGTGTATTTTACAAAGATTAATATATATATTTAAATGAGTGCGTCTGTTCAATCTATGGATGCGTCTATTTTAAACCAGTAGATTTTACAAAGATCAGTAGTTTTTCTGTGAATGCGTCTGTTTTATAACAGTAGATTTTACAAAGATCAAGTAGTTTTTCTGTGAATGCGTCTGTTTTTTATATGAGTGCGTCTGTTTTAAACCACTAGAATTTACAAAGATCATTTTTTTTGGGTTTTTCAGTTAATGCGTCTGTTTGTGCATGTGAGTGCGTCTGTTTTAAAAAGGTTATTTTTCAATGAATGCGTTTGTTTTGTATGTGAATGCGTCTGTTGTACCTTTTTTACCTTCATTGAAGCTTCATACTCTGCTTCTTTTCCTTTCTCAACCAAACTTAGCTGTGGTTGAGTTTCTGAATACTCAAACATTTGTTGTGTTTGGGTACTCATTTCATACTGTCTCCAATTTCCTTCTTCATCAACATCTTCTTCTTCAATGGTGATCCTTTTTTGTGGAGTTTTCACCAATGGCAAAGTGTAATCATCCTCAATCGGCCTTTCTTGCATTGTGACCAGCATGTTCACAACATCATCTAGATTTTGATCATTTTGCAAATGATCATCTACTCCAGCCTCCTCATCTCTTACACCTGCATCGACCTCATCATTCTTATCAGCTTCAGCTTCATCATCTGCATCTTCTTCTTCAACGTCGGTCAATGGCCCGTTGTTATAAAGATGTTCTTCCATTGCCGCAAGTGAACTACTTGTAATGTAAGAAATTGCTGGTTTGCTAATTCTTACTTCAGATGGATGCCTCTAGTTGTATTCATGTGTGTAGATAACCTGCATGTGTTCAACATATCATATTTTTTTTTGTTAGAATTACAAATGCGTTTAAATTATCATTAGTGCGTCCAATTAATAAAAAAAAAGGTGTTTGAATGCTTACACTCAGCATTATAATTGGACCATCATACTGGTCTTCTTTCCATCCTGCTTTTGTTCTCTTCAGGCATTCGATCAGGTACGAGCACCAATCCATATTTGGGATTTCTGTCTCATTATCCACACCATGCAAAAAGCTTTGATTGATTGTGGTTGATTTTGTGATCTCCTCGAAAACTGTGTTCCATAGCACAAGAAAATTCAATCTGAACAGCCTTCCACCTTTTTGTTGTAACTTAACAGCGTTTGTTACCATCCTAACACTCACTTTTCTTTTATCAAATTGACCCTTGAACTCATCAATCGTAGAGTCAACACCTTTTCTTGCCCTTGTGTATTCTTGCACCGGCTTCTTTCCCATTGGTATCCCAAAAGCTTCATTCACCAATGCAGGTGTGATGTTGATTTTCCAATTTCTAGCATTCAGTTCATTTTTATCCTCATCATAGTTTACTAACAGCCAGTAACCCAATGATGTTGAGATTTGATCAATCTTAATGTCCAACACGGACCCAAAACCCATCTTCCTTACTTCAGCTTTCTGTTCATCAGTGTACTCTTTCATACCGTCAACAAATTCAGCAGGAGAGCATCTGATTTTTAACTTATTATCGCTGTATTCAACAAACTCTCTATCCTTTATTTTCTTCTTCATCTTAGCTTTATCCACTTTTAGCTTTTTAACAGGCCTTTGGAAATCTTCGTCTGATGATTCCGAAGGTTCTTCTACAGCTTGTTGTTTTTTTTTGCTGTAACTTTTGTGTCATTTTTTTAACATCTTCTCCCAACTTTCTTGCAGCTTCAGGGTTGACCTTTTCATCCCTTTTTTAATCTTAATTATGTTTTTTATTGGTCCATCTTCAAAATCAGAAGCATTCCATGTTGAGTCTGTACATGAACAGACGCATTAAGACATATATACAGACGCATTCACTAACTAAAAAGTGGAAAGAAACAGACGCACTCAGTATCTCAAACTGACGCACTTACTAAGAAGCAAAGTGGAAACAATCAGACGCATTCATTAACCTCAAACAGACGCATTCATTTAACTTAATTTAAACATCAGTAATCAGACGCATTTATGAAATACTTCAGACGCATTAATGTTTTTCAGGTTCAAAATGAGTACACTCCACTAGTTATACTTTCTCATACATACTAAGCATAAAACCCTACTTCTAGTAAACAGATCTGATACAAATAGAATGCATAATTTTGTTCGTACCTAAAGATGTGTCATGTATGATTTTGCTTCCCTTTCTCCCTGTTTTACCTGTAATAATGATTTTGAAAGGTTTTCTGGTTTTAGAAGTTATAGATTATAAGTCGATGTTAATTTCAAAGTATAAATATAAGAAACGCACCTTCATTTCTTTTGGAAGACATGTTGATCGTCTGTATTTGTGTTCCTGATCGTCTCTGTTTTTTTGTTTTTTTTTGGTTGATTTCAATCGTCTGTGTGTGTTTTGTGTGTGTTTTTGATTTTGAAAAACCCTAATTAAATGAGACGTAATGATTTGTTTCTCAATTTTAGTAACCGTCGACATTTTGGCGGTTCAAATTATAATTGTTTAAACGAGTTTTAGAATTTTGTTGACTAATGTACCCCTGGGTTCATTTAAACGCTAGGGTTAGAAGGCAGGTTAGAGGATCTGATCTGGGTTTGATCTAATGGTCCAGATTGCTTCTTACGCTTCTTATTTTAAGGGGCTTTATACAATATCTCTTCCCAAAAGTTAAATATACATAAGATATGATAAGTAAAAACAATACAAAAATAGTTCAAATAGTGCTAAAAATTCCCTTGTCCACATGTTGTAAACCAAACATAAATATAATTACATAATTGAGATTATAAAATTATCATAATCGGATATTTGGGGTAGAACAAACAATACTGCCTATATTGGATAGCAAGTGAGATCATGTTTATTGTGACTCTAGCTCTTGATTATTGTATGTGCTATAGAAACAATATAATTAACCGAAATAAGAAAGATGGATAGCATTCAAATGAAATATTTAGAAACTTGTTAGTGAAAGAAAAATGGACATATGAAAGGAACAACCTAACGTTTCCATTCATCCACATTAATGAACTTATCTTTTTGTTAAGGATCCGAACAACGACATCCATCTAGTGGGTTCATACCATCAGTTGTGTCAAGTTCTACACCCTAAATGAGACACAAATCGGATATGTATTAACATAAACCCATTTGAACATGAAACAAACTTCAGTGCCATTTTGTCATCACTAAAACATGCATATTTGATATTTGATTTATAGTCAAAGCTCAAAGATATTTCATTGATCAAACAATCCTCATATTTTGTGTTAATATGTCAATGAGATTTAGTTAGTGAATATTTTGTTTAAAAAGAGGGCGGGACAATCTAAATTTAAGCCCGAAATAAATCATCACCTAGTTGGCATATGTTCCATTTCTCTCTCAATATACTCAACCTGCTAATACATAACAACACACATGGTCATATCAACCTGCCATGCCTCAACTTACGTTGCTTTCATTCCGTCAAAGTATCTAAAATAAAAAGAAATACACCATCAAAGTATAAGCATTGCCCCTGATGTATAACATAACTATTTTCTCAACTTACGTTGCTTTCATTCCGTCAAAGTATCTAAAATAAAAAGAAATACACCATCAAAGTATAAGCATTGCCCCTGATGTATAACATAACTATTTTCATGTGGCCAAAGTTAACATTTAATACAAAACCTTATTTCGAACGCAATGTTTTCAACAACACACATGGATCTCGCAAGTCTCAACTTCTAGTGTCGCCTCTTATTTTGCTTCCATTTTGTCGAAGCATCAGGAAAAAATGTATTTGAGAAAGAAACTAATAATAATAATAAGCAAGCAGGAGTGAACCAAGATGTTAGTTTCGCCTATAATCTAAGATGTCACATGGCTCAATCTTTGGGCCATTAATCCTTTTCGATCGAATTCTTTAAGTCAATAGAAAATCTAAACAAACACTAACCACGGGGGGCTGCATAAACGGTACCAAGTACCGAATGTGTTCAGGGGCTGGTATGCCACTTGTTGGCAATCCCCATACCTTAATGAACGGCTCTGATGATAACATTTTGTGTTTTCTCCTGATTGATCCAACGGAGTGTATTGGCTCGGGTGTGTTTCTACCCGAGCCTGGCTACGGGCTATATAAGTCGTCCTTCTCGTCGTTGTACCAGTTTTCGAGAGTTTTCTTCTTTCTTGTTAATATTGTGTCTCTCACATTACTCAGAGCGATTAGGGTTTCTGCACTTATCGAATAAGTGCTAAGAGTTGTTTCTAATCCAATCTTGTTCTTGAGTCTGTATTGTTTAGAGATTTTTTTGTGATTCCAGTGGTTGTTTGATCTTGATTAAAGAGTTTAATAAAAGTATTTTTTTGTTCTTTGATTGATCTTTATTTCTGGTCTCATACCATTTGACATGGTATCACAGCTCAGTTCTGATCATTAGTCTTGTGCTTCCGTTTGTCGTCTTTTCTTGATTAGGGTTTTGTAAAGAACAGTTCTGAATCTATAGATCTGTTTCTTTCCTTGTGGTCATCTACAGGTCGATCTTGATATTATAGATCTTATTTGTAGGTCTGGTTCCCTTGGTCATCCATACGTTGGTTTGGATTTTGGATCTGGTAATTTCTTTTAGGCTGTTGGGTCTGGATCTTGCTGTTGGTGCTAGAAACAAGCTGGTTGATTAAGGATCTTGGATTTTATCTTGCTCTCTGACTTGAAACCCTAAGTGAAGGTTTCAAGTTACGAGTTTCTGGTGAGATCGTTCCTTCTCATCCACTTATAGTTTAGCTTAATTAGAGTTGTTTCTTTGCATCATACTGTCTGTGAGTCTAGGCATAACTTGGTCGGGTTAGGGGGACCGGATTGTGAATTCACATGGAAAGCCATCCCCTGTTTGCTTGTTGCATCTTGCTTGATTGCATTTGTTGTGTCTTTGGTCATTTGTTGTGTACTTTCTGTTGTCAGTATTTGTTGCAACTCTGTGACTTTGTGATTTGTTTTTTCTTTGTTCTTGTGAGTGCTTGTTTGAGTGCTTAGAACTAGGATATCAGACTCCCAAGTAAAGACATGTCCAGGCACCTTGAGTGATGAACCTGGAATCTTGATCACTGACTTGGCTTCGTCTGCTGTTGTGCTTGTGAGTGATCACTTGTTTGATTTTTCCTCTGCTTGTTTGTTTGTTTGTGTTATCTTGATTGTGATGGCTGATTCTAGTAGTGATTCTGGTGATGGTCGTCTAGGTGGTGTTACTTTGGTAAGCAAGTTAGATGCTAGTGATCCTTTGTATCTTCATGCTAGTGATTCTGCTAACTTGAACATTGTTAATGTGAAACTAAAGGGTACTGAAAATTATAATGTGTGGTCTAATGCCATGATTTTAGCCTTGCAAGTTAAAAATAAATTAGGGTTTATTGATGGTAGTTGTGTTAAACCTGAGGATGATGATGTGTTAATGAGGCAATGGGATAGGTGCAACTCAGTGGTTTTAACTTAGATTCTGAATTCCTTATCAGAAGAGTTATACTTAGGTCAAGTATACTCCAAGTTAGCCTCTGAAGTGTGGAAGGATTTAAAAGATACATATAATAAAGTAGATGGGTCAGTTGTGTTTGATCTTCATTGAAAATCAACTCTTTTAAACAAGATAGTTTAACTGTGGCTGATTATTATCATAAATTGAATGTAATGTGGAAACAACTTGATCAAATACTACAACTGCCTTCTTGTACTTGTGAAGCTTCCAAAGAGTTTAATAACTATAGTCATATGATCAAATTAATGCAGTTGTTAATGGGACTAGATGATTGTTATCAGGGAGTTAGGACAAATCTTTTAACAAAGGATTCTCTTCCATATGTGAAAGAGGCCTTTGCTATAGTGTCTAGGGAGGAATCCCATAGGAATTCTTCAAATGGAACAAAGTCAAATCAAACTGTTAACTTTGTTTCTAAAGTTACTCAACCTGTTGATTTCAATAAAAGGAATGTTAAGTCTAATCCTTCATTAAAATGTACACACTGTAATAAAAATGGTCATACTATAGATAAGTGTTTTGAAATAATTGGGTATCCCACATGGATGAGGTCTAGGGGAAATCCAAACAAGAAGGCAGCTGTAGCTAATAATTCTAATAGTGCTTCTAATGTGTCTATGCCTTCTTTGTTTAGTGAACAACTTGCTAAGCTAATGAATTTCTTGAATGAGAAACCTAGTGATGTTGCACAAAACTGCAATGTTACAGGTAGTATTTTCTGTGCTTCTTCTGCGAGTTCTAACATTTACTGTTTTGTTAGTAGTAATGGGATACTAAGAGGGATTGGGTGGATATGTGATTCAGGAGCTAATGAACATATGATAAATGATGAAAAACTTTTGAGTAGTTATGTTGATGTGTCTCAACTAAATATAAGGGTAAAACATCCCAATGGTACATTTGCTTTGGTCACTAAAATTGGAACTTTACACTTAGCAAATGGTGTTGATTTACAAGATGTACTAGTAGTTCCTGAATACACTGTAAACTTGTTGTCAGTCCATAAGTTAGCCAGGGATAATAAGTTATACATAGGGTTTGATGAACATAATTGTTATATTCAGGATTTGTCAACCAAGAAAACCCTGGTGACTGGTAAACAAATGGATGGGCTTTACATGTGTGGAAATGCTTGTTTGTCTAATAAGGTGTGTTTGGATAATAAAAAGTTGTATAGTTTATGGCATGCCAGACTAGGACACCCTTCAGATCAAGTGGTTAATGTGTTAAAAAACAGACTTAGTCTGTCTAAAATAGATAACACTGATCCTTGTGAAGTTTGTCATAGGGCTAAGCAACATAGGGAGTCATCCATTTAGATGTTTGGGGTCCTTATAAAGTTCCTGATAGGGATGGTAATAAGTACTTTCTAACCATTGTGTATGATTTCAGAAGGGCTGTTTGGGTGTGTATGATGAAAACCAAAACTGAAGTTTTTAATTATGTGGTAAATTTTAACAATATAATTGAAACACAATTTAAGAAAGTTATAAAAGTCTTTAGGTCTGATAATGGAACAGAGTTTGTTAATAAACAATTTAAAGATTTTTGTAATTCCAAAGGAATCATACATCAAACTTCATGTTCATACACACCTCAACAAAATGGGGTAGTTGAGAGAAAGCATAGGCATCTGCTCAATGTTTCTAGGTCTTTACTGTTTCAAAGTTCTTTGCCTATTCATTTTTGGTCTGAATGTGTATTGACTGCTGCTTATTTGATCAATAGGACACCTTCTTCTGTGCTAGCTGGGAAAACTCCTTATGAGTTAATCTATGGATTTGAACCTTTCCTAGACCACCTTAGGATATTTGGTTGTCTGTGTTTTTGTACTGTGTTAGATAAGTCAGATAAATTTGAAAGTAAAAGTGAAAAATGTGTTTTTATAGAGTACTCTTATGAGAAAAAGGGTATAAAGTCTTTAGTTTAGACAGTAAAACTATTTTTTTCTCAAGAGATGTGAAATTTTTTGAAAGTTTCTTTCCTTTCAAGGAAAAAACTGTTTATGAAAAATTTGATTCAAATCTTTTTAAACATGTAAATAATTCAAACTTTTTTGACCTATATGAAAACATAGATTCAGATATCTTGGGGGAAAATGATCCCAATAATGAGGGAAAGGTTGAGACTGGGTCAGACCCAGAAAATTTAGAATCAGGAACACATGAGGCTCGGCAATCAGGTTCTGTAGACAGAACAACTAGTGGCTTGGCTGATAAAGAGCAGCCTAGGAATGTTAGTCTAGAACCTGATAGGGCAGAGGGTGTGATTACTGAAAATGTTAATAACAGCTTAGGTTCTGAGGGTGATACTGATCAAGTATCTGAATCTGCTGTTAGAAGGTCTAATAGAGAGTCACAAATTCCAAGAAAGTTTAATGATTTCATTATAGAAGGCAAGGTAAAATATGGTTTGGAAAAATATGTTAATTTTTCTAATTTGTCTATTGAAAGTCAATGCTTTGCTTCTGTTTTAAATAAAAGTAGTGAACCTAGGAATTTCGTTGAGGCCTCTAAAGATCCTAACTGGGCTAAAGCTATGAATGAGGAGTTAGAGGCCTTACATAGAAACAATACTTGGGATATTGTTGATCTTCCCAAAGGAAGAAGTAAAATTGGTTGTAAATGGATTTTCAAAATCAAATACAAAGCTAGTGGAGAGATTGAGAGATATAAGGCTAGGTTGGTAGCTAAAGGGTTTAGTCAAAAATAGGGTGTGGATTTTGATGAAAATTCTCACCTGTGGTTAAATTAGTTACTATTAGATGTGTTATGTCTCTAGCTGTTGAGTTTGATTGGAAAATTTTTCAACTAGATATAAACAATGCTTTTTTTATATGGGGACTTAAAGGAGGATGTGTACATGTCTATTCCTGAAGGATTTACTGACACTGTTAATAATAATAAAGTGTGTAAACTGAATAAGTCTTTATATGGGCTAAAACAAGCCCCTAGGATGTGGAATGCTAAACTTGTTTCTGCTTTATATGATATTGGTTTTGTGCAGAGTAAGTTTGATGTTTCTATGTTTACTAAGGTTACAAAATCTGTGTTTTTAGTTTTGCTTGTTTATGTTGATGATATCATAGTTACAGGAAATTATGTTGATGAAATTAATAAAGTTATGCAAGCTATTAAAACTAAATTCTTGATTAAAGATCTTGGTGAATTAAAGTATTTTCTTGGCATTGAAGTTTTTAGGGAAAATAATAAGTTATGTTTAACTCAGAGGAAATATTGTAATGAGTTATTGGCTGAATATGGTTTAACTGGATGCAAACCTGTTGGTAACCCTATTGAGCCTAGTCATGTTGTAAATAATATGATTGTGGATGATAATGAACCCCTTGACAATATAACTGGATATCAACAATTAGTAGGTAAACTAATTTACCTGTCTCATACCAGACCTAACATTTCTTACACAGTTCATTTTCTGAGTCAGTACATGCATAAACCTTGTAGTTGTCATTTAAAAATAGCTATGAGATTATTAAGGTATCTTAAAGGTGCTTCTGGCAAGGGAATTTCTTTCTCTAAATCAGGATCCTTTAGTCTGAAAGCCTATGCTGATTCAGACTGGGCTAAGTGCATAGAGTCAAGAAGGTCAGTTACTGGTTTTTGTGTCTATTTGGGTAGCAATTTGATTACCTGGAAAAGCAAAAAGCAGTCCACGGTCTCTAGATCTTCTACAGAAGCAGAATTTCGAGCCATGTGTGCTGCTGCATGTGAAATAGTTTGGTTAAAAGATTTATTAAGTGAACTGAATGTTTTAGTAAAAACTCCTATTGACTTGTTTTGTGATAACAGTGCTGCCTTAGCAATTGCAGCAAATCTTGTGTTTCACGATAAGACTAAACATTTTGGAATTGATTTGTTTTTTCTACGGGATCTGGTCACTAGTGGTGTTGTTAAACCTGTAAAGGTTAAGTCTCAAAGTCAATTGGCTGATATTTTTACAAAAGGACTTTTGGTTCATCAACATATTAGTCTTTGTAATCAACTTCGTTTGTTTGACCCATTTGCACCAGGAAAATCAAATTGAGGGGGGGGGGGGGGTGTTAAAAATATACAAGTATATATTTATAATTGACAATATTATTATACTTGACTTATACACTTGTTGGTTTATTGTTTGCATATACATACGAGCTTGGGTTTGGATTGCATTGCACTTTGGATTGGATTGGCTTGGACTCTAAGGAGCTGATGGGCTTAGGAAGGATTGCAGTTGAATTGAGCTTGTAGAAGATTCAGAGGAGCAGCCCAGCTGGTGGCCTGATGGCCCAGATGTGTTTTTAGTCGAAATATGTGGATTGCCACGTTGGCAATCCCCATACCTTAATGAACGACTCTGATGATAACATTTTGTGTTTTCTCCTGATTGATCCAACGGAGTGTATTGGCTCGGGTGTGTTTCTGCCCGAGCCTGGCTACTGGCTATATAAGCTGTCCTTCTCGTCGTTGTACCAGTTTTCGAGAGTTTTCTTCTTTCTTGTTAATATTGTGTCTCTCACATTACTCAGAGCGATTAGGGTTTCTGCACTTATTCATCTCGAATAAGTGCTAAGAGTTGTTTGTAATCTAGTTTTGTTCTTGAGTCTGTATTGTTTAGAGATTCTTTGTGATTCCAGTAGTTGTTTGATCTTGATTAAAGAGTTTAATAAAATTATTTTTTTGTTCTTTGATTGATCTTTATTTCTGTTCTAATACCATTTGACAGTAATTCAAATTATAAATATGAACACAACGCATGGATCGAGTGCCATGCTCGTAGATATAGGAAAACAATTCTTACAACTATTTTAATATGCTTCCTAGCATTCAAGATTTGTTTTAGTACTTACCATGGGATGTTAAGCCAATTTTGGTGCCAACTATTTGTTTAGACCAATGAGACCTATTATAGGACCACCTCTACCATGTGGAGTGCACAATCACTTCTGCATATTTAGTTGGCACATATCAGCACAAATCAACCTAAGATAGACTCGTCAAACCTACCTGGAAGATCGAAAAAATACGTGTAACATTTTATAATAGTATATGTATTTATTGGATATGAGGATCTTTTATTAACAAACCTGTGCATACATGTTTTTTCATTATTCATTTATCAACATATCATTTTCCTACATGTTAGCTTTTGGACATCAAAATGTGTTGGAACATGAAGTGCAGATTAAGCACGGTTATCTATATCTAAACATCTTCCTTGTGATCATATATTCTCTAAAACAGAGAAGAACTAAAAAAGAAGACTGGATTGAAAGAAGAGAACGAGTCAAACGGGTTTTCCTAAAGTCTATTTCTAGTGCTACTACAATTGTTTCCACATTATGTTTAACCGGCCTGTGATAGTGTAGATTCAGCACGGTTATCTATATCTAAACATATTCCTTTTGATCCAATTGTTTCCACAGTATGTTTAACCTATGATAGTACTCAGAAACATAAGACCCATTTTGACTAAATGAATTTATCTTTTGATATAAATCAAACACCACAGAACCATCAATTTATCATAAGTTTCTTTTAGCTTGCACAAGACATCACTAGAAAGTTTATAGAACACATGACCCATATACAGGTCTTCACTGATATAATTCAAGATCCAGGTTAGCACTATTGAATTACATCTATCCCATTGTTTGGCTAAAATGTCATCATTCTCGGACCTAATACATGACCTATCTATAAAACCTCATTTT
Organism: Ambrosia artemisiifolia; assembly: GCA_032199755.1. Lineage (NCBI taxonomy): Eukaryota > Viridiplantae > Streptophyta > Magnoliopsida > Asterales > Asteraceae > Ambrosia > Ambrosia artemisiifolia. Next base: position 49,817,824 of record CM063515.1, on the reverse strand, counting down.
TTTTAACTTGTAATAAACAGTATAGTTTTAAGTTCCATTAAATTCGATAGTTATTATATTTAGATTAGCTGAATCACCGGGGTGTAAGCAAAGAGGATCACTAGCATCCAATTTACTTACAAGTGTAACATTAACACCATCATTGTTAGTCCCAATAAGAGGAAGAACAACAACATCTCCCATAATGACACAGTAAACACAAAACAACTATAATCAAGAAACAGGAAAATCACACAAGCATACAAAGGGCGAAACCGTGTCAGTGTTTCGGATTACTGGTTCGTCACTCAATGGTGCCATGCCTAGTCTTAACACGGGAGCCCCTATCTAAAGCTAAACACACTCCATGCACACTTCAAGAAAACATATAACCGAATAATATAGGGTAAAATAGAGCAGTCAAACACAAGTCAATAAGAATCACCAAACAAACTAACAAATAGTTGAGCCAATACCGGTACCCCTAACTCGGTTAGGTGCTCCTAAAAAAACGGAAACAGAAAAATACGGAAAGATCTCACTGGTTGCAAGCTTCCAAGTCCATGTACCACTGTCTGTAACCTTCGCTTAGGGTTACAATGAACGTTTTAACATACACACCAAAGATCAAACCCTAAACATGGTTTCTTCCTTAACCACCAACAGTCTCCAAAACAATAAAGCCCACCGATGACAAAAAAGTAAAGATCTAACCGGAGATTTAAAAAACATGCAGCGGACACAGAACCCAATGACACCCTAAATCAAAGATCTAAACCCAAGAGCTATCTAGAGCTCTAATACCATGTTACAAAACATGAATCTATACCAGAAAAGGTAAACAAGACATTAGTAAACACAAAGACTGAAATACAAAGTTCAAGAAATGAACTAAGCCACCAGATCAATTTATAATCCACAAATCTGTTATAAGCCACGAGAAAACAACAAAAACTCTTTAACTATCGAACGATCAACAATATCTAACAGATGTTCTACACAACAATAGATACAAGATGTATCTAATTATATTAAGAGAATAGAAAACCCTACACACTGTTATGACCTAGACCAGAGCTTTAAGAGAAACGAGAGAGACTCAAACAAAGAAATATCTAGAATGAATGAATAAAACAAATACTAAGCATATTTATATGACAATAGAAATAAGGCGATGAGTCTCTGAGGCGGCCAAAGGCCACGGGCTAGTCTCCTTTTCTTTTAAATCTCATGGACCACTTGTTATAACGGCCAAATAAACCAACAATAATCAATAGCCCAAACAGGAACACGCCCAGCTACACAGGTAAACATCCAATATCGTACAAGCCCAATAGTATGCCTCTTACAAAAAAAAGATATAAAATATTGTATAAACAACCACACAATTAAAGTATCAAAGTGTAAGTGTTATAAACTATAAACATTACCTATGTTTTTTTAACAATCTACTTTGCACCGGGGTGCTTAGAGGTACCAATAAGCAAGGTGTGCCTCATTCTATCTTTACTGAGCAATAGTTCTAAGGTGGGTACCTAAGACAAGGCAATAACATTGTGAAAATTATTGTGATGAAACACATACACAACTTCCAAATGCATAATATTCAAACTATATACTTGTGACACTCGCCAAATTAACTAGCCGAGTCCGTACAGTTAACTGGTTTTGCTTCATTATGTACTTTAATAAGTGTATCGGTGCGCATCAATGTTTGAATGATCATGTGGAAATGAACCCTACCCGAACACCATGACTATCATAAGGATCAACAAGTACAAACGTATGTATGGATTTTCACATAATATTTTATGAAACCAAAACTACATTTTTATTATACAAATACACATGTGTATGATAGAAATTTAAAAACAATATTAAACACAAGCACACAAAGCCGAACATATATAAGTATGTACGTACGCAATTATATACAATGGATGATTGACAAAGACAATACAATATACACGTATTGCAAAAGACAAAACTATATACATACATATATATATATAGACACGATGGCGCACCAAAGGAAAACAACAAACTTGATCTTTCATTCACATGTCCCTTTCAAATATTTCACTAAATAGGAATGTACAACCAAGATATTAAGGCTTCCACGGACAACTAACCTTCCCCTTCCTTTCCCTATTTTCGGCCGAATGCAACCAAACACACACACTTGAATGATAAGTCAAGTAACCTATACATCTGAATAACCATGCGATCATATCTAGGGTTGGACTAAACAATGGACATGTATAACTATGTATGTATGTACGCGTGTATGTATATGTGTGTATGGAAATGTGACAACTTGCAAGACACATGGTATACACTCATCATTCATCAAATTGGGAATGAAACCAACCATCCACAAGCTCCAACACAAGTCAACACCTCCCTTTTTGTCTTGCTTCTTTCCAACCGAATTCAAGCACATGGAAACTAGAAAACCTTTGTCTTGTCTCTAACCTTCACCAATATAGGCCTTAACCTCCCTCATGAACATCTTCCTATGCATGATCACTTCCTAAAGTACACTAACTAACAACTAACTCTCTTTCCTTCTTCTTTTTGTCATCGACTACCCACAAACAAGCACCACATGGCCCCAAAACCTTCTCAATGACAACCAATTTATACTAGAATAGACCCTTTACTTTACTATGTTCCAATTCCAAGGAAAGGAGGGTTGCCACAAGTGTATGTTTTTGTTTTCTTTGAGCCGAGAAGTAGGAACAAACAAGGGAGCATGCATGATAACTCTCTTATACCAAAATAGATAGATATCACCACAAATGAACAACTTCCCATAGTTGATTGTTATCCTCATTATGATACCTCAAAAGCTTCGGCCGAAGGTTATCTATCGAAAGAACAAGAGACTTTTGAAATGTCAACACAATTCACCAATAAGGAACACAACTTTTATCTATTACACCAATCTAGAGAGGTTGACTTGCAACTTATGGGTTGCACAAACACATCTCTTCTCTTTCTTGATGGCCGATCGAGTATAAATAGGAGGGCAAGGGTGAGCTTCAAATACACACATTAAACCGCAACACCCTTATACTATCTATTCCTCTCTTTCTTGGCTTCGGTACTTACTAGAATCATCCCAACCTCACCAACATTCGGCTAACACCTTAACACAATCAAGAACTCGCCTTCAAGAAGCTTACAAGGTCACGGTTTCTCTCCACTCTCAGGTTTCTCTCCACTCACGGTTTCATGACATCTAACTTTTCTACCCTAGTTTCAGCCCTAACCCTTCACCCGAACCTCAACCCTTGTAAGTTGAAACCTACATGTCCATTAACAAACAAAACACTAAGATATTGTGATTAAAGCATACAAAAATCTAGTTTTGATGTATTCTCTTACAAATACACATGCATATATAAATGTGCACCATCCACATTGTATTATAGATCAATATATGTGATTATTTACATACACCCTAGATGTATATGTGTATATAGTGTCAAAGATTAACAATGATTCGACTTTTAGAACTAAAACATATATATATATATATATATATATATATACATACATATATTAACATAACCTCACTTTAATACATAGAAACAAGTCGGGTGTACAACTTGTATGGTAAACAACAAATAGACACAACAAAAGATGTCCTTAACATTATAGGGAACTCTTTGTCGGGATTGTAGTGATCCCAACTTTTGCTTTGCTAGATCACTTACTCGAACATCAGGAGAGTTTCGTGGCCCCTTATAATTTTTTTCTGTTTTACAACTTTGGGGGAGAAATATGCTTGAGACCTACATTCGTACATGACAACAATATATGTTACTTGAGTTAGATAACATTATAACAATAAAGTCGCCAGACAACTATAACCATTAACTTAGCAATAAGCCCTGGATCATATGAATAGTACTATTTGGGTTGACACCCCCTTCCATGGTTAGTCGCGCTAACCACGACCGTCGTGTCAAATGGTTGCATATTATCCATGTTTTTCAATGTTCTGTGATAAGGCATTAGTTGGGGCATACAAGAAAGTCGGGGTTTGGTTACGGGGCTCTTGGTAACTATATTCTGCATGGACACAGACAACAAACTTTGTGGAAAACAAACTGTTTTATCGAGTCATTGAAACCTACGAACTCACCAACTTTTTAGTTGACACATTTAAGCATGTTTTTCAGGAAATCAAGTAAGGACCATAAGATGGCAAGCTTAGGAATGCATGAAGAAGCCTTTTGTTTTATTATTTGATGTAGTTGTTGAACTCATTTGCTATGGCATGTAACTCTATTTGACATTAAGACCTTAATCGTTATGTGGAATGAATGACATTTAGTATTTCTCATGTAAACAATGTTTGTGATCACCATACCGTCTCACCTAGCGATTCCGCCTTAGGCGAGGTGTGACAATACTAGTTACACAAAGACCCTTGTACTATAGATGAGAGTGATTAATGCATCATCATTCTCTCTGTTAATCACGAACATCTTCAGACTTGTTGGTCTTACACTTCTAGCATGCCTGTATTTTTAAATCTCCCTGGTATAACGCTCTACATGGATCTTGTTTTTCATGAACCTTTCTCCTCACAAAATTGCTTCACATGAACAGTTAGCTCTTGTCTTGACCGCACCTGGTTTATATTACATGAACTATTCCTTGTGTAGTCTTACCACATAACTTCATCCGGTCTTGATGGAATTGCACTACCGTTATCTCACATAACTTGAATCTATCTCGCATAGGTTTCCTGATAATTCGAGTCAGTCATAACTTTCTTAAGACTATGTCAAAATGGAGTTCCTTCTTCTGACACAGTCACAAGGTTTATTTAAGCCTTTGACACATGTGTCTTCTCATTTATCTATAATAAATTTAATCTCCTCTCCACGCTTATATCACATAATATATTCTTCATCATTGATTGCTTCCCCACAATAAGTATCATCACCTTTGCATTATCTACTCACGGATTTGTTTGATTACACCCCTCATGGCTTATCTTCACATAACACGGTTTCCTAGATTTGATTATATCACATGAGCAAATTCTCTCATTCTATTTCTTTTTATTGTCCAGGCACACCAATAATGTCGGTTCATCATCCTCTTCTATTTTGACCAAGAACAACTCATTTTCTTGTTTTTTTTATTGGACATTCATAAGCATAATGTAATAGTACTGGTTACCGAGAAGATTAACATGGACCATTGTAACACCCTAGGCAAATCCCACATCGGTCATGGAAAGGAGAGATCCTTGGTTCATAAGTAATCCAATGCCTCTTAAATCAACAACGTGTTTTGGACTTCATGTTAGTGGATGAGAGGAGAACTCCAAAGTTAAGCATGCTCAGATGGGAGTAGTACCAGGATGGGCGACCTCCTGAGAAGTCTCCACCGGGGAAACCAAAAGCAAATCCGTGAGCTCCTGGATAGCCAACCCATTAGGGGCAAAGCGGACAATATTGGTGGTGAGAGGGGCTGGATGCTACTAATGGTACAAGAGCCACTCTTGTGTCATTCGGGATAGTGGGGCAAACCTTATCGAGGACGACGAGTCCCTAAGGGGGGTAATGGTAACAGTACTGATTATCGAGAAGATTAACATAGACCATGGATTGTAATACCCTAGGAAAATCCCACATCGGCCGTGGACAGAAGAGATCTCCATGAGTTCCTTGATGGGCAACCCATCGGGGGCAAAGCGGACAATATTGGTGGTGAGAGAGGCCTGATGTTACACATAGTTTCCAAGTTTCTTAAATCTGTAACAAGTAATTGGGCTTATCTCTTATATCTGGTGTTTCTTGCATTCCATCATCCCATTGTGGTTTGTCGGTTCTTTCTAACTCATACGAGACAGTTCGTTCACCTCCATGATGTTAACCAGCTCTCTGCCTCGGCCCCGTGACGAATGGAATCTCACTCTTCCATGATCTCCACAGCGCATGTTATAGTCATGATGTGTGTAGAAAAGCTCTTCTAGATTGTTCACTTGGCTTCATTTCTTCAACTTATCCATTCTTCAAAGGTTTTCAATCTACCAATAGCCTCGTCTAGAGTCATCATGTCTAGATCCGAATACTGTTATATGGATTTAACACTCTGAATAAATTTATCTGGCACAACATTTAGAAGTTTCATAGTAGAGTTGATTCATCCAGAGTTTTTCTAAATTCATTAGCCCTTGTAACAATAATGTTGATGTTTAGAAAATGCATCAATCGTCTAATATTTCTTCATTTGCCACAGATCGAATTTCGACATGAGTGTTTGCAAACAAACCTAAGCCTTCTGCACCAGACTTTGACTTACATGCCTTGTTTTCAATTTGCCCCAAATATCCTTTGCAGACTTGCAGTTTACTACTTGCAATACAACATCTTCTGATATTGCTTGGAACAAAAATGCATATGTCGCATTGTCCTTTTTTACATCAACTTATGTTCTTTTCGTGGGTTCAATCATTTCCCAAAGTTTGTTTGCTTCCAGTATGGTTTCTATGCGTATAACCCATACCGTATAATTTGTAGGTTTTAAAACCGGAAATTGGTAATGAGACTACAACCTTACAATTTCTTAATTTGACCCGCTCTGTGCATCAGCCATAATATCTGGTTGAATAATCTACACTCTAACAATATGTAATTTTACAACCCCATGTACTTTCTTCTTTCTATACTAGGCCACCAAATACAGCTAAATTTTACAACACTATGTACCCCGTGTCCGTGTATTGAACCTTGCGTTTTTGAATTCGATTGAAACTTGCGTACACCACATGAACGCGTATAACATCAAGTTAGTTTATGAATATTCCTGGCATCAAACGAAAACAATTCAGCCCTTGATTTCATTTTCAAACCATGACTCGCTGTACCCAAGAACCACAAAACCCGATCGTATCCCCTTGAACCAAATAACCACACGAACCAAAACCTTGATCCAGAAATTCTTCTCCTGTGATCTCTATGCCTTCAGAGTTGCTTATTCTTGTGAATCATTATCAAAAGCGTGATGCTCTGATACCACTATTGGCCCCAGTTATACAATTGATATGGAAAACAATGAGGAAACAAGAAAGAATTCAAAAGAACTTCTCTTAAATTGAATAGAATGTGATGAATTTTATTACAACTTGAAATACATGAACCATATTTATACTAATCTAAGACACACCTTCCAAGGCTTGTAACCCTAGATGTATTTGGTGCCTATTCCCAAATGTCATGTCCCTCTATTTGCACCAACATCCAAGTGACATGTCTAGATACATCGCATTTCTTATTATTGTGGAGTGATTGTTATCAAATTTGGTTATTGTCACAATATACTCTCATACTATTACACCACTTCTAAATACGTAATAATCATACTATATACCAATTACACTAAGACCATTTTAGTTTAACTATGTAATCCGTCAATAATAGAAACACAAGAATGATCAGAAGCTCTCTCTAATATATTATTCAATTGCATGAGATTACAAGCTAACAATGAAAATATTAAAACTCAACAGGGAACAAAAAAGGGAAGAAACTAAACAAAGGGAATCAAAAAGACTTTACACAAAACTCAGCCAATCATGCAACAAACTTGACAAAAGCTGTTTATTAAATTTCAACACATTTTATATTTGCGTATTCATATATGAGAGATGGAATACACAGAATTATAGATTTATAAGAAAATATTATAAGATGATAGAGAAGATGATGTTCTAATAAAGATTTGAAGATGTAGATGGGTTGCATTTTGTTCCATTACAATTTACACTTCATTATGTACGGGTAAGGATCAACTTGAAGTGGCGATTCGGTGGGCGTGGATTCGGGTTTCCTTTCTTCCACAAGATCAACACTCAGTAGTTCTGTGTACCCAACTCTTCTAGTTAGTATGGTTGTCAGTTCAATGGAGTCAATACCTTCACCAGTGACCGTTATCTGGTCTTTATCTGAACCAACTAAAGATGCTGTTTCGAGTCCAGAATTAGTAACCGCAATATGCAGAGCGTTACGAGTATGCTTCTCACTGTAAATGCTTACCTTCACCACAATCTTTTGCTACACAAACATTTTATTATTTAAATTCAGGTTATATGCTGATTCATATTAATGCAAAACTTATTGGAACTGACACTACTAGAAAACTGAGCAATTGCGACCGCATTTCCGGTCGCAAAACGGTTGCAATTGCCCTTTTGCAACCGTTTTACGACTGGAAATGTAGTCGGAAAAACACTCGACGCAAATGCCCTATTGCGACTAAGTTGCGACCGCTTCTACTTTTTGCGACTCAGATTTCGCGACTGTTAGAATGATCGCAAATATTGCGACCGCTCCACTTTGTTTTGAGACAATCGTGTTGCGACGTTTTTGCGACCGCATAAATTGCGACTGTTTTGTGACTGCTTGCATTTTACAAAATTGCGACCGTCTTTGCGGTCGCAAAATGTATTTTGTATTATTTTCTTATTATTTTTTAGCCATATGCTATTTTGACCTGCTTATAATGTCATAATTTTTAAATTTAAGCATTTATCAAATTTCACAACTATATAAAACATTCAACTTAAAATATCCAATACCCGAGTTATCATAACAAGATACATATTCAAAATAAAGTATTTATACCTAAGTCTATGATTAGATACCTTGAAACCTAACTTTTAAAATTTTTTCAACGTTTGCCATTCTTTCGTTCATAGCCTCTTTCTCCGCCTTATCTTTCTCTTTTTCCATCACCAACCCCGCAATAATTCCGTTGAGCCTTTTTTTCTCTTCTTTTTCTTTCACTATATCTTGGACGATCGCGTTCAACTTTTCAATCTAATAAACCAATACAAAGTGTTAAAGATCAAATTTATTAAATTCAAATTGAAACACATCTATTATGTGGGATTCCTTATATTACAAGCATAACAATGGGATTGAAGGCCTTTTGCCATTTACAATGACATGAAATTACAAGCATATGCAATTACTTGTACATGAATTTAACAATAAACCTATTCCATCTAGTATCTTTCAATAAACCTACATAATAGTCCAAATGCAGTACATAAAGCCTCCTAAATCGCTTTACTAAAAAGAAACAGATTATTATAATCACTAAGACATCACTTTATATATTTGACGCATGTGCAATAAAGATAATTTTTTTGACAATTTGACGGGTTTGGATTTAGACGTTTGACTATAAGATACACAAACATAAATGCAGCGTGTCCTAAATTGTTGCCTAAATCTGGTTAAACTTTGAACCATGTGAATCAATAGGACTGTAAAGTTTGAAGTTTAGTAACTAAAAGCTTACAAATGCATCAGCAATAGATCCTTTTTCTCCTGCTAATACACGCCTTAAAGTTTCTGCATTATATTTAGCGTCACCACCACGCAAGTCATCTACAGTGCAACGCGGCATCCCAAAATCCACTATTGAATAAAAAACATAAGTTCATCACATCATAGAAGTATGTATAATAGGAACACAAAGACTATTTAAAAGTAGACACCATTAACACTAATTGTTGATTTTTTTACATTGTATCATATACTGATATACCAATTGGAATTATATATTATATATATATATATATGGGAATTCTAAATTGGAAACCACCTTCACTATAGAAAACCAAGCAAACCCTTTTGTATGGTCTTGGTTGCTCCACATATGCATTGGGGAAGAATTGTCCAAGGGTATTATAGTCATTACAAGCCGTTGATAAAGCTTTCATTCATCTGACAAACATCCAATACCTTCCTTTTCCCTAACCCACATGTGTACAAAACCACCTCCATATTCAAGATCTTACTATCTCTCTCTCTACACCTTAAGGCATGTTTGGGATTCCTTATTTTACCTCCTTATAACTTATCTCCTTAATCAAGAAGGAGATAAGGAGAAAATAATGTTTGGGTAATGGGTTGAAAAGGAGTTTTTGTGGGTTGAAAAGGAGATAAGTTATAAGTAAGGATTTGTGACTTTTGGGATTAAGGAGATAAGAAGGTGGAAAAGGAAATAAGGTGATAAGGAGAAGTTTAGCCAAACATGGCCTTATACAACCACACTTTTTTTTTCTCTCTCTCTCCCTGTCTCTACAAAACTTCTGAACAGATCCGGTTGGTTTTGACGAGGAAGGTGAAACGACGAGGCAGGGGCAGGTGAACGACGAGGTAGACGGTGAACAGATCTGGTTAGTTTTGAAGCCGGAGGTTTTGAAGTTGGTTGGACTTAACAGATCCGGAGGTTTTGAAGCCGGTGAATAGATCTGGGTTGTCCTATACACACACATAACCCTCACATAAACTAGTTCTTGGTTGTAACGGCAGATCGACAGATCCGGCGTTTGGCTGTGACAACATCGATCTTGTTGACAAGGGGTTACAGGTTTATCTTCTTCCATCTTCTTTCTTTCTTAACTATACATTTATCACTCGTACTTAAAATGGATAGTTGTTGAAAACTGTATCCTTCATCCTTGGTTTAAATAAAGTACATGTTAACATTTTTGATCTATGTAGACCAGTTTTGTATTATTGTTATAATAATATTCCAAGTTTTATTATAAGATTTTTTTAATATAAATATTAATGAAACAAAAGACATTTGTTAGAAAAAAAAGCTTGTTGAATAAAAATTTTATATTTCTTATGGGTATGCTGTTGACAAATCCAACAAGAATAAGAGCAAGAATAAGCCTCATATATGTAAGGTTTGTTTAAAATTTTATATTTTTTATGAGTATTTTTGTAGATATATTATGCGAAAGATGAGAGGATTTGATGCAGTTTTCGTAGATTGAAGAAGAAGAAGAAGCCATCGAACAGAGGATTCATATTTTCTTGTCTCTCAAAGTTTTGTTTTCATCTACAAACATATGTTTTTTTTTTTGATTTATAATTTGAATTTTTTAGTGAGATAAGTATGTGAAACATATGTTTTTATTGTTGGGCTATAATGTATTATATGTTTTTGGTGAGACAAGTATGTGAAACATATGTATGTTTTTGTTATTGGGTTATAATTTTATATGTTTTTTTGTGAGATAAGTAGGTGAAACATATGTTTTTGTTGTTTGGTTATAATTTGTTATATGTTTTTGGTGAGATAAGTATGTGAAAACATATGTATTTATTGTTGGATTATAATTTTATATGTTTTTTGTGAGATAAGTAGGTGAAAACATATATTTTTGTTGTTGAGTTATAATTTATTACATGGCTTTTAAAAAAAATTGTTATCCTAGGCTTCTTTGAAATGACATAGAGAGGAGAGAGGAGAGACAGAGAGAGAGGAGACGAGAGAGATGAGGAGAGAGGAAAGTAATTGTTGGACCATACTACCCTTTTATCATTTAATGCGTATCTTTATTTTTTATCAAAAGTAAGAAACAATCAGAACCGTAGATCACTTAGGATGAATGGTTAGGATAAGGGTTTCATGGGTTTTCTTAACTGGGGAGTGTTTTCAAATTATCCCTCCCCTATACACATATATATATATAGGGTAGGGTTCCTGTAGGAAAATTGGTTTGTGTGAGAAGTGTAGGAAGGATTAAAAATTGATATGTATGCATCACTTTTTTGGACGTATTCATGATGTTTTGGATTATTTTGCTTAGAAAAACAACAAACATAATAATTAATAACTGAAAACTGAAAACAATGTATTTTAGGCTTAATTCTTTTTAAACTAACAGAAACCAAATGGCCCCTTTCATGCACCATTAAAAGTGGTAATGCAGACCGGTTACTTATGAATGGGTTGATTTCGGTTCTATTTGATCTCAAACGGGTCAAATTAAAAAATTGAACATAGCCTTAAAGGGGTTGAAAGGCATGATACAACCTCCTAATGATCACACTTAATATTTATTCAAAGCTGTTGATTTGTTATTAAAAGAAGAATGCTAACTATAGCCTTAAAGGCTATGTTGCCATATCTATAAACCATTAGCAGGCGGAACTTAACTAGGTCTTCCTTGAAAACACCGACAACTGCAAAAGGAACACGTGTTGGATTTAACATAGGGCCGAGGATGTTGAAGACGGTCTTCAATTTTAGTTGCTTTCTCACAGGTCTAACAATTTTTGCATTGCAGGATGGTATATAGGAGACATCATAAAACCAATTCCTGCCTTGTTCACACACCTTTTCACCCCCTAACACAATCAAAAAACAAATTAGAACATATATTTGCATGAAATTTAACGACAAATATGCCCTGTTTTACTTCATTCACTGACTTTTGTCGAAGATAACCGTCTTATTTGAATTATAAATGAAAAAAAGGAACCTACACTTGTTTTTTTTTAGTCAAACTAGATCATTATAGCTAAGTACATGTTTTATTTCACAAAATGATGGTTTGTTGGGCATAAGAAAAAGGTATCATGACACCAAGATTTTATTACCGTATCATTTGATTTCAATTCAGTTTAATAATTTGATTAGCCAAAAAATGTCAGAAAGAGCCTCCTGATGTGAGCAAACCAAAGCATAGCAAAACGACAACTGTCAAAGACAATCTTTTAAAAGAACACTAAATACCATAATAAGGGAATTGAGTCATTGACAAACCTCAGGTTCGAAATACATCAAAACTTCCACATGCAGATGAGCTTGACCTGCTACCTTGCTGCAACATATAATTTGAATCATTTAATGTCGATGTTAAACATAATCTTTCAAGATCATCCCCAAGACATAAAAAAATAGAGACATTGCAAAATATAAGGGCAGGGCGGAGCGGGTAACTGGACGAACATGTAACTTTTTAGTAGATACCAAAATGGGTTCGAGTTGGTTGGACAAACACACAAACACTTTTCAATAAATAAATAGTTCGTTAAATATGATTGCATAAGCTATGTTATCACAATAACAAGCAAACTTTTATTACTGAAACGATTTTGGAGGTTTTATCAATTTGGATACACTTTGGATGACTAGGACCCGTTTACCTTTTTTGGTTTTTTAGTTAATCTATAAGCTTAACCAATTTGACCCTTTAGAGATAACCCACAAACCAAACCAATCATGTATAGGTATGCATTGAAATTGCCAGCTTTAAGACTAAAGGTTTGGCTGTAATTTACTAAAAGCTGAAACAAAATTCAACCTTTGCAACTCTTGCTCCACAGGCGGCTGCTAATATGGATGACCCGTTAGAAATATTTACAGTGTTTGCACCATCACCACCTGTTCCAACGATGCCCACTGCATCACCTAACCCTTCTACCTTTTTACATTGTTTAATCATGGCCCTAGCCAATCCCACCACCTGCACACTCAAGATTCCAATATTTCACAAACTTTATAGAAGTTGGTTCATTTTTAATTAAAAAAAATTGTTACTGTGGTGCATCATCTAACAAATTTTTATGGTAGTCAATACCCTGGTTAAACATCCTCAATCTGCAACTAAGTGAATCATAATCCCTATCTAATTACTTTCTTTTTTTGGTTAAAATTTGATGCAGTGGATACCTATTGATTCAAAACAACATTCTAAGCATACACGTGAGAAAATACATTCTTGCTTCAATGATGGAAGTGATACTAGTTTAATATTAAATTCATTTAGTTAAAACGTGACACTTTTAATGCAAATAACAAAATCAAGAGCTAGCATGGATAGTATGTAAAACCAAAGTTTAAAAGAACGGAAACGAGCCCCGAGGCGTTTTCCTTTCGCCTCATGAGGCGTAAGCCTCGAGGCGTAAGCTCAAGGTGCAGTCAAAAAATAAATATAAAAATTATGTAAAAAGAAAAATACTTGACCTAGAAAAGTCTAAAACATAAAAAACACACATCAAAAATAAATTAATTGATCCAAAAAGTCTAAAATACCAAAAAAGCACATCAAAAACACCCTAAACCACTTGAGGCGCACCCGAGGCGCACCTGAGGCACACATTTTCTTAGCGCCTCGGCCCTTAGAGGCGTATGTACAATCTAAACCCGATGAGGCGCGCCTTAGACTCGTTTTCTTAGAGTTTCGCCTCGAGGCGTACGCCTAAACCGTTTTTTTTAAACCATGTGTAAAACCATATAACAACACTAGCAACAACATATGCATAGTATCTAGTATTCTAGTTCTATATATAGAGCCGCATTGTAAACTTTTTACATACATACTCAAGATACATTATTTAGATTGTGCATACTGCATAGATGGTCCTCCATTGTAGATATAGTTTATCCTATTATTTGCTTTTTACCTTCCTTCCTGTTAGGATATATTATCCCCCATGTCTGTTTTAAAACTTTGTAAGTTGCCAAATCCAAGTTTCTGGGTTTTGTAAACAGGTACAGGATGCTAGTTTACTTGACAGAAGCAAATTAGTCATAAAATCAGGGGCATCCTTACTTAAAATCCATACATCAGTCAACAAATTACTCAAAACACCTTTATTATCCTGTAAATTCTTAATCCTAACCATATGCACAAAGATTTCAACAATCTAAAATCCTTCTCTCTTACATTTCAACACTTTCAAGCAACTGATCATTAAATTCAAAAAAACATAAAGTATACATCGGTCAACAAATTACTCAAAATAACATCAATTTAGAGCTTTAAACCATATAATCATGAAAAAAACCTTACATTATCAATTTAGCAGTTAATAATAATATAACTGATGGTAACTGCAATCGTAACTGCACAACACAATCACTACTTGCCCAATAATTGAGCATCTAAATCACATATCTCACAATTCAAACATCTGATCTACCTCAACAATATGTAATGACATAAAACCACACATAATAATAAACAAATTCAATCACGAGAAACAACAATCTGATAGTATTAACAGCATCAGCATCAACAAACTTGACAAACCAGTAACGAGCATACAGATCGATATAAAATATTATAAATACATCAACAGAGCTTCATGAATAAACAGATTCATCAGACAAATAAAACCTAACAACCATCGTTAATAAATCAGATCAGCCAAAAGTTTTTATTAACAACGATCGTTAATAAAAAAGAGGGAGGGAGAAAGAGAGAACCGGAATTGAGGAAATGACGATGCGATTGAAGGTCGTGGGCAATGAAGGGTTTTATGGCGATTGAAGGGTTCAGGCGATTGAAGGGTTTTGAATGGTGAATGGTGAAGACTGATAAGGCTGATAAGGTTTTATTCTATTTTTTTTGTGAAATTACAAAATTATCCTTACTCTTTAATTATTACTGCGACCGTTTGACGGTCGCAAATTGCGCGGTCAGAACGCGGTCACAAATCCCACAATAATGATCATACTTTAACATTTTTTTGACTGTTTTGCGACTGAAAGTAATCGGTCGCATCAATTTGCAATCGTTTTATGACCATTTTGTGGTCAATCGCAAATCTTGTTACCGATAATAGATCGGTCGGAAAAAGATTGCTAATTTTACGACCGCTTTTTACGGTTGCAAGTTCTGGCTGCAATTGCTTATTTTTCTAGTAGTGTGAATCAGTGAACAAATATACGTACCTTCTCCATTGCTGTGAGTTGAATGATGATATTGTGTTCATGTGTTTTCAATTGAAGAATAAGAGTGTCGGTATATTTATAGACAGAATGCAGATGAAGAGGTCGTGATAAAAAAATATTTAAAAGAATAGCATTATGTAATCTTCATCAATTTGCGGCGACTACTTGCTAGTGGTTCAAGTCGTTGTTGTTTAATGTTTATGACCGAGACCATACATATTTAACAAAAATCTATATCCCGGGTTGAGAAATCTAATATGACACATCTACTGATGTGCTTCACATTTACATGCAAGAACCTAAAACAATTAACAATGTATATATCCAATGTTTAACACCTAACCAAAAATAGTGTATAACTTCGTTGTTAACACTTAACCTTAAACAATATAATTCTAATATTAACATGTAACCTAAAATAATATATAACTCTAATATTAATACCTAACTTAAAATAATGTACAACTAATCATTTGAATAAGAAAGAACATATATATTAAAAAGAAAATATATGTTTGGATGAGGAGCACAGCCAGAAGCAACTATTCCATGGTGTGATTGAAGCAGTGATCTTGAAGATGTGACTTTTTTTAAAAAAAAAATAGTTATGTTAACCTATTCTACTCTGGATGAAAATATAATTCATATTTCCAGGTTTCAACATAATTAGTGACTTATCTATACATGATTAATAAGTTACTTGAACATGTGTTTTTTATCCTCTATGAACAAAACCCCACAAAAAATAGTCGTTTTTTTCTCGGTTTTTTATATTGCATTATGGTAATCATTGGAAAGATAATAAAACGCTCGTTAATTTGGTGTAATTTTTTTCTTTAAAAAATCTCGTATATAAAAGATATTAACGTTTAAAAATTGGTGCAATCTCTCCTCCCTTGAATGTGCCATATGGCACCATGAGATATTTTTAATTTTTTTAGTTTTTTAATAAATTTAAAAATATTACAGATAAATAAAACCCTACTATCACATCTCATTCCCTCCTCCTTCACCTTTTTACAACCCAAAACCCTAGGCTCTCCCTCTCCTGTCGTTCATCCTCTTATCCCTAATCGATACAATATGTTGATAAAATACCCCAAATACTGATCTCAGATCAGTCTCCTCCCATCTCCAAACCCCACCAACCTTTAACATTCTAAACTTCCTATCCGTCCGTCGCCTGTCCACCGTCGTCTCCCGCCTCTCCAGTTTTACGATGCCATCCATCGGTCCTCCCTCATAGGTTTATATAAACTTCTTCATCAATCAGCAAATGGTTTTTGTTTCAAGTATGAAATACTTAGGCTTTGATATTTTCTCCCCATCGCCGCCATCGTTGTTGCCTACTTTACTCTTCCAGTTGAAAAGTTTAATTTTTATCTATCTTTTTTATTTATTTTTTTGCGTTTGGGATTTGAATTTTTTGGTTTGAAGATAAATTTGTTTCCTTTTTGGTTGTTTGTTGTGTTTGGTTTATTGGATTTGACATAAGTGAGTTCAGGTATTATCTTTATATTAATAGGGTTTGTGATTAAACTTTAATATTCTTTTTGCAAAAAAAAAAAAAATAGTGTTTATGTTCATTCAACAAGTTGACTGGTGAATGGTGAGTTTTCATTTATTTTTTATTTTATTTTTTTGTGTTTTTGGCGCTTACAGTGTGATACCGTCCGTTCTAGGAACAAAACCGGAATCACTTAAGAGCCACTCATGTGTTCTTTTGAATGACAATAGAATCTTGATAAAAAAAATAATTCCAAATCTAATGTATGTGTTTGGTTTCTTGAGATGGGTGTTTCTCAATATACCGTACTTATCAAGAATTGTGTAGTAAATATGGTATAAGTAATTTATTTGGTGATGTTGTTGTGCTGAAACTGATAAACTGTTATTGTTTTAGTTATTTAAGTGAATATGGCGGCGACTCCGCAGAATGTTTAGATGGAAGTGGCGAAGTTCTTGCATAAGCTTATTCAGGAGTCCCATGATGAGCCTACAAAAATTGGCTACAAAATTACATGTGTTATGTTTTATTTGACTATTATTCTATTAGAATCACTAATGAAATGAAAATAAAAGTGTAATATGTGTTAGAACTTTGGTAATTATGTTTGATGATGAATGGTAATATGTGACATAATATATATGATCAATGAGGGAGAGGGGTACTTATGTTTCTAACATTTAGAGGTCTTGATATTACCCTTGCGGTCTGCAAGTTTATGGAAGCTGAAATGCAGAGGTTTGGGATGAGTAAAGAAGATGATGAAGATATAGGTTTGGATGTGAAAGAAGAAGGTGAGAATGATAAAAAAATGATAATGAAAAGAACTCGACACCTACAATGGTGGGTGTTGATGGTGGTATTGTTACATCAAACCAAAGAAATAACAGGTTTCAACATCAACATCACCAACAATTTCAAGATCAATTGACCCCACAAGGATGTGGTCAAAGAAGGTGTAGACCGACAAAAGAAAAAGAGAGGAAAAAACTTCGGGAACGACAACAGAGAGCGATTACTGCAAAGATCTTGGCAGGTCTTAGAAGACACGGGAACTACAATCTTAGGGTTAGAGCGAATATTAATGATTTGATTGCAACCTTGCTATGGAAGCTGGTTGGGTTGTTCTTCCTGATAGAACCACCTTTCCTTCAAGATCGCAAGTATCATGTGTTTATGCTATAGATAAACCTACGTATTCTCTATAAATTCAACTATTTTATGTCATAAAGTATTGATGCTTATGTCTCTTTTCTTATCAAGAAGTACATTCCTATCCACATGTAGCACACAATAGTCATGCCATGCTGTCAATCATTTCAAAGTTTTGTAAACATGACTAACCGTTTTTGAAATCTATTGACGTTTCATTTTTAGCATAGATTACTTTGTATGTTGTTTTAATTCGTATACATGTATTGAATCTGTATTGAAATTCATTGTTTTGTTTGTTTGTTTTGGCCAGAGTCTGCTTCCGGGCCTTTACTTGGATGGGATTTCGCCAGACTCTTATCGAGTTTAGATTGTATTCATTCGGTTATCCCTCCCTCTTTTGGTATTATTATTAAAATAAAAATAAAGCAACTTAAGAAGAGTGAATGTACAGATCCGCCACTGTGTTGTAACAGATCTTTTATTTACATCTGCTTATATGTCTTCTTATCTTCAGATGATTGTTGCTGATAATTATTTCATTGGCTCAAAAGACTATCTTAGAAAGTGAATTGTTCATCCAAGATTCGACCTTATCCGTCATGCCACCACTGCCGCCACTTCCTCCTCTTGTCCCTCTCCTCCACCAGGCTCCTACTACCACCGTGCAAAATTCACCCCTAATTCTTTTTAGAGACTGCTAAATTGAGCCCTAGAGGTCAGTGTTTTCTTTCGATTTTTTTTATTATAGCCATAGTCTTTAAATCTATTCATTTGTGTAAGGATTATGATTTCAGATATTAGATTAGGGTTTTTATCTTTTTTTTCTTCTTCAGAGTCATGTTTTACTTCTATAATTTTCTAATTCATTTGTTATGAATTTAAGAAATTAACTAAGTTTTTTTTAATCATTTTCTCATACATTATATATGTATTATTGAAGAGTGGGTGAATAGTGCTTTTCTAAATCAGTAGCAATGACATATATACAAATTCTTTTCAAATTGGTTAAGGGAATTCGTGAGTGCTGTAGTGGTTTGTTCTGTACTTGGTTTGCTATGTGACCCGGGTTCGACTCTTCTTTCTGTTTTTTTTTTTCCTTACTCTATTCCACGATTTACAGGAGGAAAGCAAGGACTTTAACATTAACGTCGTTAATAAATTATCAGTATTTTTTACTAAACTTCTTTCCCATTCTTTTCAATTTTCTTCTACTTTTCCCCTACCCATACTACTCACCTTCTTTACAGCTTATCTTTCCATCCATTGATAATGATAATTATCTCTGGCATCTTTCCATTCATTGTTGAATTGAATAATCAAAGTTCAGCAATAACAATAATTGAAGACATCATATCGCTAATTAAGAAACCATAGCATTTAACTTACCCACTGCTTCTACACGCTTACAGAGACAGAGATAGCCGGCGAACTCCGGTGACCGGCCCTCGACGCGATGAATCAGGCCACACTGCTTGAAACCTGGATTGAATGGACCGAAAAATCACCAGCACTTCTCGGTTTTTCCTCTTTTTTTCTAAAGACAGAACCATCATCACATCACCATACGTATTCTTAACCTACCACGAGCACTGGTGACAAGGTTCTTTCGGCGACTGTAGCGTGATGACGAACTAGGGTTCAGCAGCGAACGTTCGACTAGGTTCTTTGCTTCTTCTCCGCTCGCCGCTAAGCGAATGGCTTTACATATTCCAAGTAACATGTTAATATTCCAAGTAACAGGTTAGTAATTTCCTTAGTTTTGTTGCTTTCATATTTTCCCCATTTTGGATGTAATATTCTTCATTACTGTAGTCAATTTGTGGGTTTTTATTGTTTTTCTTGAAGACTTTGGGGTTTGTTGTGGGTTACATTAAAGTCGACTATTTTATATTTTTTATGATACTCATGTTAATATTTTTGTAAAATACTAATGCCTTTGATGTGATAATATTTTTTTGCAGAGGTAGTTTTGATGTGTTTGATGATATTATTATTGTTGTTGTTGTGTGGGTATTATGAGGTTATCCGTGGATTTCTTGCCATCACTTTATAAAAGTTTGAAGGTGATTGTGTTGTGATTTAAAAGTAAGTGATTAACGTTTAATGGTTCTTCATCCTTGGGTTCATCTCTTTGACTCTTAGATTAATGGTTCAAAGTTAATAACTCTGTTCTACAAATTTGAGAGCATTCATATTACCTAACATGAAACTGCAAACACACATAACATTAGATGGAAAAACATTGCTTGATGCTTATCATCATGCCTATATTATTTAAGGTTGTTTATATGAAAGTTTTTTTTACTAAAAGTTTGAAGCTAATTGTGTTGTGATTTAAAAACAATAAGTATGTTTGCACTTTTCAGGCGTTTGAGCTTGGTGATAGAGATCAAGCTTGGTAAGATATACCTATTGTAGCCTAGCACCTGCTTCATGGGAATATGCAAGCTGCTGACACCATGTATTTTGTGCATCGGTTCAATTATCCAAGTACTTATTATTACTCTACCTTTTTTTGTTCAATTTTTTTAACTAACTGAATATCATCATATGTTGGTTTATAAGGGATTCTAACTAAATACACCTATCATGGAACAGGTTAACAATTGCCTACAAGAACATAGCCAATTCCCACATTGAGGTACTTACTATTCACACTTTTAGAAAACATGGTGTTCGTGTTTTTGGTAATTGTAATCTATTTTTAGAAGCTTCATTTGATAAGTAATGATCTTCAAACATTGATTGCTGCAAATATTTACCTTAAAAAAGATGCAAATGCTTTCTATTTATTTTGCAGGAAATTTATTAATAGTGTGATGAGCTAATGCAAGCAGTTAACTTCTTTGTTTCGAATTGGAGTTTCATTTCAGTAATCGGCGAAAATGTAAGTGGTGTTTAATCTATGTATTCAAATCAATGAGAAATGTTTAGGTTGGGTTGGTTAAGATTCAGAGCTCGATTGGTCTCCTATGTAGTGAAACCTTTATTAAACCTTTGATGTAAATATAACCCAAATCAAGTCGTATGTGGATGAGTTAACTTCACGCTAACTTTTTTTTAACTACTGAATTTGGCTAAAGCCGTAAAGGTTCATTCCAGTGCCGCCGTTACGGCGTTACTACTGAAAAGTTGATGATTTTTGGGTTGTGCTTCAATACTTTGAACATGAAAAACCACTCTATGGCTGCAATTATTGGGCACGATAAATATCTTAAACTATCATTTTGCACTTCTAATTGATGATTAACATATACTTTGTAGGATGTCCTATAAACTTTAATTTAATTAATATCTCATATTTCTATCAGAACCTCCCTAAAATTGTTTAAACTTGCATTGAGAAAATTTTATGTTTTGACTAATAGTGTGATTCTTTTTCCCTAATAATTTACATATTGAACTTTTGCAGGCGGGAATATGGTGCTTTTATATGCTTTGAGGCTTACAATGTTCACAGGGTGGTCAAACTTTCTGGTGATTCTAAAATATGGATTCATAGATGCTGCCAACAGAAAGGGTAAGCTTCATGGTCCAGGAACAACGACACAGGCAGATGAAACAACACATAATAACTATCCCATTCTATTGGTACCTGTAGCATTAGTATTTAAACTCTTTTCTTGATGATTTTAAACCAAGCATGTAGCTTTTGATGCTTAAACCTTAACACACAACCCCTTTTAATAACGAACCGGAGTTTGTTTGATTTTAGTTTATTCGTTATCATGTCGCGTTCGTTGCCGCCGCAACGCGCGGCCGTGAAAATACCTAGTTGTAATTAATGATTCGTTTGATTTGTTCGAATCTTCATCTATTTGTTGGCACGGTTGTACATAGGGGTGTAAATGACACGTAGCGGCTCGGGATCGGCTCGGTAAAAAGCTCGAACGAGCCGAGCCTTAACGAGCCCGAGCCTGAAATATGGCTCGTTTAGTTATCGAGCCCGAGCTCGAGCCCTAGATACAAAGCTCGATTGGGCTCGCGAGCCTAATCGAGCCTTAACAAGCTAGAGCCCGAACCCGAGCCCGAGCCTAAGTTACAGCCGAGCCTAAGTTATAGCCTTAACGATTGGGCTCGCGAGCCTAAGTTATAGCCGAGTTTTTGCGAGCTCGAGCCGAGCTTTTGAGCTCGTTTGAGATTCTCAAATCACCTCGAGCCGAGCCTAGCCGAGCTCGAGCTTTAGATTTTGCTAGCGAGCCGAGCTCGAGCTCAAGATTGTAGGCTCAAACCGAGCCGAGCTCGAGCTCGAGCTTCACAAAACCTTAACGAGCCCGAGCCGAGCCCAGTCAGGCTCGGCTCGTTTACACCCCTAGTTGTACATTTTTTTTTATTTGGCACACCTTTATAATTGTTTGATGTCCTACTAATTTGTAGTTTTATATTTTAATCCATGATCATTTCATAACCTATACTTTGAGTGTGTTAACGTAGAATTGCTCCATCTTTCTTTCAGGCATTCTTACCCGTCGGCTCTTAATTTGTAAGGCTTCGGATATTCACACACTTTGAATTTTTATTCAGACAACCCTATACGGGCCGTAGAGGGCTCTACGGCCCGTAGAGGCATAATTTTGATACCTCTACGGGTCGTAGAGAGGTCTACGGGCCGTAGGTAATCATTAACAATGATTGTATGATTGTCAGTTATTGTGATGATTACCTACGGGCCGTAGAGGCCTCTACGGCCCGTAGGAGGTACTCATTAATTTTTTTGACAATGAAGAAGGTCTGAGGATATTTATGTTTTGCCTACGGCCCGTAGAGACCTCTACGGGTCGTAGACAAAAAAAAACAAAAAACGTTTGGGACGAGCTTCGATCTTGGGCACATTATCACACAAACACACACACAAGTCTTATTTCGTATATGGGGACCATCTGGGCTACCAGTTCGCTGGTTTCTATATTGGAAAATATTAATATAACATAAACCAGTTTAGGCACCCTCTACGGCCCGTAGAGGTCTCTACGACCCGTAGAGGAGTTGTTTTTTTTTAAACATTTTAATTGTTTAGTAAATAACCACGAGCGTAGTGAATCATCAGAATAGTTACAAAAAAAAATAAATTTTAATTGTTTAATTTTTTAAATTTTTTGATGTCGTCTCGATAAGCGTGTAAAACTATAAGCGTGTAAAACGTTAACACAAGCGTTTATATAAGCAAAACGATAAAACTAAACGTTAACAGGAGCGTTCAAAATAAAGATTGTTTAAAGTAACTACATAACAGAATCAGAAATAAAACATCGTATCATCAGGCGGCGGCGACGACGACTGCTGTGAGCACGTCCCGGGCTGCTGCTGGGTCTGCTGCGTGTTGGGCCCTAATGTCGGTGGGACACGAGTCTGCATGCCCAGCTGCCGATAAATATCCTGCTGGCCAGCAATTATCCAGCGCATCGCCTCGTCCTGCCGATCACGCCACTGACGCATCTCCTCGGCCTGCTGCTGACGCCAAGTGTCCATCTGCTGACGCCACGCACGCATCTCGGCAGCCTCTGCGGCAGCCGCACATACGTCCTCCCTAACATCAGGAGGCAACCTGAGAGAGTGATAAACGCGCCTAGGATTCTACACATCCTCAGGCTGCTGCTCAGGCATCTCGACGTCCCTCAGATCGCCCCCTCCCGCTCAGCAACATAATGCAACCCAACCTCCACAGCATCACCTGCAATGGATAACAATAAATAATTAATAAATAATAATAATAATAATAATAATAATAATAATAATAATAATAATAATATTCCAGGATTTTATATAAAAAATTGGGCAGAGTTTCCCCTGTTTTCGTGCAAACCAGACAACACAAGTTGTCTACAAGTTTCCCAAATAATAATAATAATAATAATAATAATAATAATAATAATAATAATAATAATAATAATACCTCCAAGGCCCTGGTGTACCAACGGCTCGTGCACAAACTCCGCGCCACTCGGCCCAATCAGATAGTCGAAGGCTGGATGATTCGGCGTCCTCGCCTTCTTCGCCGAACAACCCATAGCTCTCAACGTGGGTTGACCTAATGGGCTGAAACAAATAAACAAACTCATAAACATTAACATTAATAATAATAATAATAATAATAATAATAATAATAATAATAATAATAATAATAATAAGAAGAAGAAGAAGAAGAACAATACCTGGGCGGTAGTGGCGGAAACTGATTCCGGTTAACATAACCGAAATAATTCTCTACACTGCAGCGCTCGGCAATCCTGCTGATGATCCCCCCGCATGCGATGTTTCCCTTCAACTGCTTATGGGGGAAGGAGGCAAAGAACTCGGCCATGCACCGATGCAAGGCAATCGGCGTGCCAGTGAGTATGCAATAGAGGTACATCAGTGGTGGGCCACCACGCATAGAGCACGTTGATACTTTATTACTATTATAATAATAATAATAATAATAATAATAATAATAATAATAATAATAAGATGAAGAAGAACAATACGTCGCACTCGGATTCCCGAACTCTGGACCACCAATGGTGGGCCACCACGCATAGAGCACGTCATCAGGAACACTAGTGACACCTCTAATGTAGACATCCTGAACATTATCATTAGTATTAACATTTAGAATAAGAACAAAAATAATAAGATTAAAAATAAATAATATTAATACCTCTCCAAGCTCGTCGCTAGTGTACCACTGGGTGTGCGTAGCCCACTGATCTAGGGAATAACCATACCGTACGCCGAGTATGGAAAACTCGACCTCCGACGGTGGTGGGTCTGCCGACGATTCGGCGGCCGGCGGATCTTCACCATCCTTTCGTGGCCAAAGGCGAAAGGTGGAGAGGAACTCTATCACCAACGGCCGATGGGCCGGCGCGTTGGAGTCGGCAAAAAACCTGTCCAACGGGCTCCCTTTCGGGATCCACTCTCGTGCAATCTCCTGTGCACCCCCCCTAGTGTCCCGAAGCGCGTCCCAAGAAATCCCCCTCGGCTTCGCTATCTTCTTTTTCCTCAACCTCTGAAATCTGGGATTCGGGTAATCGAATCGCCGAAAATTGCAATGCTCCCAGTCCTGTAAGTCACCCCCTGCCATGGGTCGTATCTGGTTTTATTTTAAAATTTTCTTTACCTACGAGCCGTAGAGCTCTCTACGGGTCGTAGGTAAAGAAAATTTAAAAAAAAACGGTTTTCACGAGGTTCGATCGTGGGCCTATCAATTCTCAAACACACACTTCAGTTTTATGGCAAGTATTGGGGACCATCTGGGCTACTAGTTCGCTGGTATAAAACCCAACACAATTATATATAACACACAACTAATAAACCAAAATTTTTTAAAAAAAATCCTATCCTACGGCTCGTAGCACCCTCTACGACCCGTGGACACAAAAATTTTTTAAAAAATTTCTAATTTTATTTATAAACGTCACAAAATTTTAAGAAACTAAAAACTTTTTACCTACGGGCCGTAGAGAACTCTACGACCCGTAGACTCAATATCCTCTACGACCAAAAATTGGTCTCTACGACCAAACTCCAGACTCCTACGGGTCGTAGAGGTCCCTACGGCCCGTAGATATCATCCTTCTACGGTCCATATAGCCCTATACGGGACAATAGATTTTTTGGTTTTTTTTGTATTATGTTAGTTTAATTATGTTTTATAAGTTTTTTTTATAAAAAAACGCTTGCAT
The DNA here is from genome assembly GCA_032199755.1 of Ambrosia artemisiifolia. Lineage (NCBI taxonomy): Eukaryota > Viridiplantae > Streptophyta > Magnoliopsida > Asterales > Asteraceae > Ambrosia > Ambrosia artemisiifolia. The sequence continues at coordinate 49,792,000 of CM063515.1, read as the reverse complement.
TATAGGATAGGTAAAATAAAAAAAATCTAGTTAATAAATCATTATACATTATAGAAACAAAGTTACACCGGATTATCAGAATCAGAAGAATCAGAACTACTAGGACTACGAGTTAGGTCAAACCACTCTGGAGGTCTTTGAGATAGCGTACGTCCCTCATCTAGACGATCCCCGTATAGCGCCAACCATGGGTTGCGTTCTACATATACCCAAGTCGACCATGCTCCCCTCGGATATGGCATTGGAGCGCCGTCTGCTAGCTTAAGCATGATGTAGTGAATGACGTTCACGAAGGCTATCGATATGATACGATGTTGTGGTACGCTATCAGGATGAGTATACAAAGGGAAGACAGTGCACGCTCCTTCAGGGAATAAGAGTTGAACAACCACACCAAATACCTGAGCAATCAGTAATGTAGTCTAAGGCACTTCCATCCATTTTGAATTGGGTGCGTTCCCCATTCCCCTCCAATCTAAGGTCGAGTATATGCGGGCGAACCCGTTTGTTCGTAATGTGTTCAAAACCTCTACCCAATCATGCTGGTTGTCCCCCGTCATCTCTTGTAGAAGAACTTGGCGCATCCATTCCCAGTCTCCCTCTGGCCAATCTAAAGCCACACATGCAGCTCGGAATCCATAGTTACCGTCCGGCTGAACACCTTGAATGTGCGTGACAAACTGTCGAAAAAGGGGATGAATCGCATGCTTAAATTCTTGAATCACAAATTTATACCTGTCACCGCCAAATATTGGGAAATCATGATTAGGGAAAATCTCTACAAACAGTGGAAAATCATGTATGTATGTATGTATGAATAGTTATTAATGTACCTGTTCCCTACTAACAGTGGAAAATCTCTATCACACACTCTCATTTTATCTTTACCCGGATCTGATGGCCTACGTCTTCTAACAGGCTCGTCCTCTTACAATGGATAACAATAAATAAATAATTAAATAATAATAATAATAATAATAATAATCAAAGATTTTATAAAAAAATTGGGCAGAGTTTCCCCTGTTTTCGTTCAAACCAGACAACACAAGTTGTCTACAAGTTTCCCAAATAATAATAATAATAATAATAATAATAATAATAATAATAATAATAATAATACTAACTTCTTCTTTCGCATCCTCCTCCTGTTTTTTTTTCTGTGATTTTTTAGTTGGGCGCCCGCGAGTATTCTTTTGTTTCTCAGGAGGTTGAGTGTCAGTCATACTTGGATTTACCACCGACTTTATTTTTGACAACATATTTCTTTGAACCCGTGGTGGTTGAGACTGTATTGCTTTTTTGACTATTTCCCACTCACTCGCAAGGTCACGTTCCCCCCTACTACTTCCGGTTCGTAATTCAGTCGTCTCCAGAAGACGTCTACTTCGGACAACTGTATTTTTATTCCTGTATTTTATAATAAAAATAATATTAATAATAATAATAATAATTATAATAATAATTAATAATATAATAATAATTAATAAAGTAATGGTATTACCTGTATTTATATACGAATCTAATCGACATGCACACGGCAACCCAGAACTCGTGAAAAGCTGGTGACCACAAGTATTTTTTTGTTTCCTCAAATTCTCTATATATTTTATCTCAGTTAACAACTTTTCGATCGCTGCATGGGAAACTTTACCGAGTAGGTCCTCAAAAATCGGTATGTCATGGTGCACCTTTTTCACCGACAAACTCTCTTCAAACGAGTGGTTTATTGCCCTCTCTTGTGACGTTACCACATCGTCTACAATCATCACAAGTTTGTGGAGCGAGTTGTTAGGCCCCTTAATGTGTATCTTAAACCTTGAATGCTGGCTCTCAACTCTGTTGGTCGTATACTGACCAAAGTTGTAGTTTGTGTCTGTCCATGCAGAAACAAACTGTTCTTTGTAGTCACGTAGCCAGACCCGGTCAACATATTCAAAAACATCTGTAAAAAATAGAACAAAGTTATTTGTTAATGTGTGTATGCGTTTTAAACTAAATTAATACGGTGAATGTACCATCTCGTTCGTCCTGACATAGTCGTTTGTAGAATCGGTCTAACCAGTGTCGGTACCATTCTGGAGATGAAGATCTACATAGTCGCTTAAAAGATTTCACAAATATTTTCCAATCATTATCTCCAAAGGCTTTTCTGCAGTGCTTCAATATATTTTTGTGAATGTGACCTGAATGCATAATAAAACTCGTAATAATAATAATAATATGTATTACCTGCATAACAACTTCGAAGCTGCTAGAAATACAATGTCGCATGCATTCATCAAGGCTTTCTCACAATCAGTTATTATAGCACGGGGCTCCGTACTATCTTCTAGCAACTCTTTAAGCCTTTGTAGCACCCACAGGTAGTTATCATTTTTTTTCACGGGAGATAAATGCATGGGCGACACAAAACGACTTGGATGTTGATGTCATACCCACAACTTGAACAAACGGAAGTTTATGCTCGTTCGTTTTGTAGGTCGCATCAATCATCAGCACATGCGGGAACGCACGCCATAATCTGTGCGAGATGGGATGGACAAACAAAATATCCTCGATCGCTTTTGTAGAGGCATTCTTCCGGGTGAAGTAAATAAATTCTTTTTCCACCAATGTGGTTTCGAGTACCTGCATAGCAATAATAATAATTAAAAAAAAATAATAAAGTAGTAGTAGTAATAATAATAATAATAAGAGATAATAATACCTGCATTTGAGCCCTACCGCCGTATAACAAATGCCTAACCTTGGTTATTGTGTTATGTATGTCTCTTAAGATGCAGGGACTATCCGGGTTTTGTTTTCTAACGGCCGTATGTATGTCTACTGGCGTAACATTTTGAAAGTAAAGTGTATCCACCAATTTTAACTCGCCCGGACCCAGCCTCTTAGCATACGCGTGACCCTCGATGTGTTGGAAAGGTCTGTGATTATGTTTTTGGTTCACGACCTCCAATATATAACCATCGTGGCCGGAGTGGTATTTCCCTTTTAGTTCAAACTGGCAATCACATTTTTTGTTGCCCGTCTTTCGAACCGTGGCTACACTACGATGTACGCCACTACGGTCACATCGTATCCATGTCGTCTTCACCCTCCTATTTGGCCCCCTGCCATCCGAAACAGTACGTCCGTATACGGTAATGTAACCATTAATTTTGGCCTTTTCATAAACCCAATCTGTCAGGTCTTTAAGAGACCCGAATACCTGCAAAATTTATATACGAGTTCAAATAACAACTAATATATACGAGTTCAAATCTCACAAACCCTAAAACAAATATATGTACGGGGCTAAATATACGAGTCTAAATATGTACACTATTAAATATACACGGGTCTAAATTATAAACAAGTGTAAATACATAAACACACCTGATTTGTTTCAAACGAAACCTCCAGGACAGGTTCGTCGCCACCGTTGTCGCCACCGTTATCACCTCCCTCGTGCGATCCCTTGAAGCTGCCATGACCCTCCTCGTGCGAATGATAAGTCCCGTACTCCTGGTTCAAACCGGGCAGCAGGTTCAAATCGGGTAGCAGGTTCAAATCGGGTAGCGTATTCCCGTCATCACCGTGAACAACGGATCTAACCTCCTCCTCACCACGTTCCACCACGGGTCCGAAAATTCTTTCCGAGACGTGAGATATGCTATACGAATGCTCCCATTGCTCCGAAACATTACTGTAGTGGCCCGAAGACATCGTGGTAGCTTGGAATCGATCAGATTTTTCGTGCTCCGTTTTTTTTTTTAATTTTCGTTGTCTGAGAAAAGGAGACAAGGAAGAAGTATATATCTGGACCTCTACGGCCCGTAGAGGTCTCTACGGGCCGTATAGGGTTTAATGCTCCCAACTACCAACTTTTCTACGGGTCGTAGAGACCTCTACGGCCCGTAGAGGTACAGAATTTTCAGACTGACACACTGCAAAGTCAGTCTGATCATTGAATATTCTCGTACCTCGTACCCTCTACGGCTCGTAGAGGTCTCTACGGGCCGTCTAGGGTTTAAATGCTTCTCAACAAACCACCTCTACTGGCCGTAGAGAGGTCTACGGGCCGTAGAGGTTACTCGCATTAATTGCACTGACACCCTCTACGGCCCGTAGAGCCCTCTACGAGCCGTAGAGGGTTGTGCAAACCTAAAAGTTGTTAGTGTGTAAATAACATGCCTCAATTTGTAATCATCTTCTTCATGACCTATGATTTGTTTTTATATTGAGATAACTACACAGATAGTCCTTATGGTTTATAGAAAGTAACATGTTAAAGTACTAACTTATTTTTTTAACATGTTAAGATACTAAGGCCAACTCCGTTAGTTTTTCTAGTTAATTTTTTATAAAATGCCCTATAATAACTAGATATTCTTATAATTATTTGATTACAAGGATAAATTAGTAATCTGTCAAAACTAAAATTATCTATTAATATTATTAATACATAAAATTTACAAATTATAAAAATATACTTAATTATACAATATTTGACAAAGTTGTCTATATTTTTAATACATAGAATTATCCATTAATAGATAATTCTTCATAAAGCATCACATAACTTTATTCGATAACTTATGGCCGCAATGGTATAGGAGATGAGAGTTGACGTGGTGCTTAATGGCATATGCAAATTAGGCTTATTGGCAGTAGTTTATATGGATAAAAGTATTTTTCTATAAACATACATACTAAAACGCATAGAGTATAATTATTTACTTTAATACATTTTTATAATTTAAATTCTTTTATGTTTTAATAATATTAATAGATAATTCTAATTTCAATAAATTACAAAAATTATCCTTGTAATCAAATAGAGTTAACTACAAAAATATCAAATTATTATAGGGCATTTTAGTCATTTTGTTAAAAATAACTAGAAAAAGTAACGGAGTTGGTCTTAGTAGCCCAACATGTTACGAAACTGAAACCATAAATCCTTAACATGTTAAAAAATTAGTTAGTACCCTAAGATGTTACTTTCTATAAACCATAAGGCCTATCCGTGAAGTTATCTCTTTTTATATTTTACAGTAATATTAAGTCTGCCTCAGATTCTGTTTCTGGTGTGTGACTGTTTGGGTGTTGAAACAAGGGGACTATATTTTTATTTATCCAATTTTTACAGCATATGTAGAAACATGTACAGTATTCCTTTACAATGACAGAAAAATCCAATTTTTGTTGACATGTTAAAATCTGCTAAAAATAGTCAAGAATATGAGGATGATGAAGAACAAGAATTTGTTATCAAGAAAGAACCATCTTCACACTACAAAGGTATCGTTGCTAACTCTCATTATGGCCCCACACCCGGTGCTGAGAAGGTGGTCAAGGAGATGCGGCCTGTTTTCCCATTTAATATTACGCCACCTCCGCAACGTTAACATGTTCTTCATAAGTCATTGAAGAAAATGCCAGGTAAATGTGTTGTTTTTAAAATATCTTATCGTGCGTAGCTTTTACTTATGTTGATATCTTTTCTCTTTTGCAGTTACCAGCCCTAAAATTGTTCCTACTTCTCCTTCTCTTACTCCTTCTAAGTAGAAAATCGCCCATAAGCGCATTGTTGAAAAGCTTGCGCATGGGGAGAAGGAGAAAAGGGAAGAGGAAGAGCGTTTGCAAAAAAGAGAAGGAAGCTAAGGCTGAGGCTGTAAGACTGTGGGCAAAGAAGGAAGCTGCTAAGAAAAAGCCAGTTGAGAGAGAAACTGCTGAGACAGAGGCCGCAGAGAAGGAGGCTGCGGAGAAAGCGAAAGCTGCTGCCGCAACTAAAAAGGCGGCAGGTAAAAAACAAGTTATTGAAACAACTCTGGCAGGAGGCGCCGGAGATGGTAAGAATGTTGAGGGCCAAACGAGTAGTCACGTTGAGAAGGAGGCCGTGGGGCCTAAGTTTGTGAAAGACCCTTCCAAGGGTGGTTCGGTGGTGAGAACGATGGAGGTGCGATCCTTTCCTTACTACGAGGCTGACAAGATCTTCAAGCCTCGTTGGAATTTGCGAGAGAATACTCGCTTCGTGAATCCACTTCTGGCGGAGGAGTTGGTTGTAACACCCCGGTCCTAGGGCCCAAAAATTTTCGCGACTTTACTATCATGACCGATAAATAAAAGTATTTATTAACGCAAAACCAAAATATAATGATATATACATATGCCTAATTATTATTTTAACAAGAATAAAATAATAATGTACAAACGAATACGAAGCTGAACCGGCGATTATAATAGTTATTTTTACGAGGGGAATAATATTATACGTGACGCGAGACCAAACCGACACTTAATAACGAACCCGACCCGTGACCATTGACTAGTCACCACTCGGGACACATGTCCCTCCCTATCCTTGACAACACACCATCACCAAACCATTAACCTAGTTAATGGTTTATTGAAAACCATCAAAAACTTAACCCTCTATAAAAGACCCCCCAAACCACCCTCTTATGTCTGCTCACCATTTTTATAAACACACACATATGCATCTGGTGATAGAGAAGGAAAGAGGGAGGAGCAAGGGCGGAGCTCCGTCCACCGTCCACGGCGGCACAGCCCTCCAACCACCCACCCTGCCTATAGAACTGAGAGAGAAAGCGGATGATTAGAGAGAGAGAGAGAGAGATCGGGACAGAAGGTAGAGAGAGAGAAAAACGAGCAGAGAGAGGGAGAGAGAACAGAGTTAGAGAGAGAAAGTGACGGAGGAAGAAGAAGCAGAGGGAGACCGGCCGGCCCTGGTCTCTGACCGGCCGGTGTTGAGGTTCCAGGCAGTGCAGGGGTTTACGACAGCGACGACGGCGGATGGGTTCGAGCAGGGTTTTGATGGATGATGCAAACGATGGTGGTTGTGTTGTGGTGGTTAACGGAGATGGGGTTCTTGCAACAGATAAACGACGGTGGTGATGGTTCCGATTGGTCAGTAAGTTGATTAAACCTTCTTATTTCCAGTTATGGTTGTTGTGTCCTGGAATATTGTTAGGGGTTATGGTGGTGATGAATATTGTACAAGGAAGACGACGGCGGTGGTAGTATTTAGGGTTCGTAAAGGGTACTGGATAGGGAAGATGGTGGGAGTGATAACTATGGTGGTGATGAATGGTTTGAGGTGTTGATTTTGTGGCTAAGGTTAGAGTTTTAGTAATAAGACTGTGATGGTTGGTGAAGTCAGATTAGGTATAGGAATGGTGACAAGTATGAAGCATGGAAGGAGATGGGAGGTCAACACCCGAGTCAGTTGACTCGGTCAATCTTGTCAAACATAACCATCAATCATTGACAGTTAAATAAGAAGATGTTATGAGGTATATTGTCTACAAGGGATTATCATATTTATTGTATAATTATATATTGTTTGTCATGTTTATCGTAAGGAACACGTGTGGGACTTTGACATTGATCTCGATCCAACCATGAGAAACTATCGAACATGTATACACTATATGAGTTAATAATATGAACCAATGAATATATAGTAGAGAGTGGATTATATATATACATACGGATAGTAACATAAAAATATAAGGCATTGTTATCAAGAACTTGGACTAATTAGTTATAATATCAATGATGACAAAGTTATAATAACATGACTAGGATGACGACACTTTGATCATAAGACAAACTTTGCGGATATATGTCGAGGGACACTTGATGACTATACATATCTATAGGATACTTGATCACTATCTATATTAGGATACTTGTTCACTTAAGATGATGTATAATATGATGGACGATTAAATACACCTACGATATTGGATTACATAGGACGTTTGGACTTGAAAACTTAGATAACCATATATATATAATTCCATAACTAATGACTTGACTCTTGGAACTTGTAGGACTATATTGACGCCATAACATAAGCATGGGATATTTAGTCACTAGTTGCAAATTGAGTAGTAAACACAAGCAGGACTCGAGATTAAGAGCAAGAATACAAAAACAAGAATTAAGTTAAGATAAACATTAATAATCAATTGTCCTAGTCGTCCACACGTGCAACCGTGATGTTCGGTTACACCCACTGATGTTTGTAATTATCATAGGACCTTGTGTACCAGGGATAGATGGGCACCCGACTTGGGAAAATATGTGATGGAGTGTTATGATATAATATGCAACCAATGTGAGTCCCGTGTACCACTCCCTTTTTTCTGTTTTAAATGTTTTTGGGTGAACATATGCTTGTGTGTGTAAACTGTTTTGTGTGTAAACTGTGTGATCTGACAAGATAGTTGCTGCCGGATTATACTGACACTCGTTAACTCAGAGGTGAGCCACTTAATATATGGGTAGTACTACTTGGGGAATCCCCCACGCACAGTGGACCCAGGACGTTGGGCCCAGGAAACCCTCCACTGAGGCCTGCGGACCGTTGCGGCATATATTATGCCTTGTAGATCTATAATGGCAGTAGATAGATCTAGTGTTAGGGTTGAGGGGTCGCTTGTACATCACGTGTGTTAAACTGTGTAAACATGCTTTTGAAATGATAAACTGTTTTGGATCCACTTAACTATTACACGGACTCACCAGCGTAATTGCTGACCCAAACTCTTTTAAGCATGTGTTCAGGTACTGCAGACGGAGGGATGGCAATGCGAGGTATATGCATGTTAGATGTGGACTAGAGGTTATCATGATAGAAGATTCGGACTATAAGTGTTGCGGACTAGAGCTTCTAGAGTTATGGACATATAGAGAACAGATTGACTAGTGGATAACAACCCGCCAGCTGCTTCGACGACCGCTGCGTTTCGTCCCTCCATAAATATTAGTCTATTTATTTATACTTATAATTATATCTTGTATTTGTATTATTTTAAGACCAGAAATTGTAAAAACAATAAATATTAGTCATTGCTGCTTCCGTTGTGCAAGTCTGTTACCAAACTGTCGTAACGTTCAGCCCCCTCCTGGTTAGGTTGTTACTTTGGTGGAGACTGCCGTTCCTCCCAAGGAACGAGAATATCAAGATGGGTTGCTGAGGCCCGACCTTGTCTCTGACCTCTGTGTCAACGCAGCGTTGCATGTTGCTGTGTTGAACTCGTTGAAGCGATGTGACATTGAAATTCAACGGCAAACTGAAGAACTAAAGCAGCCACAGGCAGCTGTTGCGCGGAGGGAAAAGCGGCTCTGTGGGACCGAAAAAGAATTAAAGTCTGTAATTGAACGGTACTGGAGGTGCACTTAAACTTCGTTTAATCGTTTAAAGTGTCTTCATTCGATGTTTGACACTAGGTATACACTCGATGGATGTCCCGGAGTAAGGATCAAGTAGCGAGAAGAGCCGAACACACCCGAACACTCATACGCTTCCGCAATTGATTTCCATTTAAAACACAAACCATAGTATAGGTTTGTAATACTTAAAAATGTAAAGTAGAATGTTCCTATCAAATCAAAGTCTTTAAATAGGTTGTCGTTTATAAAGATTAAAGTTTTAATCGGTCATGATTTTTTATTAAGGCCAAAACACGTATGTTTAAGCGTTAATCGCATGTTTATGGGTTAGGGTCTTACAATCTCCATACACCAGGAAGACCATTTGCCTCATTGAACAACTAACAGAAAAGGAGATAACAATAACAGAATACATGTTTGCACCAATCAAAGATAAATTGTAAGTCTCTTTTTCTTATTGTTTGTTAAATATTGTCGAATGTAGACTAATTCTTAATTTCGTGAACTCTAGAATTTGTTTTCACTCCGAAGCTAGGACAAAGACACCGAAGGTGATCTTTGAAAGCTTCCATCTAGGAATTTGGCTTCGCACAAATGCCCTAGATGCATTGACTGATATCCTAAATTATGAGGAGGCTGAACGTAGGAAAGAGTGGTCTGTTCGCAGACTGTTTTTGAGTTCAACAATGATGGTATGATTTTTAACTTTAGACGCACATATATAATAAATTAGACGCATTCATAAGAAATAAATCTTTTGTAAACTGGGACATGGTAACATTTAAACGCACATATATTAAACTTTAGACGCACACATAGAAGCATTATGTTTGGTAAATGCACACACATAGTGTATTAAACGCACGTTTATATTTTTATTGATTTTTAGTTTCCTAGCAATGCAGCCTGACAGGTACTATGAAAAAGGGGTTAGTAGGACAACTAGGCTTGACGTTTTTAGTAGCAATGTTCAAGATATACTATGAAAGTTCAATGCAAACTCATTAGACGATTTCGACTTGATTATCGTGCCAATGTTGATAGATAAACATTTCTATGTCTTGAGTTTTGATGTGAGGAATGCAATCACATAGTTGCTTGACAATTCTAAAGAGGTACAAGACTTTGAAGAGTGGTATAAAGGGGCGCCCGGAATATTGGTATGTGACAATATACTATCACAATTAACACAAAAACATGAACAAAAATTATGATAACAAAACTGAATTTTTGCAAATTATTTTTGCAGAGAACCACATTGTGCCATTGCTGGATGAGAACCTGTCCTAGAAGTCCAGGGGTTGACAATCTTTGCATATATCTTATTATAAGACGAGAAATTCCATGGAGGACTCTAAAAAACAACAAAGACTGGCGTATTCGCTATGAGGCACATTGAAACTTTTAAAGGGCAGAAATTTTGGAATTGTGGTTTTGCAGGTGAATCGGATTATCAAACGAAGCAGTTGAATGCATTCCTGTTCAAGTACGTAGCGAAGATTGTACTCTCATCTTACAACCTGGTCAGAGATCATATTGTAGACGAAGCTAACAAGTTCGCAAAAAGACCAATCAAGGCAAAGACAAAGATGTTGTAGAATGCCTATAAAAAATTACTTAGGAGGGTGGATGCAATATAAAGATGGTCATGGAATTTGTCATTGTCTATTGATTAAAACAATTGCAGACTTGGTTATATATCTTTTTAGTTTAAATGCTCTTTTGTGTAAATGAATGAACATTTGAATGCACGTTATAAAAATAGATTAGATTATTCTTACTTCACTTAAACGCACTTGTACATGCATTTACTTATTTCAAACGCACGATACAAATAAACTATGAAAAAAAACACACATCAGAAACAGCTAATAAAAACTACAAAAACACGTACATAATCAGTTCCCTGAGGAGTTTACATAAATTTTAGGAACTGAATTTTAAATTCAATAGAACACCTCAAAAGGGCTATGCATTTTGAAAGTTGTTCGACAAGATTAACATCGCTTTTTTTTTTGCATCAATCATAAACATAACTGCAACTTCACGAAGACTTGAGTCAGGAATGTGCATAAGAAGCTTGAAAATCTTATCTCTCTTACCGATGCATAAACAAATTATCCGATAGAAAAAAATTAGTGGGACACATGTCATTTTTTTCCCATTGGTTCTTCCTTTTTTTTTGAATGGCTAACAAATTGGAATCAGTCACGAAACACTGGAGTATCATCGTGCCACCAATGTTGCCACGCGATCATATTCCACCACCAAGTCACCAATTCAGGAGGAAACTCATAATAATTATGAGAAAACCCCCTTTGTGAGATTCGAACCTAGGACCTTATGGTCCTTAAGTCTTATCTCACCACCAAGTCCCATTGGTTCTTCTAACGCCCCCTTTGATGGTTTTTAACGCCCTTTAGCATTCACGTGGACAAAGCCGTTACTCAATATCGCATAGTGTAAGAAAGAGTTTGACCCTGTATGTTTATTTCTTATCTCACCACCAAGTCCCATTGGTTCTTCTAACGACCCCGCGACACCAAAGTAAGCCGACCAAACCCAAAGGTCTTGCGAAGCCATCGCCTGAAGAATTACCATTGGCTCTCCCTGGTCACCTCGTGTGTGTTGACCTCTCCATGCCGTTGGACAATTATACCACGACCAATTACGACAATCAATGCTCCCAATCATTCCTGGTAAACCATGTTCATTTGAATGAACCTCATATATCTTATGTAGATCGTACCAGCTTGGTCGTCTTAGGTAACGTGCCCCGTACAATTGTATTATTCCTTTACAAAATATAACTTTTATAAGAATCAACAAATAAACTTTTAATAAATAAAATAAATAAATAAATAAAATGTAGTGTACCGTGATAAAAATGCTCTAAGGTGTCGCGTGTCGTTTTCTTGGCCAACTTTAAGTATTCATCGTTTATGTCGCTCGTGTTACCGTATGCAAGAATGCGTAGCGCTGAAGTACACTTTTGAATCGCGGAAAATCCAAACGTCCCTCTTGCATCCAGCTTTTGCTTGAAGTAGTAGGACGTGTTTTCTAACTCTCCCGAAATGCGTAGAAATAAACGTTTGCTCATCCGGAAACGACGCCTAAAAACTCTTGGATCCGGATAAGTTGGGTCTTCATCAAAGTAATCTTTCATTAAACGAGCGTTCGCCGCCATGCGGTCGCGTTCAATATATTTTCTTCGCAAAATAGGATGTGGAGGATTACTAACATGTTGCATATACTTCGTTGCCAGCGCACAAGCACTTGTAACCACCTCCTGCTCGATCTCCTCGTCAGTTGATTCACCTGTATCGCCTAAAAACTCTTTGTAATAATAATCTCGTATGCCAGATGAGGAGGGGGAACTCATATTTCTATAAAAATAATTTTGTAAAGTTTATAAATTTAATGGAATGGGTGTTGTATTTGGTTTGATTTTTGGTTTGTTTTGTTTGAATGATTTTATATATATATATATATATATATATATATATATATATATATATATATAAATTTTTTTTACCGTTGGCCCATATCCTCCAACGTCTAGTTTAATAGTCGTTGCCCTTTTTTTTAAAACGCCATGTGTCACAATCTGATTGGCCCCCTTCCCAATTCACCCACGCCAAATATTTCACCCAGCCCCTATTAACGCCCCTTTCACCTGGGGGGGGGGGGGGGTGTTCACATGTTAATGGGTCGCGAAAATGCCCCTTTCACGCCCCATTCTTGCCACCACTACGTATGGTCGTCGATTGTGGCATCAGCATCCACAAGGCTTGGAGTAACTCTAGTCGGCAAATCCATAAGTACCAGTTTGAAAGATGAGAACCGATAGTGATGACGCCAATGAAGTAACAAATAGTCTTACCTCCTGTAAAGGACGATAATACTATTATTCCACAGGAACAATCCTTCACTGGTAGCTTCACGACACTAGAATCCCTACAAGCAAGATAAGACTTTGGGTAGGGAGACGACTATCTAAGTAGTTGATTATAACAAAAACTGGGGTGAATGGGGATACTATCTGTGATAGCTTTGCAAAAAATGTCCTCTCTATTAGGGATGCTATCCCTTATATAGAGTTAGACATATGCCACCATCACCCAAAACCCTAATCGTGAAGGGCCGACCCCAATTAGGGTTGTCTCCACTATCCTAGGCTATATTAGTAAAGTAGTTAAGGAAGACGATAATTAAGGAAATATTGGAACGGATTCCGCTTTTATCGTCCTGCGCGAGCTTGCATGTGATTGTAGGAGAGTGGATGGCATTCTGCTGTTTGCGCAGCCGGGTGATGATTGCGTAGTATCCTTGCTCTGCGCAAGATTGGACTCAGTTTTGGCGTAACCAAGTAGTGGTTTAGTACCCAATCCCATCATGCCCCTAAATGACCGCTCACTAACACATATTTTATCACATTATATTAAATTTATCTATCTTGGAAAGCTTCCAAGATATATATAATCTATATACCTAATAAATAATTTTTCTTTTGAACGGTGACCTTCTTTTCGTAGAGGATTAGTTGATCACACCTACTAATCGTAGGCTCATCACCTCACATCTGGTCAGACTATGTTGTCTTAGCCGGATAGTAATAATAGCCACGTAGTAATAATAGGCTAATAGCAAATAACTATCTAACTACGTCAAATTTTACATTTTATGAGTATAATTTTTTTTCCATTTCTTGAATTTCTTTCACGCTTCATATTTAGTATTTTTGGTTCTGTAGTAGGGGTAGTATTGATGGGGTGGGGTGGATTGGAAGGATTGAAAGTCGTTCTCTTTTGATGTGATGTAACATTCGGCTCGTGGGGTTTTCTGTCTTAGGAAGTCCCCGGTCTTGGTTTTTTAATGAAATTTGCCTTTAAAAAAAAACCTAAGTTATTTAACTTTAAATATATCAAATCCTTTGCCATGGTGATTGAATGAAAGTTAATTTTCAAAAAAAAAAATCCTTAATAGCTTATCCGTAATTTAAATTATGTATTATCTCAAAATCATTTTAAATTCATAAATACTCAATATTAACCGTTTTTTTTTAAAACAGTTAGTATTAAATATTTATGAATTTAAAATGATTTTGAGATAATATATAATTTAAGTTACGGATAAGCTATTAAGGATTTGATAATAATTTATTTATTCTACATGCCTAATACAAAATCGTATATTAATAAAATAATAAAAGCGGAGTAAGTTTTTATTCAAAATCTCATGATATTCGTACCTTAAACTTACGTGTATACTTTACAAGCTCGGTTGATCGGTCCACTTGAAGCCGAATTGAAACCTGATCGTCAAACCTGAGTAAACCACAATCGACTAACATTTTAACCGTCCGGTCCGTAGGTTTAAATATTCAGATCTCAACTTGAGACATCCTCTTTATCTACCAAATAGGTTAGCCTCGCAGTAGCATTTTTTAGAAATTTAGAGAAATACCCCGCAGTGTGTCATAGCTTATGAAAATGGTAACAGAATCTTGATCCGAACTCATACGCAGAAAATTAATGTTTAAATATACCATTAGAGTAAGGGCAGTGGGGGATGGGGAAAATGTCGTGAAAAGTGTTTCACCCAACCTATATCATCCCATGGGGCTTGAAACTAGTGTGAACCCCTTGGGCAAGGAAATTTCGATAGGCGTGCGTGGGGGGAGGGGGATTGAGATTGAGGTGGAGATTTTTGATTGGCCTCTTGAAAAAAATTAACATACAAATAATAATATAATATTATTCTTTTCACCTCCCTTTTCCCCGCTTCTACTCGCTACCATTTTCACATTTGAAACATGGACCTCACATGTAGCGCATTGCACATCATGCCCTTCTTTCACCCCTCGAGTCCCATAGTCTTATACTATAATTTGTTTAGTTTTTATTGTTCTTTAATTTAATTAAATTAATGTTAATCAGATACATGGGACGCGTAAATCCCACATGCCAACTTCCAGTTATCATCCTTAGTCAATATCAAAGCCGTGTGAACCCGACTCCTTATAACCACCATTTATTAAAATAGTAGAGCCCACTTGAGTCATGGAAAAGGACCACATGGTCATGCTACTAGCCTACTACGGTGGAGAAACACTAGCATAAGGGTGGGTGAGGTAATTATCCGCTCCATGTCATCACACTTAAATACTTTGTGTCATCTCACATTTTTACATTTTATCATATTCATCAATAAATACATGAAGCGATGGATCATACCATTACAAATATCACTAAGAGGGTGTTTGGAAATCATTTTTCAAAACAGATTATGCGTTTTGGAAAAGTAGGGGTGCAGCTGATTTTAGATTATTACGCTTTGGTAGTCTAAAAATCTATTTCAAAATTCAACCCAAACACTAAAACGTTTTCAAAACGAAATAATCTAAAAATCCTTTTGAAAATGTAATCCCAAACACCCCCTAAATCATTCTCCACTAATCCCAAAAGAATTCAACCAATCACAACTTACACATCATCCAAACAAACCACCCACCCATCACACTTTTTGTCACGGTCGTGATATACATCATGCTTGCGATGGTTTTTGTCCATCACGTTCCGTCTCGTATGACCTAACGATAAACAATACGAATGATAATCTTTTATTTATAACACACTTGGTGTGAAGGTACACTCCATGACCTTAACGCCCTTTTACATTCACGTGGCAAAGCCGTTAATATCGCATAGTGTAAGAAAGGGTTTGACCCTGTATGTTTATTTGTTATAGTTTTGTTTTCGGGTTTCTCCCATCAAACATACGATTTTGCAGCACATAAAAAATAAGAGATGATATTGATAATAAACATAAAAGCGTAATTCATTACAAAATAAACCACACAATCTGTATCTGAATGAAGCAAGTTGAGCATCATTTTAAAACCAATAATTTATATTCATTATATATGAAACTTGAATTCTAATATACATAATAGCTGGGCACGCCATAGCTAGGATAGTAGTACAAGTAAGGATCTATTTGCAAAGTGGGCTTTGATTCCTTGGGTTCTTCTTTCTTTGCCTCCACCGGACCAACACTTACAAGTTCCGTGTATCCAATCTTTTTTCTTAATAAGGTTGTTAGTTCAACCGAGTCGACTCCTTCACCGGTTACCGCTATCTGGTCTTTATCCGACCCAACGAAAGACGCGGATACAACTCCTGATAAACTAACCGCGATCTGAAGAGCTTTACGGGCTTTCTTGTCCCCGTTAATGCTGACCTTCACCACAATCTTTTGCTGCATTGTTGTGAGTTGTATGAATTTTACTCTCTATAGAAAGTGAGAAATGGAAGGTTTTATTAGAGGATTAATGGTAGAATGGGATTGAAGAGTGAAAATGTGTTATGAGGGTATTTATAGGTGAGGGGATGTTAAATGATTAAGAAGAATTCGTCAACGTAGTGGGAGGCAAGAAGGTTCGCACCTTTGCCTAATTAACATGACAATATTTTTATTTTTTTTCTCTTTATATTTATAAATAATCTAATACATATTAAGCAATAATAGCAAATATCCATCTAATACAAATAATAGTGTCAAGTTTTCCTATACAATGTAACAAAAATAATAAGGGTGAGAAGGATGCGAAAAACACAATATATCACGAAATATGATATAACGAGCCACAAAATATAGCACAATGCTGGAAAACATAACACAATGCTAAAGAAAAAAGACACAATAATCGCAAAAATGACACCCTGGTGAAAAATAAGAAAAAAACATAATGCTACATAAAAAAAACACAATTATATAACGTAAATTCTAAAAAGTAGAAGCTAAAACTCCAAAAAATTCGAAAACCTAAAAACTAAAATCATAGGGATTGATGAGACGGTTTCAATATCACTTGAATGAGTTCAATCGGAGTCCGTTTGATATCCTTCCTACGATTTCCTATTTTTCTTTCACTGTATATTTGATCCTAACTCTAATAAAATAATAAAACCAGGGTGGATTTTTATTCAAAACCTTACGATGTTGGTACCTTAAACTTAAATGCATACCTTATAAGCTGGGTTGCCAAATCGGTCTAACTGAAGCGGAATTGAAACCTGACCGTCAAACCTGAGTAAGCCACAATCGACTCACATTTTAACCGTTTGTTGTTTACGTTTCAATATTGAGATTTAACTTTATACATCCTCTCCAATAGTCACGTGCCTCTATTAATTGAGTTAGCATCATATTAGCATTTTTTAGATATCCTGTAGTGTATCATAGCTTATGGAAAAGGTAATAGAATCTTGATCCTAACTAATTAATACGCATAAAATTAATCTATACATATAATAAACCAAAGCCATTTTAATGACATGGCATTTAAGGAGGGCATTCTCCCTCTTGAGTGTGCCATGTGTTATCCCATGTGGCAATGGCTTTATTTTAGGAAAATAATAATTTAAAAATAAAATTAGATTTATTCTCTTCATTGAGTGTGTCATGTGTCATCCCATGTGGCAAGGGCTTTATTTTAGGAAAATAATAATTTAAAATTTAAAAACCAAATTAGATTTTTATCTCTAATGTTTCCTCCCATAACTTTTAAACGTTAATATCTTTTATACACGAGATTTTTTAAGAAAAAAATTACACCAAATTAATGAGCGTTTTATTATCTTTCCAACGGGTACCATAGTGCTATATAAAAAACAGAGAAAAAAACGACTATTTTTTGTGTGGTTTTGTTCATACACGAAAAAAACACAAAGTGTTTAGGTTATTCATTAATCATGTATATGCAAGTCATTAGTTATGTTCAAACCAGTAAATATGAATTTTATTTACAACATGTGTTAGCATTGAAGTTGTACATTGTTTTAGATTATGTTTTAATATTAGAGTTATACATTGTTTAAGGTTATGCATTAACATTGGAGATACATTGTTAATTGTTTTAGGTTTAGTGCTACCCGAAGCTTTCCTGCATGTAACTGTAAAACGCATCAGTATATTTCAGGTGTAAAATTGATATTTCAAATTAGATTTCTCAACCCGGGACGCTCCCGGGATATAATCTAGTGTTTAATTATACCATTATAATTTTATTAGTCTTTAATTTAATTAAGTTAATGTTAATTATATATGGGACGCGTAGATCCCACATGCCCACTTCTAGTTATCATCCTTAGTCAACATCAAAGCCGTGTGAACCCGACTTTTTATAACCACCATATAATAAAATTGTAGAGCCCACTTGACTAGAGTCATGGAAAGGGATCACATGGTCATGCTACTATGGTGGAGAAACACTAGCATAAGGAAGGGCAGGGTAATTATCCACTATGTTTCATCACACTCAATTACTTTATGTATATCTCAAATTTTCAGATTTTATCATATCCATCACTAAATACATGAGGCGGTGAATTATACCATCACTAAATCATTTTCCACTAATCTCAAAAGAATTCAACCAATCACAACTTACACCTCATCCCAAACAAACAAACAAACAAACCACCCACTCATCACACTTTTTGTCATGGTCGTGATGTACATCATGCTTGCAATGGTTTTTGTCCATCACGTTCCACCTCGTATGGCCTAACGATAAACAATACGAACGATAATCTTTTATTTATAATTCAAGTGGGTTTACACGTGGTAAATAATGTTTACAATTAGACGAATGGTCATCTAGGTTTCTGCCGATATACATAAGTGTGTAAGAGTCTTTTTGAGAGTGGAGAGCGACCCCTTGTTCTTTGGGGGAATGGGGTCTGGGACCATGATTGGCCAAGACGTTCTTCCCTAACATTCTTTACAGTCTGCTTGTGCTAGCGCGTTGGGAATCGCGCGACCTGTTCGGATCCAAATCGACCTGACTCGGTTACCCGGTTTATTATAAAATCCAATTACATATATATAAATATAGGTAGATGATCCTGTAGGAAAATTGATTTGTGTAGGAAGTGTAGGAAAGATTTATGGCTATAGGATCAACTTTTGATATTAAGGGCATTTAAGACTTTCTCATCAATTTTTAATTTTCCAAATCCCATTAATTTAGCACATTCAATACAAATATTATCTAGTCATTTACTCATTCATATAAACTATTATCAGATCATCAGCCTAAAAAAGTATATTCTATCATTACCAATTTATAAATCAAATTTTCACCCACTTCCCAAACCCACGATCCCCGTAGCCTTTTTTCGGTTCTTCGTTGATACGATCCCCATATCCGTTTTTATGGGTATTGTCCATACATATATCGATACCAATCGTTATTATGAATTGAATTTTGAATGTCATATGAAAATACCAAACATTTCACATCAGGATAACAACACGAGTGTTTTTAACATATGCGAATCATGAGTGTTTTTTAATAGATAGGAATCAGTAGTGTTTTATAAACTTTTTTTTAATAAACGAAACAGTAGTGTTTTATAAACTGTTTTTTTACTAAACGAATCAGTAGTGTTTTATACGAATCAGCAATGTTTTAAAAATGAATCATGAGTGTTTTTTTAACAGACACGAATCATGTTTAGTAAAAAAACACTATTATTTGGTTAGATCAGCAAAAAAAAAACACTATTACTTTAAGCCCACTATTATAGAAGATGAAGAATAACTGGTGCAAATAAGGTTTTGTGGTTCTATTTGTTTTTTCTTTTCTTTTTGGAAGATGAACAAGTTTGAATGTATGAGAGAGATTATAATCACTAATAATATTAAAATTAAAATTAAGATGAAAGAGAGAGGCGCATGATTTAAGGGTGAGAGTCAAATGGTTCTATATCAAGATACAACAAAATGACATTACTACCATCATTTAAAACACTTATTGGACCATCCTACCCTTAATTATTAAAATTTAATTAGTAGAATCTTAACAAACCCTAACTTTTAATCTCAACCATCCATTTCTAGATCCAATAATTGAAAACACTTCCTACACAAATCAATTTTCCTACAGGAACCTTACCCTATATATAGGGGATGGATAAAGAGGAAACCTCATCTTCATGAAAAACTCTTTAAACTCTATGGTGACCATTGATCAAACTTGATCAATGGTCTTTAATTAATTGTTTATAATAATAGAAGCCACTTCCATTTGTGTGGTTGTAATGAGATCAAGGGCAAATGAGTCATTGAGCAATTTTCTGAATCCTAGGTTTAAAAAGGTTGATTTGACACTTGTCAAGTCACCTCTCTCCTACTTTATGGCACTTTCTCCAGCACGAAAAATTAACATACGTTAGTGTTGTCATGCAAAATTCTGACCTCATGTGAGATATCGCTAACATGTGTTACCAGACATATACTAAAAGAACATAATAAAAGATCACATAAAATGTGTATATATTTAATAAATGATAAAAACGATCATTACAATCAATACTAAAAATGTATCAAAAAAGTTTTCATACATACATAATTATTTGTGAATGATAAAAAACTATCATAACAACATAAAAAAGATCTAGCTATGCTTCGTTCTTGATACCCATCTTCAACTTTAACACAAAACATCTCTTCACCTACAAAAAAAGATACCACGTGTTAGTTGGGCTCTCCGAAACATATAATGAGACATCACTAACATGTGTAGTGTATTCTAAAAACATATGTTTTAGTGAAATAACGTATGTCATATGAACCCTAACACACGTTAGTTAGGCATATATTACGTATGTCATATGAACCCTACCACCTGTTAGTTAGGTATATACTAGCATGTGTTAGCATCACTAACATGTGTATAAACAATACCAAATCTGCAATGCCATGTGTATCGTACTCAATTTGAAGTGCCAAGTGTATAATACTCAAACATGTGTATAAACAACACTAAACGCGATTTTTACAACTATGTTAATACAACTACTTAAATACGATTAATAGGGTTTGAAATCCAACAATAATAAATTTAAAAAATCAAATCATAACCAATCCAAATCCATATACCAAAAAATTATCCTCATATTCATGAAATATATAATATGATAAAAGACATTAGTAGCATGTGTTAGCATATTCTAAAACATATGTTTTACTGAAAATAGCGTATGTCATATGGACCCTAACAACTGTTAGTTGGGTATATACTAGCATGTGTTAGCATCACTAACGTGTGTGAGCATACAAGACTCGGACCGCAAAAAATTATTTAAACACCCTATTCACCAAAAGATTAAAAATTTATAATCTTTATAAAAAACATCACTTACCACAGCCACATCACCAACGCCGCCTTCTTCCAATAGCCTACTCGTGAAAAACCAACACTAGAACAGATACACATGTTAGTTTGGGATCCTCAAACACATAATAGGGCATCACTAACCTGTGTTAGCATATACTAACATAAAAAAGACTACAAATTTATTCATCAATCACATGTGATCTATCAACCTCATGTCCTCAATCTAATAAAAATATAACATAAACAAAATAATAATAATAAAAAAAGGTTAACATAAGTTTTTTTTTTCATTCAAGCATTTAATCGAACACTTGGTGTGCGAACAAAAACTATCCCCAAAACTATTATTATTATTA
This sequence comes from Ambrosia artemisiifolia, assembly GCA_032199755.1. Lineage (NCBI taxonomy): Eukaryota > Viridiplantae > Streptophyta > Magnoliopsida > Asterales > Asteraceae > Ambrosia > Ambrosia artemisiifolia. The sequence continues at coordinate 49,770,271 of CM063515.1, read as the reverse complement.
TTCTAACAAAACCCAAAACCTAATAAAATACCACTATAAGTATCCTACAACCATCCTATTAGTATATTTGAAAAAAAACTACATTAATACAGACTAGAGATAGTTGTGAAATCCTACAACCATCCCTATTAATACAGACTACATTAAATACATTAAAACTACAGTAAATACATTAAAGTTCCACAACACCAATCCACGAGCCATCTTATTATCTTAATGTTTAAGCAACTTCGATGACTAAGTTACCCACCTTAAGAAACTTTAATGTTTGTTTTTAAGAACTTCGATGTTTTTTTTAAAGAAACTTTACTGTTTTTTTTAAGAAACTTCGATGCTGTATTATCACCTCTGTTAGTGGGACGTGGTGACCGGAGTGGCGAGGTGGTGACCGGAGGTGGCAATGGTGGTTGTGGAAGGTGGTGGTGTTGGTGGTGGTTCTAGAGAGAGGGCAGAGTATAGAGAGAGAGTGCAGAGAAAAAATTTGGTATTTGAATTTGAAAATAAAATGAGGAGAGAGAGGGGGAAACAATATATATAGGGAGAGAGAGAAGAGGGGTAGTGAAAATGACTAAGTTACCCTTCTTAATATAATATTATGAAATCTATGTGGATGAATATAGTCCACTCAATGGGTTTTTGGGGTTTTTCATCTAAAGTGGGTTTCTTCCATATACTTCCCATATATATATATATATATATATATATATATATATATATATATATATATATATATATAGTCTAAAGGTAGAATGGAAACCCAAAAATTTGAGAAAACTCTTGCAAACCCAATGAGTGGACCACATTGTTCCACATAGTCTCTAAACTTTAATGTTTTTTTATTAAGCCAAGGTTAATTTAGTAAATTACCACCCTTCACCACATATATAATGCTTTGTTTCTCTCTCCCCTCTCTCCCATTTCAAAAATTCAGAATTCCCTCCCTCCCCATTACAATTTCTCCTCTTCATCTCTTTCTCTGTTTTTTTTTTTAACCCAAAGCACCCTTAACCTTTGAACCACCATTACCATCATCGTCATCTCCAACCTCCGTCGGAGAAGCCTAGTCGGAGAAGACGACCAGAGAGACAACCGGAGAAGACGACCGGAGAGACACCCGGAGAAGACGACCGGAGAGAAACCGGAGAAGACGACCAGGTCTGTTTTCTTTTATTATTCGTTTTGATTATTTGTTTTATGGACCCTGAGGCTCTGATATCTATATTTTTATTATTCGTTTTGATTATTTATTTGTATTATGTAATACAGGAGCCATGTTATTAGTACATATCTATATATGTTTTTTTTGTTTAATGACCCCTGTTTTTGATAAAAACACAAATGTGAATTTTTTGAGTTGGAATCAAATTTAAGTTCAAGTAATACTAGTCTCCATAAACCCACTTTGTTCCCTTTTTCTTTTTCCCAACTGATATCTATATATTTTTTTTATTTAATGCCCCCTGTTTTTGATAAGCTAAGGACTTTTTATGGTCTATATTTTCGTATAATTTTGTGTTTAGTTAGAATGTTACGTGTGTAGCATATCTTTTTTTGGCAGCCAAATTATGTTTCCCAACTGATATCTATATTTTTTTTTGGTTTAATGACCCCTGTTTTTGATAAAAACACAAATGTGAATTTTTTGAGTTGGAATCAAAACTATGTTCAAGTAATACTAGTCTCCATAAACCCACTTTGCTCCTTTTTTCTTTTTCCCAACTGATATCTATATTTTTTTTGTTTAATGCCCCCTGTT